>JAWZYT010001186.1:20000-52435 GCA_034508575.1 Petrolisthes manimaculis
CACTCGTGCCCCCTCACACTAGCTGCCATTTGATGCACACAGCCCTGCAGGTCTCGGAGGGAAGGCGACGTGTGTTATGATAAATGAGAAGCTTCCACTGTTATAGCACAGGTCCAGTTATTATTAGATGGGGTTGTGTGTCTGGTCGTGATGCTATGGAAACAGGTAGTAATTTTAAAGATTGACTTATTATTATTAGATGGGGTTGTGGTTGTGGTTCTGGCCGTGATGCTATGTAAACAGGAAATAATTGTAAAGATGGGTTGCGTAATTATCAGATAGAGTTGTGGGCCTGGCCGAGATGTACTGTAAACAGGTAATCCTTTTAAAGACTGGGTATGATATCTCCTCGTATATCCCGCTTGGAGTCAGTGTTTTATAGAGGAAGAATGGACAAACCAAAAAATAAAACAAGATTGCTGGACTAGACTTAATTAAGGGAGAAGTACAGTGTTGGTAAATCTGATCTTGTTTCCTCACACATTTTGGAGGAATCAAGGCACTCCTATGTACTAATAGTATATCCCCTTATTTTGGAAAGCCTTTTGGCCTGGTGGTCAACCTCAGTTCTTGTGCCCCAGATTTTGGAAAATGTCCGAACCTAACTCCTCCTAGACCATACCAGATATCATCATCAAACTTTCAGGGAAATGTACTGCGACTTTTAACTCCGCGCGGCCTTTCAAAATCTTCAGCTTTGGACACCTAATTTCCCCTCCTTAACTAAACTCGGCCATGCAGTGGGGAGAGGACGCCAGCTCAACTCAACTCAGCGCTGGTCCTAAACCTTGACAACTGGAGAGAGCCACTGGTATTCATGATGCAGCAAAGAGGACAGTGAATGGCCAGACGGAGGCAAAGGATGAGAGAATAGACAGAATTTTATGGACAGTATCTAGGCTACATGGACGAAATCTAGAGAGACGGAATGGGAGGCAAAGGACGACAGAATAGATAGAATTTTATGGACAGTATCTCGGCTACACACACACACACACACACACACACACATGCATACATATTCAACCACACATGCACATTCGCTTACACACACACACAGATGCATACATATTCAACCACACATGCACATTCGCTCCCACACAAACACTCACACACACACACACACACACACGCACACGTACGTACAGTCGGCGGCAGAAGTCCTGTCGCCTCACCTGCCTCGGTGAAGCAAGCGAGGCGACAGGACTTTTGCCGCCGACTGTACGTTAGGAGATACCTGCCACACGATTTTGTTTTACTGCATTTTTCACTTTACCCAATAATAAATAAATCATCCTTGCACCCACCACCAATCCATCCTTTATCCTCTCCTCTCTTAAACCCTGTGTGGGTGTATGTCAGATCAGCTCTCCCAGTTATACGTATTACCTCTCACCACAGTCCTCTTCCAACAACAAAATAAATGTGAATGAATATGCAACTACAAAAAAAAAGATGAAAAACAAAACTAAAAAAAAAACATTATAGAGCTTGCAACACCGTATAGCTTTTGCAATATAGCGGAGTTGTGCAATAGGACGCGTGGCTTTGTAGTGCAGCGTGCCGAGGCTGGAATTAATATGGTTTGCTGTACCTCTTCCATCCCGTTACAAAAGGGCACGATACTCAACTAATTGGCCATTATACTGAAAACGACAAGCTGGCCTGCAATTTGTTTTGGCTTAGCTTTTGAATTGCCTGCCTACCTACCCACCCACCCACCTACTTACCTACCTACCGACTTACCCACCTACCTACCTACTCACCTATACCTACCTGCTTTGCTTGCCACCTACCCACCCACCTACTTACCTACCTACCCACCTACCTATCTATTTTCTTACACACCCACCTACCTACCTACCCACACACAAACACACCTACCTCCCTACCTACATACATACTACCTATGCAACTACCTACCTGCTTTACTTGCTAGTTAGTTGGTTGGTGATTAAAAAAAAATAATGATTGTGAAAACACATTACACTCTGAAGGGATTATGGTTTCCTCTCTATCTCGTATCAAAGTGTCTCCTTTTCTGATTGTTTGTGTTTGTCTGTCCGTCTCTCTGTCTGTCTGTCTATATGTCTGTCTATATATCTATGTCTATCAATCTATCTATAAATCTATCTGCCTATCTGTATGTCTATCTATCTATCTATCTGCCTATCTGTCTGTCTATCAATCTATCTATTTATTTATCAATCTACATATTCATTTACCATATATAAAATTTTAAAGATAACAGTTCATTACTTATCATTATCATCATCATCAGGTCTCTCTCACTCATTTCTCACACTCCTCTCTCTCTCTCTCTGTTGTGACCACTTCATGAATATATAAAAAGTCTGCACTTTAAATTTTCATGAAAGGTGAGCATAATGTCATGGTGGCAGAGGCATTAACATTGTAATCCACATTATATATTTCGCTAAAAAAAAAAAAAAAAAAAAAAAAAGAGTAGGATATTATAACATGCATCATTTAACGTGTAAGCTAAACGAGTATCAGAGAGAGTGTTATACCCCTGAGTGCATCCCATCCAATCCAATGTTACGAGATTAACAGATAAAGGAAGAGGTATGTATGCTTACTGACTGACATACACGATACGATTTAGCTAAAAAAACAAAACAAATTGACGTCTGTTGACTATGATTATATTGTACCGGTACACGTGTGAATGGTGAGGTACTGTACAGTATGTCATTATTTCCTGTGCAACCGTGTGGGCAATAATTCAGGTCGACTGTTGAGGTAAAACAATCGTAATTTTATCTCATTATAGTTGGCTTACTGTGTGTGTGTGTGTGTGTTGTACAGCAACTCACACACACACAAACAGACAGACAGATACACGCACACAGAAACAGACAGACCCACACACAAACAGACAGACAGACCCACAAAAAAACAGACAGACACACACAAAGACAGACAGACAGATACAAGCACACAGACAGACAGACACACTCACGCACACAGACAGACAGACAGACAAACACATGTACACATCCAGACATATAAACACAAGCACACAGAAACAGACATACATGTATTCCACACTCCATAATGGTGTGATTGGCTTGTCTTACTTCACAGGGTAATGTGGTGAGTTCACTTTATATCATCCTGGCTCGTCAATGTTACATCAATAGGATTAAAATAGAGTGTTAACACCTGCTGACCATCATACGTACACATGTGTTCAATATTCTCGTAACACTTGTGCACGGTGGAACTACATGACGCTTTGTTAATTACAGAGAAAAGCAAGGAAAGTTTCAGAATAAATGAAGGTTATTCCTTAATGATCTACTAGTACTTAACTGAACATGATATTTCAGTATAATTATCTTTCACTTCTGGAATATATACTGTTCCGGCATATTATAGTAAGTATATGTGATAGGGATTACTTGAAGACTTGTGGAAACATTTTATATATATATATATATATATATATATATATATATATATATATATATATATATATATATATCACTTCTGGATTATAATTATACTATTCCGGCAAATTAGTAAATATATAGATGTAATAGGGAAATTAAATGTTTCCACGAGAGAGAGAGAGAGAGAGAGAGAGAGAGAGAGAGAGAGAGAGAGAGCATAAGACAGCCATGGGAATATGCAGATGAGGACCAAAATGTTAAAGGCAACGGGAAATAAAAATCTGAATGTGTTGGTGTGCGTAGTGTTTTGTTTCTCTCCTTGGTGATGTTATGATTTGGTGGCGGGATGGTTTTAAAGACTAAGTAACCTCAACCCAACATCAGCCACAACACGAAGATGCGGGAGCAACAATGATGAAACTCGAAACACGACGGAATAAGAGAAAGGGTGGAGACAAAGAGAAGAAAGACTGTGACGGGGATGACAGAGAGAGAGGGGGGGTGGGGGGAACTTGGGGGTGAGGGGGTGAGGAGGGGGGAGGGAACTTGGGGGTAGGGGATGAGGAGGGGGGAGGGAACAAAGAGAATGGTGTCATATTGAGGGGTGGTGAGATCAACACTTACTCATGCACTTACTCACTCACTCACTCACTCATTCTCACTCCTGGTTAGTAGGGGTGGGGGTAGGGGTGGGGTTGGGTGGGGTTGGGTGGGGGGGGGGGGGGGGTGGAGAGTGCAAAGGTAGTAAGTAGGTTGGTAGAGGGTTCGACGCTATAGGCTAAGTGTCTTCCCCTCCCTTTTCCTCGTTTCACAAACACACATACATACATAAACACACACAAACCAATACATACACAACTACACACACACTCAAACCAACACAAATACACACACAAACCAATAAATACACACACACACACACACACACACACACACACATACACACACACACACAAATGGAATACCGACAGATGGAATGCTTTTTGTTTAGTTGAGGTTGGGACGTAGTGTGTAATAGCGAGTACATGTTCACTCGCCGGGGAAATTTATTTTTGTAATCTGCCATGCACATGTAAATTTAGGTTTGCATATAGATTCGGCCACAAATACTTCCAGCGGACACACACACGGACACACACACACACACACACACACACACACACACATACAGTCACATGTGTATATGCATAGAATAGACGGACATACATAATGTACATACATACATCACCACATGCAGATATACATACATAGCACACACATACAGTCACATATATACATAGCACACACATACAGTCACATGTGTATATGCATAGTATAGACGGACATACATACATACATACATCACCACATGCAGATATACATACATAGCAGTTAATGCTATACTGTATACATAGCTTGGACCTATATACAGATACAGATAGAAACACGCACACAGACAGACAGACAAACAAACACATGCACGCATATAATATTATAAACACACGCACACATACACACGAACACAGACAGACACTCATACAGAAACAGACAGAGACAGACACACACAGAAACAGACAGAGACAGACACACACAGAAACAGACAGAGACAAACACACACAGAACCAGGCAGGCAGACAGGCAGGCAGGCAGGCAGACAGACAGACAGACACACAGAAACAATCAGACACAGACACGCACACAGATACACCCACCCACCCACAGACAGACACACACATACACATACAATCGTGACCTTTACTGGATGTGGGCGTTTCTTTAAGGTGACGTTACGGATGACCGGTTAGCAAAATTTTCTCTCTTTTGTGTGTGTGTGTGTGTGTGTGTGTGTGTGAGTGTGTGTGTGTGTGTGTGTGTGTGTGAACAGGGATGGTGTGGCTGTCCCGTTATGCAGTGCAGTTGCATGTGTCACGGTCTGTGCGGTGAATGCAACAGAGTGTGTGCGTGCATGTATGTTTGGGGGGGGGGGTTGCACATTGACAGTTTTCCGTGAACGTATAATAAAATACATGCCGGAAATTGAAGATAAATGGAGCCCTTCAAATATTGCCACGAAACACACACACACACACACACACACACACACACACACACACACACACACACACCTATATTGAAGGAGCTTGTTTCGTAGCATAGTCAGGAGGAATCAGAAACCAAGCACCAAGTCTCTCTCTCTCTCTCTCTCTCTCTCTCTCTCTCTCTCTCTCTCTCTCTCTCTCTCTACACACACACACACAAAGTCCTTAATGATTACCGAGATGCATAGTTCGTGGATAATCGCTAACATTAACTTTCCTCTCATTCCCTCATTAAATGGATATGATATTCTAATTCCTAATCATTATGTCCTACGAATCAACAAAAACGAAAATGTATACTTCGGTACGGCTTAATTAAGGGAAGATTTTCTTGTTGGTAAATTGGAAGACTACTGATTCCTCCTAACTATACCAGAAAACAAAAGCCCGTTGGTACTATAGTAAGAATCTGTTTCATGGCACATTTAGGAGGAATCAGAGACCTTCAAAAACCACCAACCTTGGTTGGCAGTGGATATAATATAACATCTGTCAAAATAGAATATGCAACTTGAAGCAAAATGATCACTGTATTTGAGCAATTAATAATGTTGCAATATTAAATTGTTCTACGTCCATTTCTCAATTATCTACTTATCAAAAAAACAAAAACAAAAACAGGATACTCCTTTCGAATTCGATATTACATTATGTAACGACCAATACCGCAGTATTAGTTGAACTACAAAAACGAAAGAAATAATATTAATTTGAGCTTATCTTGTATAAAAGAGTCAAATAAGAGTCAATCATTCCATAGTTCAGTTGAAAAATAATAATAATAATCATCACACAACAAGTGGTACATATATCATTTACCCTGTGGAGTCTAATGCACAGCTGATAATATGATTGCCTTAACAGGGATCTCACGAGTACAGGTAATGGTGGAGAAAGTTCAGAGTGCTGCTACATTCACTCACCAATACAATCCATCTGGCTGTGTGAGTCAGTGAATGGGAACCACCACTCTATAAGTAATCACGAAGACAATGGAAGGACAAGAGAGAGGGATTATTAAATATCTCACGGATTATGGTTAGTTGTTCCGATTCACTGGTATCCATTTTTTTTTAGTTATACGTAATGATAATAAATGTAGTCAGCTTCAGAAATTCGTACACAGATAATATTAATTAAAAAAAAGTGTCTTGTCTTTATTCTGCACATGCTATGTAAGGATAATTCTGCCGACTGATTCAAATATTAGCCAAATAACATTACTAGGAAATTAATGTACTACTCGGATTTTCTAGTTGTTACGAACCATTGATATCACAGTGGTGTATACGAATTCCTGAGGCCGACTGTACGGTAGCACAGTAGTGTGACTCAGCCAACAGGGACCCAAGTATGAGTTGTGAAATTTACGATTTTTTATCAGTTTTGTAAATCTTGGATGAACTGGTGCCACGAGATTTGTCTGTGTTCTAATTAAGCGTTCTAAAATAGTTTTGGAATATTTGCCATTTGTTGTAATATTCTCATCAATAAAAGTTAATTGGCCTCTCATGTCTGGTAGTGAACTTAAGATTGATACAGTTGTGAGTGGACAAGGTTGTCTGAATACGAGCATTGATTAGTAATAAAGCTGAAAAGTTTGAGCAATGTGTCTCCTTCAAGAAAAAACATTATTCACCGTCAGACAGGAAAGGGAACAGAAAGAACATCTACTACTGCAGCGACTGTCCACAACAAAGAGGCACCAATGTAGACAGAGGTGCATGTGTCCCCCCTCGCCCCCCCCCCCCTAGCCAGTCCAGTCCAGCCAGCCAGCCAGACCAATAATAGCAACGGGACCTGGAGACCGAGACAACGATCGCCTGTCACACGCAAATTCACCCCTGGACCACTTTTCATCCCGCTCTTTTAAGTCTTACATTTCACTCAACTGGCTGGCATTTAAGGACCCTGTGATCGTGTATGAAAAATTGGAGGCTTCTGATTCCTTCTGACTATGCCACGAAACAAGCCCCTTTCCTTAAAGGTAAGTGTTTCGTGGCAATATTTGAAGGACTCGTTTACCTCCATTTTTTTTTTTTTTTTTTTTTTACTACAGCTCAGTGTCCCTTAAATCCGACAACATTATCGCCGCGCACGTAATAGTTTAACCAAGATTTAAGCATCCACAAAATCCAGGAACGAGGGCTCACCAGTAAAAAGCGTGTTGTGGCGCGGTAAATACACCCCACTTTGGCTACTCGGAGAAAATACTTTGTTAAAATGTATGTAGCACAAACCCGGAAATGATAACTCGGTGACACGCCAGGATTCCAGCACGTGAACTATTTAACAAGGAAGGAAGGAAGGAAGGAAGGAAGGAAGGAAGGAAGGAAGGAAGGAAGGAAGGAAGGAAGGAAGGAAGGAAGGGGAGAAAGGATAATGAAGGTGATAACAAAAACAAATATAGACAGAAAACATTAGGGGAAACTCTCTTGTTGGGAAAAAAAAAGGGGAGGGTTTGCAATTTGTCCAGCCTATAATGTATACGCCATGAGAAAGACGATCTCAATGTCTTTAATGGGGGGATCTGTTGCATGATATAGTTTGGAGGAATCAATATCTTTTCGATTTGCCGTCAATAAGAGTCTAAGATTAATTAAGGTGAGGTTCTTTTGTTGGTGAATTGGAAGGAACTCTGCAGATTCCTCCTTACTTTGCCACGTAACAAAAGATCCCCTATTAGTACCATTGAGAGCGTCTGTTTTCTGGTACAGTTGGGAGGAATCAGTAGCCTTCCAATTCCTCTCCTTAGTTCGGGTCTCGGAATTCGTAAACACTACTATGACATCAAGGGTTTGTAACAACTAGAAAATTTAGTACATTAAATTCCTAACACCAAAATTTCCTCGTAATGGTAATTTGGCTAATATTTGAATCAGTCAGCAGAATTATCTTAACAGCATGTGAAGAATGAGGACCCCATTTAACCAACAAAATTCCTGGAGCCGACTGTACAATACTTACAAAACTTACATCATCCTCTTTTAACAATAAATAACAAAAGCAAAAAGGACTCGATAAGAATACAAACTCAATGACTAAATTATTTCGTGGATATTAATTTCACAGATACAGCCATAATCAAATAACCACCGACACTTTCTTTCCATCGTGCAAATCAGTCAGTCTCATATCAAAATATAAATAATCATACAACACCTTACGTCAACTCAACCCCCTCAATTATTATTATGAGGTGCTGCAAAATCATACATGCGTTATTCTTTATTACCAAGATATTTACTATGATGGAAGGAAAAGTGTCGGTGGATATTTGATTGTGGCTGTACAACACTCCCAAGCACGGATATTAACTCTTGGTCTCGACTGTACATTGGATGACGAAGATGGACAAGTGAGGGTCGAGTTTGGGTAAAGTGAGGGCGTGTGATGGCGGCGGGGACAGGTGTCGGAGTGTTGGACGAGCACCAGGTGAGAGGCACACACCAATGAGGGAGGGGACAGCTGAGTGAGTAAGTGTGGGTGAGTAAGTGTGAGTGAGTGAGTAAGTGAGTAAGTGTGGGTGAGTAAGTGTGAGTGAGTAAGTGTGAGTGAGTAAGTGTGAGTGAGTAAGTGTGGGTGAGTGAGTAAGTGTGTGTGAGTGAGTAAGTGTGGGTGAGTGAGTAAGTGTGTGTGAGTGAGTAAATGTGGGTGAGTAAGTGTGGGTGAGTGAGTGAGATTACAGGCGTGTGTGTAAGTCATAAATAATCATAAAACAACAAAGTTACAAACCAAAAACAATTAGACCTATGCACAAAAAGTAGAGTGTACAGTACCTATGAAATCTTGCCCTTGCCAGCAGTCCTTACATGAAGTCAATATAGCAATAACTGAAAGACAAACACCATTATGAATAGGTAGAGTCGGCACTAACAGTAAAGAGAGGATAGATAACACTAAATTATGCTCACATTATTATTTTTAACTCAAGTTGAGCCCTCGTTAGGTGTGTTGCATCTTCATTAAAAATATCTGATGAAGGGGATCCAACTTCATACTGAATTTAAAGACCCTGTAGTCGTGTATAAAACTTGGTGGCTTCTGATTCCTCCTGACTATGCCACGAAACAAGCTTCTTAAGTATAGGTGATGTTTCGTGGCAATGTTTGAAGGACTCAATAACCTCCAATTATTATTACTACATCACCGGGTCCCTTAAGGTATTGTGAAGTTGTGAACCAAGACATCTGGAACAGAAAACTTGAAGGAATATAGCAAGGATTACGGTACTGTAGCAGAACGTGGTATGGTAACAATAGAAAGCTTTGTAATCATAAACACAAAGAGAAAAGTAAATAGGAACCATACCAGCAAAAGTACAGGAGAGAAACATCATCAAACACCACAACAATCAAACAGAATAACATTTCCATTCGAGGGCAACACTATGACACTGACAAAATGAAAATATACAACAGCAGGACAGGCTGATAAAAAGAGTAAAAGGACTACACTACACCAGGGCCACCATCAACCAGCCAGGTATAGGAAAGGCATTCATAAAACCACACACAAAGAAGCCATATCACTCCTGTCCAACCAAATAGTCTATGTATGTATGTAGAGTGAGAGAGGTGAGGGTGGGTGAGGGGTGGGAGAGAGGGACTGACCAGGACACACACACACACACACACACACACACGCTCAATATTCCACCCAGTACTGTATGTATTCTGTTGGTAACCTAACCGCGACCACCACCACCACTACCACCACTAGTTTGCCTTCACAATATCTATCTAGTCCCACCTCTGTTGTAACGCTTCCAATGCTATACTCGTTTCACACAATGATTTTATAGAGTTGAATTTGCACGTTGTTATACAGGTTAGGTTATATTACCACTACATAACTCTGCATGATTCAATGAAAAGAGGTTTGATTATAATTGTGTTTCAAGGGATATTATATTTTGTGAGTGATTGTTTGTGTATGTATAATGTTGTTGTTGTCATCTTTAGGTAAATAAATGCAAGTATACATACATTCATACATATATTATACACCTTTTAATACATACACACATATATTCACGTTTTCATACATACACACACATTCACATTTTCATACATATATACATACATATTGAACTAAAGAGAGAAATAGAGGTAGAAGCGTTGAAGGTGAAGGCTGGTGGTCTAATATATCACAGACACTGCCAACCCAACAGCGGTCACACCACCATCACACACACACACACACACACACACACACACACACACACACAGATACATACACTGCATATATATTCACACACACACACATACATACACTGCATATATATTCACACACACACAATGCATACACATACAATGCATATATATTCACACACACACAATGCATACATAATCACACATACAATGCATACATATTCATACATTCACACACATTACATACATATTCTCACACACACACAATGATTCGTAATGCTTATATTATAACCTCTGCAATCACATACATGTACATATTTTCCTCTATTTCCATACATATACACTCAGACATGGATATATATACACACACTCATTAAAGTACATTGGTACACACATACAGTAGTGTACATAATATATATATATATACACACACACAAAGACATTCATATTAATAACCAATTTCTGTATCTGTATGCTGACTGCACACACACACACACACACAACCTGTCATGATTGTATTCGCTTACACATCCTGCGCACATAACAAACGCAAGCACGCACATAAATACATGCGCAGGCACACGAACACATGAACAATGAACACCCAATACTGTCTCGTTCCTTATATACGGGGGAAGTTTTGTGTTGGTAAATCTGGAACAACTGAATCCTCCAAACTATTTCAAGCAACAGAACACCATTATTTTTTTGCTCTCTTGGTCCTGTTTCCTAGCATACTCTGGAGGAATCAAGGCAACTCAATGTAACACAATAGAATTACCACCTTAACTCTTCAAAACCTGTATGTAGCTCGATATTATTACCTTTCTCAATCGTACAATCGTGGACAATAATAAAATAATAATCGACATACAGTCAAGGTGATTCAAGGATCAATATATATTACGTACTATCAAAGACAAAACTCGGTGTCGTGAAATTTGAAGAAAACATAATTATGATACAGGGTTAAACATAATTGAAAACTAATATTACTGTGGTGAGATTTTTTTATTAAGTTTCACGTGAGTTATTTCAGATCATCGGACAAGACAATAACGACACGACTCTTGTTTCTGACAGTACTGAAACTCATGACCACCACTGTACACACATACTTTCGTGATAGATACAAGACAAATGAGCAGTCCCTGATGTTATATTATACACACACACACACACACACTTTTCCTGCAACAAGCTGTACTTTATCTCCGTTCATGCTAACACGAATTATAATCTGAAATACAAAAAAAAAGTGTAGATTACAGCAGCAAATACTCACACACACACAATCCCTGCAGCAGGATATAAAAGTCCATGATACAGTTACTGACGAGTTCTGTGTATTTTGTTCGTTTGCTGGTAAACTTTCCAATACTGTAAATAGTTTAAGTACCATCTTCTATTTTAATACAAGCAGTTTACTCACCATTCAATACAATAACATCAGATGATAACGTTAAAACATTAGACAATGAATTTTTAAAGTTCCCCATATGTGTATGATTATCATTGACCACGACTGTACATGTATTCAACAACATGAAACGAGGACTAACAAAGGTAAAGAATAAATCCCTAGCACTAACACAGACAGGCAGGCAGGCAGGCAGGCAGGCAGGCAGGCAGGCAGGCAGGCTGTAGTATATAGCATTGGATTCAGACCGCGTGCGGAAAAGCTCCTACAAATAAAATTACGGAATGCGACATAAATATTCAACAGCAAGTACTGGGCCATGCAGGGTTCGCATATGAGAGGACAAGGAAGGATCACTACAGCAATTTCACTGTACTGGAGGGAAGCTCAGGCAATGGAAATTAGTACAGTCTTGCACAGGGCTACAGTATAGAATTATGTATGCCACTTTAGGAGGAAAAGTTATTATTATTATTATTATTCAAGTAAAGTAAAATCATAAGCTAAAAAATCTCTTACCACTAAATAGAATGCAGTTGGACGAGGCTATAGCATTGTTTTGTATCAGATTTAAATATTATTCTTGGCACCGTGTTTTATTTTCTTTTTCGTCAAAAGTTGAGATTATTCTGCATAGGCAACCCAATGGGAAAAAACAAAGCACACATTATAAACAGAGGAATTCGACTTCTTATTATCATACTCTTCCTCACTCCTTCATGTTATATTTTGTATTCATTTGGTCTCCATATATATTTTTCTAAGGTCTTTAAAATGCCAAATGCAATCTCTCTCTCTCTCTCTCTCTCTCTCTCTCTCTCTCTCTCTCTCTCTCTCTCGTCTACAAGTTTCGACCAACGATATCGATGACCCACAGTACGAAAAAAAAAAAAAAAAAAAAAAAAAATTATAATGAGGAAATTTATCGTGGCTATGAAGATGGTCAATCGTAGTTCCCAAGGGCCATTTGGCGAGGCCCCCCGTCTGACCCTGGACTTGTGTGGACCAAGATTAAGACCATCATAAAAGCCACCAGGGTCTGCGCCTGTAAAATCTTTAAGTCCCCTTCCTTCCACACGAGAGGCAAAGCAGTGTTACCATATCCAACAGTGTTACCATATCAAACAGTCCCCGGTACCTATTCATAGGCCACTTTTGTTATGGTAAATCTGGAGCACAAACTGAATCCTCCAAACTATTCCAGGAAACAGAACAAAACCATTATATTTGCTCTTCTGGTCCTGTTTCCTAGCATACTTTGGAGGAATAAATGCACTCCGATGTACCAAAAAAGAATCACCACCTTAAGGGAATGAAGGGTTTTCTTTCATTGGCATCGTGTGTGATTTTATGGGGAGTTTTTTTTTCTTTTGGGTCAAATTTGGAGGGTTGCCAATTCCTACACATTATCCCAGGACACAAAGTCACCTTAGTGTTGCTATAAGGGGAATCTATTTTGTGGCACAGTTTGCAGGAATTTTTGACCTTCCAATTCACAAACAAATGAAAGAATCTCCCCTTATAAGAGGCTTGAACTCAGCGGCAACAAACTTTATTATTACTATTACTATTATTATTATTATTATTATTATTATCATTATTATTATTATTATATACCTTGGCGACCTCATCTTTACCGCTGCATGGGCGGACGATGATAAGGTGAGGTGAGGTGAGGTGAGGTTAGGTGAGGTGAGGTTAGGTGAGGTTAGGTTAGGTTAGGTTAGAGGTATTACACTGATAGAAATTTGGTGACAAATATTTCTCCATCCAAGTCCAGGCAACAGATTACCTTAATTTGACTCATATGGCCATTTTCTTGCCATCAATTTGGAGGATTCGGTAGACACTAATATTAATACTACACGTTTAAGGGGTCATAATACTTTTGGTACATTAGAGCGCCTTGATTCATCCAAAGTGTGTCAGAAAACAGGACCAGATTGACGATAATAATGGTGGCCTGTTGCTCGCAATAGTTTTGAGGAATTAGTTACTCCAAATTTACCAACACTATACATACCATCCCCTTAATCATTTATTTCTCTTTCGAATCGCGTTGTTTTTATTTCCATCCACGCCAGCCTCCTCTATTATTTATCTATTACTTCCTACGTTATTTATACATTACTTCCTGCGTTATTTATCTATTACTTCCTGCGTTATTTATCTATTACTTCCTGCGTTATTTATCTATTACTTCCTGTGTTATTTATCTATTACTTCCTACGTTATTTATATATTACTTCCTACGATATTTATCTATTACTTCCTGCGTTATTTATCTATTACTTGCTGCGTTATTTATCTATTACTTCCTGTGTTATTTATCTATTACTTCCTGCGTTATTTATTTATCCCTTTCGCCCAAACCGAGCGAGGCCAACCAGAGCTGACAACTCAATCTGCGGCAATACATCAACAACGTTCTTGCAAAACACGGACTCGTATTCAGATGCAATAAATCCGCTTGACAGTGAGCGCTAAAAATAAAAAATAAAAACTCGATCACCCGAGTACTCTCATATTATTATTCTCACATGATCATTATTTTTTAAACTATAGAGTATATAATATAAAATATATGCTGTCCAATTATTAACCAAAAACACAAGCAGCTGTAATACATAAATAAATATATAATACTCAACAACGAACATCAGTACAGTCAATAATTTAAAAACAACACAAAAAGTCAAAATAAAAAAAAAATAAAAAAAACTCAAGCATGGATACCAGCACAGCAAAGACAAACGTGATACTGTAAATAACATAAGCTCAGAGAGAGAGAGAGAGAGAGAGAGAGAGAGAGAGAGAGAGAGAGAGAGAGAGAGAGAGAGAGAGAGAGAGAGAGAGAGAGAGAGAGAGAGAGAGAGAGAGAGAGAGAGAGAGAGAGAGAGAGAGACTGAGTGCTTTTTGATATGAACATCTGGGATTTCTGGTACATTTTTTTTTCTGATGTATTTCCCTCTTTTCATCGTTGGATATTTCTTTCCGTCTCATTTTAGTGTGTCTCGTTTCTCTGTAGTAAAAGATTATTTATATTATTATATATACATACATCGGAGCCAAGAGCCGGAAAACCGGAGTGTTGTTGTTGTTGTCTAGTTGGTGACTTGGAAGGTACACGTGTGATTCCTCCAAACTCAGCCACGAAACAGACGACTTTAATGTTACTTTAATGAGGGATCTGTTTCACGGCATAGTTTGGGGGATTCTGTACAGACCTTCCAATTCACCAACAAGAGAATCTCCCCTTATATTTACAGTAGTCCATTAAGTCTATTTGGTGAGTTTCCCTTCCAGGCTTCTGTCCCCTGTTTAAAAGGAAGGCAGTCTGAGGGACACAAGCCAAGACACAAGGCAAAGAGGACACTAAATGAAGGGATGGTATAGTGGGGAGGGTGTTGCTGCTTAAAGAAGTTATATATGAATACTAGGCTGTCGGGAGTAACATCATGAGATAGAGAGAAATAAATACAGATAGAAAGTTAAATTATATATATATATATATATATATATATATATATATATATATATAGAGAGAGAGAGAGAGAGAGAGAGAGAGAGACAGGTTGGCAAAACAACATTAAACATTATATAATACAGACATACAGTCAGCCAGGGCACGGCTCGACAGTGGCTTTGAAGTGTCAGAGAAGGGCTTGTCAGAGTTTATTCATAGTTCATGCATACAGCTGGTAAATGCAAAAACCAAAGGTGGGGAGAGGGGGGGGGGATTAAATCAAGGATTAAGAGAGAGAAAGGTCGATGTGCCAGAGCAACACAACAATTAAACACTACATTGTCACTCTATTTTATCTTGTTTTTATGTTTTAAGAATAATGAACTGGACAAAAAGTATAAACCCGAGTAAACTTCAAAAGCTGTCAACGCTGGAGTGTAATAAATGATGATGAGATGGAGGAGAGCAAGAGACAAACACAGAATTACTAAGAGTTACGAGTACAAGTTGTACCAGAAAATATATTGAAATTCTTAATGAGGAGGTACCAAGGGCAAAGTTGTATGGAGCGCTTCGCATTTCTACTATTGAGAGATAATTAGAGCATAATTTATATACTATTAGGCTCTCCCATCCCTTTCTCAAACCCACACGGGGAAAAAGATCCGGAAATTTTTTTTAGGTAGAAACTTTCTGTCTATCATTATCTTAAGCCGTACAGAACTTTGTCTAACCGTGTTTTCAATTATTGTTCTCTCTGTAGAACCTAGAAAATGTATTGTTTTATAATAATTTCAGTGCACTTTTTCTATTCACTGCTGATTGGCACCAATTGTTTAAGGACCCTGTGATCGTGTATGAGACTTGGTGGCTTCTGATTCCTTCTGACAATGCCAGAAACAAGTTCTCTCTATATAGATGATGTTACGTGGCAATGTTTGAAGGACTCTTTTATCTCCAATATTCTGACTACATCACAGGGTCCCTTAAGTGTCACTGGCTGTTCATTCCAACGCAGGTTAGTGGGTTTGTAGATATGGAGAACCAATGGACATCAATTTGCATTAGTAGTCAGATAATTGGAGTTAAACAAGTCCTTCAAATATTGCCACAAAACACCACCAACATGGAAGGAGCTCGTTTCGTGTCATAGTCAGGAGAAATCAGAAGCCTCCAATTCTCTTACACGGTCACAGGGCGTTTATATTATAGGGGTAGCATACTGTTGGTAAATGTGGAGCAACTTATTCCTCCAAACTAGGCAAGCAACAAGCCACCATTATTTTTGCCCATCGAGTCCTGTTTACTTATAAAGTTTGGAATAATCAAGGCTCTCCAAAGTATCAAATGTATAATATCCCTTTAAATAACTACCATGTTCGTCTATCATCCTAAGTGACAAAGCTATTATTACCTCATTGCTTTGTGTCATCGAAACGTTTCTCACTTCGACTGACACGCTCAACTGAGAGAAGGAAGAGTGGGAAGGAAAGGGTGTTTGTGTCCAAGAGAAACAGAAAGAAGGGAATAGAGAGGGAGGGCAGAAAGGATAGAGATATGGGAAAAGAATGGGTGAGGGAGGGAGTGAGGGAAGGGAGTCGGAGGGAGATAAGGGAGAGAGAGGATGGCAACGGAAAGAGAGGGAGGGAGGTAAGGGGGAGAAATAAGGGAAGCAAGTGAGGAATAGAGGAAGGGAAGGGTATGAGAGGGAGGGAGGGAAAAGTGGGAGGGAACGAGGGAAGGGAAGGGAACGAGGGAAGGGAAGGGAACGAGGGAAGGGAAGGGAGGGAGAGAGGGAGTGAAAAATGAGAGGGAACGAGGGGTGGGAAGGGGAGAGAAGGGGACGAGAGATGAAGGGATAGAGGGAGTGAAGAATGAGAGGGAACGAGGGGTGGGAGGGAGGGAGAGAGGGAGTGAAGAGTGAGAGGGAACGAGGGGTGGGTACGGGAGGAAGAATAAGAGGTCGTTTGTCAGTGTGGGTTGTTTGTGTATTCACGTGGGGTGGTGGTGGTGGTGGTGGTGGTGGTGCATGCATGTGTGCTGGGGGCTGTGTCTGACTTGAGTACCTCCTCTGCTCGTCTGTGAGTTGAGTAGAGTAAAGTAGAGTAGTGAGTTGAGTAGAGTAAAGTAGAGTAGAGAGTAGAAAGTAGAGTAGAAAGAGTAGAGCGTGTGTCTGTGAAAGTGTGTTTGTGTGTGTGTGAAAGTGTGTGAGTGTGTGTGTGATATTTGACTGCATGGCTTCTATATTTCACAAACTATTAAGAACTATAAATAAAAAAACCAGACATACATTACAGTCAACAATATACTCACTACTCCCCCAATTTTTACAGGGAAACACACTATAAGTCCTTCTGTATAATTATGATTTGGGATCTGATTTGCTACTTAGGATGGAATATGTAACCCTCCATTATGCCCATATCAGAAGGCAGAGAGAAATCAGTGAACCAGAAACTAATAATAATGACCAAGTGTCTTCTCTCTCTCTCTCTCACTTGTCAAATATAATGAAGCACCCGAGTTTCATTAGGGGTAACTTTTAGTGGGACACTTCTGAACACGAGAGGGTTGCATGCATGTGGTTCAGGACGACTCTATACCTTCATGGCTCTTGTTGCCGGCGTGAAAGTTAAGTGTCTGATGCGTGTAGGAGTTAATTAAAGGCGGGTATACATGCAAGTTTATATAAGGCCGGGAGATTTTATTCATGCAGCGTGTGTGTATGTATGTATGTGTGTGTGTATGTATGTAGGCGTGACGGGTACTTTAAGAGAGTGGGTAATACACTTTTGGTACAGAAGAGCGCCTTGATCCCTCCAAAGTATGCCAGGAAACAAGAGGATTAGATTAAGGGACCCTGTAATGTAGTCAGAAAATTGAAGGTTTGGAAATCCTTCAAATATTGCCACGAAACACCACCTATATGTAAGGAGTTTGTTTCGTGGTATTGTCAGGAGGAATCTGAAGCCACCAATTTTCACACACGATCACAGGGTCCTTTAACAATGTTGTGGAGAGAGAGTCAGCCAACCAGGGAGTGTTTACACATGATACGCTCGTGTGTAAACAAACATACTCAAGTGCAATAATCGGCCCAGGATATAATTTCCCACACAGTCGTCACATTGTGCTCGGATGACAAGGCTTCTTTCTCTCTTCTCTCTCTCTCTCTCTCTCTCTCTCTCTCTCTCTCTCTCTCTCTCTCTCTCTCTCTCTCTCTCTCTCTCTCTCTCTTTCAAGTAAGGCATGCGGGCGGACGGAAATTGGTAAGAGGAAAGGAGGGAAGAGAAGAGGAAAAGACAAAACAAGACGAGGTAAGAGAAGAGGGAGCGAAAGACCTGAAATTTACCAGACCTGATAATTAAGAGGGATATTCTGTGTGGGTAAAATCTGGAGCAACTGAATCCTCCAAACTATTCCAAGCAACAACAGAACAACACCATTACTTTTGCTCTTCTGGTCCTGTTTCCCAGCATACTATTCACTGGCCAGAATCCCGCAGAATCGTGGCATCTTTACGACCCTATACTATAGAAGAGAATGGGGGTCTCAGGAAACGCCTTTATAGATTATCTGTCTGTCCTAGTAGGCTATCTTTCTATATCTTTATCTAACTCATCTGTCTAGCTATTCTTTCTCACTTTCTTACCCTCTCTCTCTCTCGTATGGATTATATGTGTGTCTCGGTTAGGTCCTATTTATTTATATACCTATGTACTGTACCTATCTATCTAAATAGCTATTATTTTTCACTTTCTTACTCTCACACACGTAGCACATATATATATTTCATGTATTCAACTTATCTATCTTTCCTTCTCTATTGCGAGGTACAGTTTGATAGTAATAATAAAAAAAGAGAGAGACTCACTGAGACAAAGAAACATTCATGGATGAGTGCAACTACTTTTTACACTCGTAAGACCAACAACATTATTATTATGATCTGCGATAACGCAATGTGGAGTCATGGCCACCGGACACACAATTAGTAAACTTTTCTCCTTCTTCTTGTTGGATTTCGTCATCTCCAAGGTCCCCATCCCTTCCACTCGTCCCTAATCAAGCTGGATTGGCCACCTCAAGAAAATTGCACAGTAATCTATATATATACGTACACTTGGCTCCACTCCCGCGTTTCTCCCCTGTCGTTGCCAATGTTGGGCCAGTTAGAAAATCGAATCCCGATCCTCCACAAGTTAAAATATTCGAAATATTCATATCTTTCACTCTAAGGATATGAATGTTTCGATTTTTTTAACTTGTGGATGGGGATTCGAATTTCTGACTGGCCCAACATTGGCAACGCGAGGGGAGAAACGGGGAAGTGGAGCCAACTGTACATTATTCCAAGGAGCGACATGATTACAAAACGATGGACACCAAATGTTATGCACATCACCAAAACACTGATTAATTAAGAGACCCAGTATTACCTGTAGTCAGACCTGTAGTCAGACTGAAAATTGAAGGTAAACAAACGAGTCCTTCAAATTATTTTGCCACGAAACACACACGACTCATATATAAGGAACTTGTTTCGTGGTACAGTGAGAAGGAATCAGAAGCCTCTATACATGATCACAGGGTCCTTATGGGGGTGAGGGAGTAGGGGACAGACAGGCTTGGGGGAGACTGGGGGTGCAGGAATAGGGGGACAGGCTTGGGGTGGGTAGAAAGCCTGTCTCCTATTCCTGTAACCCCCTAACCCCCCATACCTGTCCCCCTACTCCCGCATCCCCTCAAATAATGCAAGCAAAATACTTACTAAAACAAAACACAGCCAGATTCAACACTTGACTAAATAAATATCACACCTTGATACTGTTAGAGCCACTTGGTTAACAAATAATGATATAAAACTATTAGTCACACTGAATAAACACTGGTAAAAAAATTTAATAGAACCCAATATATTACGGTAAATATTACAAAATGAAACTACACCCAACCCAACCCAACCCAACGAACGTCACATTATCCTAAGTGGCTTGTTAGGTCGTAGGTCATGTGTGTGTGTGTGTGTGTGTGTGTGTGTGTGTTGTGTATTTAGTTAAGTCATGTGTGTGTGGGTGTAACTATTTCGGTCATGTGTGTGTGTGTGTGTGTACGGTAGCTTGTTAGGTCAAGTGAGTGTGTGTGTGTTGCCAGTTCGGTCATGTGTGAGTGTGTTTGCCAGTTCGGTCATGTGTGAGTGTGTAGCTATAGTT
Source organism: Petrolisthes manimaculis (assembly GCA_034508575.1). Classification (NCBI taxonomy): domain Eukaryota; kingdom Metazoa; phylum Arthropoda; class Malacostraca; order Decapoda; family Porcellanidae; genus Petrolisthes; species Petrolisthes manimaculis. The sequence goes on from JAWZYT010001186.1 coordinate 40,747, forward strand.
CGGTCATATGTGTGTGTGTGTGTGTGTGTGTGTGTGTGTCGAACTCAAAGCCACAAAACCAAACCATGCTCTCGTACACCTTCTCCTTTCATACCCACCCACCACCACCACCTACCCTCACTGCCGCTAAAGTCCTCCTCCCCTTCAATAAATAAGTATATGAGCACAGAAAAAGAGGTGGGCGAGAGAGGAACCGACCGGGGGTGAGTTGTCTGGCCAAACCGGTTGTGGGCAGTCTTGTTAGGCAGCTGTGTGTGTGTGTGTGTATATATGTATGTACCGGTAAGTGTGTGCTAGCCTGTGTGTGTGTGTGGTGTGTTCGCAAGTGTGCTAGGCTGTGTGTATGTGTTGTGTGTTAGCGAGTGTGCTAGCGAGTGTGTGCACACGTGTTCCCAAGTGTGCTAGCGAGTGTGTTTGTGCGCGTGTATTCGCAAGTGTGCTAACCTGCGTGTGTGTGTGTGTGTGTGTGTGTGTGTATGTATGTAAACGTGAGAGCATGGCTTCGATAGTTTGGAAGTGGGTATTCAATGTGTTTGTTGCCTTATACGAGTGTGTGCTGGAGGTGGTATTGTGTTGGTATAATTAGCGTGTATCTGAATGTAGGACAAGTGTGTGGCTAAAGGCTGACAAGTGTAAGCATAAATATATAAATATAGGAAAAGGCGAGTGTATATTTTTAGACAAGAGAGAGACAGTGATAGTGTGTGTGTGTGTGTGTGTGTGTGTGTTTTACGTACACCTGCACACACACAACAATGGCAACACTGGTGGTATATACACTAACTCCCACAGGCGACGGCTGCGATTATTTATTTTCTGTTTCCGAATTTCGAAACGCCATGCTACAGAAATAATACTAAAGAGATATACAACTACAGTACAACTACAAGAAGCAAAACAAACGTGTTCCCGATCTACAGTACTGTAGTTAAGAAAAATAACCTGTGTAGAAATGTAATGAATCCGATAAGTTTGGACATACAGTAAATATAACCAACAACAAAATTGAGTATGAGTATAATATATCGTAGTGAGTTGTGTTCATAGTAATTCGTCTGTTATGTATTACACTGTTTCTATTCTATTATATCTATTTCGGTACAATGTGCAACAATACCCCTTCCAGCTAAAAGCACAATAACACCAATATCAGATGGAGCACAATTATCTATAAAACACATTAGCGGAACAAGAAGCTACGTGGATAATTATAATGAATGATGATGGTGTGTGATCAGTGAAGGACTAAGCTAGGTGGATGAGTGGTGGTCAAGGCGATCAGGTTGTTTGGTTGGTTGGTTGGTTGGTTAGTCAGTCAAGCTGCGAGGAAGGTGAAGCTAAAGTCAAGAGAGGAGAGGAGAGGAGAGGAGAGGAGAGGAAAGGAGAGGTGAGAAAGGTGGTGAGGAGAGGCGATGAGAGGAAAGGAGAGATGAGAGAGGAGAGAGGAAAGGAGATGAGAGAGGAGAGAGGAGAGAGGAGAGAGGAGAGAGGAGAGAGGAGAGAGGAGAGAGGAGAGAGGAGAGAGGAGAGGAGAGGCAAGGAGAGGCAAGGAGAGGAGAGGAGAGGAGAGGGGAGCCACAATAATGGGTCAGGGGAATGTTGGTTGGTTACCCTCGTGTTCTTATCTCGACCCCTTTCGTTTTCGCCACTTGCTTCACAATAATTCTTTCAATTTTTCTTTGTTCTCTTATTGTATGCTCTTAGGGGTCGTTTGTATGTTGTGCAAATTTCCTGTTACTGAATTTCGGAACGTCATGTTATAGAAATGCGTTACTCACAACAAGTCATAATTGTTTGTTATCCTCGTCTTACTTATGTCGACCCTCTTTCGTTTTGGCCACTTGTATCATTTCTCTTTCCATTATTATCCTCTTATCCATCAGCTATTGTCAATTTGAAGAGCTGCTGTTCCCTCCTAATCTTTATATTACTCCGGAAACATAAAAGTGCCTCAATAACGAGTTCATAATCTTTGTTTTATATTTAGCTTGTAGGAATCATTAACTTAATCCTTTATTCATTATGACGAAGGGATTAAAAAACTCTCTCTCACTCACATCCACACTATTGTATAATTATAAAAGTTGTTCCCTTCTTCATCTGTCAAAAGTTGTTTATTGGGAGAAAGTTGTTGTTGTTGTTATCGTGAGTTCAACTAATGGGTTTCTTTCATCTTTAATTTGTGCTGGAGAGTTTTATTTGCATGGAAATTAACTAACCAAGCCGGAATGAGTTCCTGGTGTGAATAAACTCGATGGGGATTAACGAGCGTCGAACAGTTTAATTAAGTACCGGTGCGACACAAGACTAAACGAGTTAAACGAGTTAATATAGAGGCAAATAGGGTCGTCAGCAAAGATTAATTAATATGAGGGTATAACATTTATCGATCGTTCTCGTGACATGTTTAGATGGACTGCCAGGTTTTGTTGATCATGGATATATCCAAAAACATAATATTGTTCCTTGTGTTTTAACAGTCGGATCCTGTGATGTAGTTAGAAAATTCGAGGTGAATGGGTCCTTCACATATTTGCCACGAAACACCACCTTATTTCGTGGCATGGTTAGGAGGAATCAGAACTTAAATTTTCATACACGATCACAGGGCCTTAAAGGAATAATACTCTTGTGGTCAGATTGGAGGACTACTGATTCCTCCAAACGTTGCAGAAAACTACCTCAATTTTACTCTAAAAAGGATCTGTTTCGTGGCATAGTCTGGAGAAATTAGAACCCTTCCAATTCACCAACAAAACAATTGCCCATTAATGAATTTTGTGGATGTGGTTAGTGTTGGCATCTGACAGACAAGAAGGAAGAAAAATATTTATACATTGCAACAAGCAGGCAGCATGATCAGCAACAGACTGTCAGGCAAAGGTAAGGGAATGGGAGGGAAGGGGGAGGCAGGAACACGAAAAACAGCAGCAAGGTAGTGTGTGAGAGACAGGAAGGTCGAGAGAGGAGAAACATTAAGTGATAAAAGCAAAGACGACACACAGGCTTTGAGAGAAATAAAACACTTATTTATGATGAAGGGAGCGGGTAAGAAATATATATTGTGCATAATTATATATAATTTATCTATCAATCTCCTTCTATTTTTCTATATGTATGAGATAGAAGGATGGAGGATAGATGCGGTACCTGGTAAGTAAAAGACAGAGGGAAGAAGATAGATAAAGACTGGAAGCATAATTATAGGAAGGAGACGGTCAAGGCAGCGGACAACAAGCCTCACGGACTTACAAGGGGTGAGTGAGATTATTGGTTGGTGAATTGGGAGGTGTGTGATTCCTCAAACAAACTATGCCAGGAAACAGATCCCCATCAATACGCTGAGGGTGTGTCTGTTTTCCAGCAGAGTTGGGAGGAATCAGAACCTTTCAATTTATTTTCTCTCACCAACAAGAGAATATCCCCTTAATCAAACAACAACCCGTCAAACTACAAGCCAGGAGGTGAGATGGTAGTACAACACACACACACCGGCAGCTTGAAGGGGCGGGGGGCGGGGGCGGGGGCGGGGGCGGGGGGTCTGAGGCAGGTGACGACTTGTTGCTGATAACAATGTAAATGAGGAAAACACATCACTAGTCATTAATAATTCTGACGGGATTATAATCAGGGTAGCAGTGACATGGGTTAAAAATGTCTTCAGTCGCATAAGCATAATATGAGAGTTAAGTCACACTGCGATAACAGAATCTTTATACTGAATACCCTTTGCAGTAGTCTGTCAATTGGTATAAAGAGAGACATAAGGCATCCAGGTGTATATCATCATCTTTCCTAACAACCACACATGTATCGAGTAAGGTAGGGGTGCTTCTTAGGATCAACGTGTATGAGCAAACCTAACCTTCATGTCCTCCACTCTGGGATATTGATTGATTTAAGGATGAAGAAAACAACGTTAGGCCTGGAAGACCCTGTATGACGAGAGAGAAGGAAGGTGAGAGAGACGTGGGTTAGCCTAGCCAGCACGATCGAGACAGAAGGGAAAAGTGGCAAATATTATCTCCCTTACATTGCCAGGCCTTGAGTTGACGTCACTGGTTGGATAGATATGCGGATAATAGTCCTATTCAGAACACGGTTAGTATTATTAAGATAAACATGAACTGTCATCTTATCTCCTCCAAACGAAGAACTTTTCCTTGTTTGTGTGTATGAACGTATACTGTGTTGTGTAAGAGAAGTGGACTATGATCAAGCTTTATACAACACAAACATGTAGTAGAATAACAACCACAGCTTCCTTGCACTAAGAATATATTACACAAGGAGGATAAAGGGTTTCGGTTACCAAACATCAAGGAAAATCAATGTTTTAATTTGCAGACAACGGCTGGTGACGGAATATAACTCATTTTACAGACTGACGTATATAATATGGTAAGATTGTAATAACTGCATAAACAATAATGAGAAAAACAAATTTGCCTCTTTTTCCATCCACCATCCCACGTCCCCTGGTGAGTCTTGCTGCTTCTAGTTAATTAAGTGATGTCCTACAATGAGATGAAATAGTTAGTTAGTTGACCAAAATAGACTAAGGAAGAGTTGCTACACTTTCTCGGCGACTAACGACGACGTAATGTCAAGTCGGCAGCAAATGTCCTGTCACCACATCTGCCAAGTCGTGAAGGAAGTATGGAAGGAACTATAAGCTTCATGGGATCGTAAACTGATAAAACAGGCAAGTATATCAATCAACCCACTGGATATTGTATTCCTGTATGGTGAATGTGATTAGTCGATGATTAACCTTTATGTCATCTCTCAAGAAGTGCTGAATGAGGCGACAAGACTCTTACTTCCGACTGTACATACCTGGAACACACACACACACACACACACACACTACTGAGTTACCGATAAGACATACGCTGACCATTCACCACTCCCCCCTGTTCACCACCATCATCATCACTATCACCACTATCATCATCACCACCACCACCACCATTATCACCATTATCATTATCATTATCATCACCACCATCACCATCATCACCATTATCATTATCACCATCACCATCATCTTCACCATCATCATTATCCAGGCCATGTAGGTATCAGTCTGGCCAGCATCCTGAAACATGTCTTATCGTTTCATCCACTCTCGTCCCCTCACTTTTTGCCCCCGTGCCTCCCTGCTCTGGCCGGCACCCAACTGGCAATGTCTGGCTGCCTGCCTCTCTTTACACTGTGGTGGTGGTGGTGGTGGGGCTTTGAACTGTGTGTGTGTGTGAGAGAGAGAAAGAGAGAGAGAGAAAGAGAGAGAGAGAAAGAGAGAGAGCGAGAGAGCGAGAGAGCGAGAGAGCGAGAGAGAGAGAGAGAGAGAGAGAGAGAGAGAGAGAGAGAGAGAGAGAGAGAGAGAGAAGAGAGAGAGAGAGAGAGAGAGAGAGAGTGAGAGAGAGAGAGAGAGACTGTGTGTGTGTGTGTGTGTGTGTGTGAGTGTGTGTGTGTTTCTTTAAGCCAAATAAAATCATTGTTCTCACGTTAGCTTTTTACAGTTGCTACTCTGACCCATTTCAACCTTTCCTACTCCCAGCCCCAACCAAGGATGTTATTTACAACTATTTTGTTTTTTTTCATATTTCCAAAACTCGATTTGTTTTGTCTCATGAGGTATAATGTAACTAACTAAGAGGTTATTAGGTGGTTTGAATGGCCAGTGTGTTGGTTAGCCTTATAATAACCACTATTATAATTATACGCCACGAGGACACCCACTAGGCCAGGGAATAACAACACTAATATTTCATACCACCCGTCGCCTGAGGAGAACTTAAGGGGGGTAGGACACTGTTGGTAAATGTGGAGTAAATGATTCCTCCAAACTATTCCAGGCAACAGAATACCATTATATTTCTTCATCTTGGTCTGTTTCCTGGCATACTTTGGAGGAATCAAGACATTCTAATGTACCAAAAGTATACCATCCCCTTAACTAACTCTTATCAACCCATTCATTGCCCCTCATGATATGGTTGTGACTTCTCTAATATTTTTTTAATGGGGTGTGGAGTAGGGGCCAGGCTTGGGGTGTGTGTGTGGGGGGGGCGGGAATAGGGGGACAGCTTGGAGTGGGTAGAAAGCCTGTCCCCTATTTCGTAACCCCTAACCCTCACCCCCCAACCCTGTCCCCCTACTCCCGCACCCCCTACAACCCCCGCACCACCAAGCCTGTCCCCCTATTCCCACCCCCCCTTAATTAATTGACGAATTAGGGGAGACGAAATTAATTATAAGAAGAATATACTGTACTGGGTGGTAAATCTGAAGCAAATGATTATTCCAGGCAACAGGATACCATTATGTTCCTCCATCTGGGCCTGTTTCCTGGCATACTTTGGAGGAATTAAAGCTCTTCAGTCTATCAGAAGTATACCATCACCTTATGCTGCAACAGGAAATGAGTGAATATTTATAATATATAGAGTACCAGTATATGATTCACGTAACCAATGATTCACATAATGCAAACTGACTCGGCAAACAAAAATTCAGCACAAACCGTTCAGTCAGTCACGAGCATTAAGGTGGTAATTCTTTTTTAGTACATTGGAGTGCCTTGATTCCTCCAAAATATGCCAGGAAACTGGACCAGAATGAGCAAAATAATAGTGTTCTGTTGCTTGGAATAGTTGGAGGATTCAGTTGCTCCAGATTTACCAACACATAAGTTCCCCCTTAATAAATATACAGTCTTGGTTGAAGCTTTGAAGAATCCACCGTGCAATATTTACAAACGAACTCATTCAATGGAGATCTTGTGTGCAAATATTTACTGTCTATAGGTATACGAAGCACATCTGAATACTTATTAGTGCTCGTGACCGTACAAACAAGTCAGTCACCACCATATTCTTACTTACCACAGTGACACAATGACGTTGGTTTATTGGGAGGCGAGGCTTTCTGTGTACTATTTTCATAATAATTGTTCCCCGAGAGTTTGGTGAAGTGTTAACGCTAAAATTATGTGAAAATGAAAAGTAAAAAGTATATAGCACACAGCCGACAGCAACCAGTGGGGCGAGGGAGAGAGGACAGGAGGGAGGATGGGTGGAGAGACGACAGAGGAGGGAGAGAGGGGTGGAGAGACGACAGGATGGAGGAGAGAGAGACGACAGGAGGGAGGGAGGGAAGGGTGGAGAGACGACAGGAGGGAGGGAGGGAAGGGTGGAGAGACGACAGAGGGAGGGAGGGGGGGAGAGACGACAGGAGGGAGGGAGAGAGAGACCATAGGAGGGAGAGAGGGAGGGAGGGAGACATGTATGAAGCGCGTGGCGAACAGCAATATAGGAAATGAAGCATTACCCCCATTACAAAGGCTATGTCCGCTGTGCATTGTCACCCTCCACTTGGCACCCTTCAGTTCAATGTAAGGCAAGGAAAGGGGACTCGCCCAAATGGAGAGAGAGAGAGAGAGAGAGAGAGAGAGAGAGAGAGAGAGAGAGAGAGAGAGAGAGAGAGAGAGAGAGAGAGAGAGAGAGAGAGAGAGAGAGGATAGAGAGAGAGAGAGAGAGAGAGAAGAGAGAGAGAGAGAGAGAGAGAGAGAGAGTAGGAAGGGGACAACAGCAGGCCAGTATGTGGGAAGAGAGAAAAGGTTAATGGTAAAGAGAGAAGAGGTTAGGGGAAGAAAGAAGTGGCTAGGAAAGAGGAAAGAGGTTAGGGAAAGAGAGAAGAGGTTAGGAAGAGAAAAATAGGTTAGAGGAAGAGAGAAGTAGTTAGAGGGAAGAAAAAAAAGAGGTCAGAGGAAGAGAAAGAGTTAAGGGAAGAGAGAAGAGGTTAAGGGAAGAGAGAAGTAGCTAGGGAAGGAGAGAAAAGGTTAAGGGAAGAGAGAAGAGGTTAGGAGAAGAGAGAAGAGGTTAGGGAAGGAGAGAAAAGGTTAAGTGAAGAGAGAAAAAGGGAGAATAATAACACAAGGGAAAGTAAGTGCACGGGCGGATGAAAGAGAAAACTGACGGTCTAGATAACGATGATATAAGAGAGACGGGGGGTGGGGGGGGGGGGGGGGGGGGGCGGAATGATTAGGGTTCAAAGGAATGAATGAGGTAATCCAGACTCAGGACGAGAACAATTATTAGGAAAAGGAAGGGATGAAGACGAGAAGGAAGATTATTATAGCCGAGTGTCAGAATGAATGGGATGAAAAGAAAAATAATGGCTGACGACATCTGAAGACTTATTAAGAGTTGATAAGAATTGATAAGAGTTGATAAGAGTTGATTTAATAACAAGGGGGTGGGGGTGGGGGTGGGGGGGAGTGTATGCAGTGTTGGTTTGTAAATCTCCATGGAGTTATATTGATTCCTCCAAACTATTCCCAGCAACAGCTTATTACTCATTATTTTTGTTTCATCTAAAATTATAATTATTCCTACAAACTATTCCAGGCAACAAGATACCATTATTTTTCTTCTTCATCTGGTCCTGTTTCCTGGCATACTTTGGAGGAATCAAGGCACTCCAATGTAACAAAAGTTAATTACCTCCTTAATTAATGGAACAGTGTGGAGGAAACAGTTGCCTAGAATATTTTAGACTATTAAACTTTAGGTACCGGTACTATATTATATTTTTCAGTCTTCAATTTCCTAGATTTCATAACAAAATGATTTATATATATATGCCTCTCAGCCTTCACAATGTTCATTCAGAAATTAAAAGGAATGACACTCGAGAGACGAAAGAGATTCTGTGACACCCATATCTATTTCAATCCTCTTTTGTACCTCACACGTCCATTTCAATCCTCTTTTGTACCTCACACGTCCCCTTCAATCTCTTTTGCAACTCCCACGTCCATTTCAATCCTCTTTTGTAGCTCTCACATCCATTCTAATCGTCATTTTTATCTCGTACATCCACTCAAATCCTTTCTTATTACATCTCCCATATCCATTCCAATCCTCTTTTGCAACTCCAACATCCACTACAATCCTATCTTTTCGCATCTCCCATATCCATTCCGATTCCCTCTTTTTCACCTCCCATTCCAATCCTCCTTTTTGCCCCTGACTCATAGGAGGACGGGAGAATCTTTATTAACCCAGCACGGATTCCCTTTGCTGTCGCTGCCATTTTCCTCGACTAGACTAATGCCAACATCTTTCACGGCTCACTGACGCACCTTCCGTAAAAGAGATTGAAAAGAGTTTCTATCTGAATTCTGCTTTCCACCTCGTATATAACTCCATAACTACATATTTTTTTTTTTTTTTATGTATCGTACGAGGACTGAAGACTTCTGATTCCTCCTAACTATGCCACGAGACAAGGTCCTTCAATGCAGGTGGTGTTTCGTGGTCATGTGTGAAGGACTCCACATACCTCCAATTTTCTAACTTCATCACAGGGTGTTATAATTAATTAAGAGAGTCATCTGTTGTTCACGAAATAAGAAGAGGGCTATGGATTCCTACGAAACTATATTTATGCTACAAACAAAACAGATCCACCACTCGTAAAGTAAGGAAGAAGTTGTTGTTATTGAAGTTCCTCAAGCTGTCAGGCCGAGCAGCCCCGAGTAAAGGAAGTATTGTGTGTTTCTTAGCACAATTTGGAGGAGTCACTAGGCAGGCAGGCAGGCAGGCAGGCAGGCAGACAGGCAGACCCCTAACTTCACCACAACAAATGTTCTCCCCCTCCTCCCCAACTTTAGTGTCAGCAGATAACTAGCACCTGAATGAATGCGGAAACGACATTTTCGAGACGCCAGACGTAGTTAATGACGACGTTATACTACTGTGTGAACCAAGGAGGAAGAAGCAGCAGTGAACGAGGTGTATTGTTGTCAGGTAAGGAAGCGGAGATTATTTGGTGGGTGAGTTGGAAGGTTTCTTGATTCTCCTAAGTATACCAGAAAACAGATGCCTTTAATGTTACTATTTGGAGATCTGTTTCGTTGCATAGTTCGGAGGAATCAGATACCTTCAAAATCACCAACATAAGAGTCTCCTCCCCCCCCAATTATTAAGCTCGTCCTCAAATGGTGCTTCCGTAATCATGTTTATGTTATTCCGTTTCTCAGAATATGATAACAAACATGCTACGGTATTCTTAATTGGGACGTTCCTAGCGGCTTCATGTAGATGCTCAAAACCTATTCATCAAAATATCTTTATATCACTTTATTTTTCATGTCTGTCTATCTGTATGTTTATCTATCTATCTATCCATCAGTCTGCCTTCTTACCTACCTACCTACCTACCTTCCTACTTACCTACCTATCGCTTTATATGCCCTTTTCCCTAATCATTCAGCAACATACAAAAGTGGGTAGATGGATAGCAAATTAAGGTACAGGAAGGAGAGCATAAAGATGAAGGGAAGAGAGGACAAGGCTGATACAGACAAGAGACGTGGAAAGACACGACACACAGACAAACAGACAGAAAGGATTATTGGAAAGACACACGACAGACAGTATCATTGGTGAGAGAAACGACACACACACACACACACATACATACAGAAAGAAAGGATGACTGGGTACACACACACACACACACACACACACACACACACACACACACACACACACACACACACACACACACACACACACACACACACACACACACACACACACACACACACACACACACACACACACACACACACACACACACACACACACACACACACACACACACACAGAAAGAAATGATAAATGGATACACACACACACACACACACACACACACACACACACACACACACACACACACACACACACACACACAGAAAGAAAGGATGACTGGTGACACACACACACACGCACACACAGAAAGGATCACTGGGAAAACACATGATACACAAATAAACAGACACACACACACAGACAGAAAGGATCAATGGGGACACACACACACACACACACACACACACACACACACAAACACACAGAAAGGATCATTTTAAAGAAGGAAGACACACAAACACACACACACACACACACACACACACACACACACACACACACACAGTATAATCTGGCCGTGTTATATATGGGCGACTACCAACCCCCGCTCTATTGGCCGCTGTTGACACACGAGCAGTGATGGTGGAGTGACTGACGGGGATAGTGGTGTGTGTGTGTACCCAGTCATCCTTTCTTTCTGTATGTATGTATGTGTGTGTGTGTGTGTGTGTGTGTGTGTGTGTGTGTGTGTGTGTGTGTGTGTTGTGTAGGGTGGATGATTGGGTGAGTGGTGATGGATGCGTTAAGTAAGTGATAATAATTATGATGATGTTTTAGTAGTAGTGGTGGTGGTGGTGGTGATCGATGGGGTGCATGCATGGGTTATAATATATAGTGATGCAAGTGAGGTGGGTAGCAGAGGTTAGGACTGTATGGGGTTGTGTGTGGGGCTTCTTAATTGGGGGGGGGGGCACTCTTGGTAAATCTGGAGCAAATGATTCCTCCAAACTATTCCAGACAACAGGGCCCCATTATATTTGTTCATCTGGTCCTGTTTCCTGGCATACTTTGGAGGAATCAAGTCGCTCCAATGTACCACAAGTATACTCTCTCCTTAATTTGTGTGTGTGGGGGGGGGGAGATGGTGGTACTGTAAATGGTAAAATAGTATAATATTATATAGGGTGGCAGGGGTTATAGAAAAAAATAGATGGATTAACAGCGAAGAGAAGAAAGAGAATGAC
>JAWZYT010001187.1:0-295762 GCA_034508575.1 Petrolisthes manimaculis
TGAGAGAGAGGAGAGAGAGAGAGAAAGTAGAGTAGAGTAGAGTAGTGTGTGTGTGTGTGTGTGTGTGTGTGTGTGTGTGTGTGTGTGTGTGTGTGTGTGTGTGTGTGTGTGTGTGTGTGTGTGTGTGTAGTTACTGGACCAACAAAAGTATGTGACTGCCACTCTCCCTACTGAAGGCTTGATACACCTGAACACACAACACTGCATGACAGAACACCTGTCGCCGCACACGCGCTTGCACACACACACACACACGCATACTAACAGACGTACACACCTTAAAAATAACTACGGTTCCAAACACACGTAAAATACATTGACAATGAAACTAAACACAAGTACACATAAACATCACATCCAAGCGTCACTCATTAAACACTTGTAAATAAATAGGCTACAACAGGCAACATAATACGCTTCTATTACATGTATTTAATTATATGACCATAAAAAGTTGCATTCTGAACCAGTTACTATTCTAACAACATATGTAATTTACCATATGAGAATTATGTCTCATCTCAGCATCTAAATCGTATTATAACATCTCTATAGCCTAATCTCATACCTTTTTACGTGGTAATGAAGGGAATTTATGCTGCTGACTGTACAACCAACTGAGGTACGGGTCCACACGAGATACAAACACATTTTACGTCTACACATAAAACAACAGAGACGCAAGACCTCCGTAATCACAACCCCTCTCCTAAAATAAGTCTCCGCATTCAGGTAAATCAAAACTGTAACCCACACACTCCAACATATAACTTTATCGGCATTCACGCAAAGCACAAGTTCCATTCGACATTTGTAATCTCAATTTAACTCCCTACGCTTAACCTACATCCATATCCTTGATCATACTCTCAACCAAACTATACTCCGTCATGCCAACCTAACCAAACCACTCACTCACGCCAACCCAACCAAAGTATATAGCCTACTCACTCACGGCAATCCAACCCAACCACTCACACACGCCAACCCAACCCAACCCAATCCAAGGCTACAACACTCTTCAACTACACCTCTCGTCCTCGTTCGCTTTCCTCAGCATGAAGTGGAGAGCCTCTTGCATGATGTAGGTCATATCCTTGTCCCTGAAACTTAGCCAACACTAGTATAATATTTCCCCACGTTAGTTACCGGTACTATCTTTCGCAGGTTAATTCATCGTATGCAAAAACATCCGTGTTGTTGACGACGGCTCAGTGTTTATAGTCATCATACCGGTACAACACCATTGTCAACACTACAGATGTTCTTGCATACGGCCCAATGCGTCACGCAGCTTCTAATATCGTCTAATTCTTCCCAGTCTTACGTAACCTGCCTTGACTAGAGCGCAGAGCCAAAATTCTCCACCATATTTCATCTGGCAGTCAGAGCAATAAACACACCTTGTACAAACACCATTATGAGTAGGATATTGCAAATTCCTCGGACATGACCAACTCCTGCACAACTTTAAAACACAGGAAAAGTCGCAAACAAGAAAACACTCAAATGCGAACACAGGGGACATAAAACAACAAGCCCAAATCGATGCAGTGACAGGGAATGTTGAGGTGTAAATGAGATGCTGATGGTGTCTGATTGACTAAATGTGGCGGGTTGAGGTTATTGTCTCGTCTGCATGGTGTCCGGGTCTCGTATAATAGTGTTGGATGCTACACACACACACACACGCACGCACACACACACACACAGTTATACGTGCATTTAAATACCTACCCACACATATAAACACCCGCTGAGATGGGTCAAGACTCAAGAAAGCGAAAGATAGAGAAATAGATAAGATAGATTTCCCCAAAGATAATCATAATACACAGTTGATCCTGGTATCACTGAAAAAGCAGGATGAGAAAAGAAAGAAATGTTGTCCGTGGAGGCCCTTGAGAACCATTAATCTCGGCTGGGACGGGGGCTGGATGTGACAAGGAAGGAAAGCAGCTTGTGGTGGAACAGTAACCAGGTCATTGTGTTGAGCCCCCGTGACCCAGTGGAAAACACAACACTCGTCTTCATAGTGGGAAACTGGTTGAACTACGGAAGAGTGCATGTGATGTTGTCAGTACACTGGAGGTAAACGAGTCCTTCAACTATTGCTAAGAAACATCATCTATATCTAAGGAGTTTGTTACGTGGCATAGTCTGGAGGAATCAGAAGCCTCAAGCACACGATTAAAGGGTACTTAAAGGGAGGTAATTCACAAGGCTACAGGTCGTATGTTTTTATTTATGTATTTTGCATGTCGACTCTATATCCATGTTTCCTCGTTGATGTATACATACATTCATATCACATTCACAACTACCATACCCACTCGAATGCAGACACTCACTGCATACACTTCGTCGCACCTGACATACACTCTCCAAACCTGTTTCAACTGCCAACTTGGGTAGGAATTTCCCGTCTGTTGCTACTCTCATTGTGGAGATGTTACAATGGATCATATTACGTCTATCATGATCGTGCTTTGGACAATTTGAAGGCTAAAATTCCTCCAAACTATGTCACAAAACAGGTTCCTTCAATATACAAGGATAAGGGAGATATGTAAGGAATACCATATGTTAGAAAACGAAATTTACCGAAACAAATACACATAATGAAAGATACGAGGGCTGGAGAGAAGAGTAAAAAGAAACCAAGGAAGTGACATTCACAATACAACTCTTTTGTCGCAATGACCTATTTTGCCGTTCTCAATACAAGCTCCTTTATACTTGGAAACAGACACCAAAATAATACCTTTATAGAATTCATGCGACGAGTTTGGTCATGACATTGTAATGCACATCAGCTGCTGCCAAAGAGAAACTGACAGACCAGTGCACATCTTGATGGCCCTGCAAAACTTCATTAGCAAACTACAAGTAGGCATACTGCAAGGGAATAGTGCTTGTATGTAAAGCTATTTATCTACAGAAATAGCTTCTCAAATTTACTGGCAATGTACTTTATGAGTAGATAAGTTGAAAAAAAAAAAACACGCATGTATTTTGGCATATTCCTACAGATGGATGCATACCGTCGAATTGGAAAGGTGGAAGAGGAGATCAGAAAAGAAGAAGGGGTATGGGGTAAGCAGGGAACGAGGAGAGAGAGAGAGAGAGAGAGAAATGGCTGGAGGGAGGGTAAAGATTTAGCAACCCCTTACAAAACAATCACTACACACACCCTACCTTGCCGGGGGAATACAAATTAGGCAATAAATTAACATATTCGGCAAGTTCGCTAGTCGTGATGTTCGTGTGTGTGTGTGTGTGTGTGTGTACTGAAATATTGGTTCTACATACACAGGTAGGTACTCTATGTATATATAAAGGTATCCACAAAGGGTTATAAATACTTCATAACCTGGTTCAGTTCAGTACGTTAGCACAAGTAGGCTAAGCTATTTGTAGTGTGTTTGTTTTCGGTATGAGCAATGAGCAGCTCCGTCCTTAATTAAACTTATCACTTTAATTAATATTTTAGGGCGACATCATCTTAGAGGCACCAGGCATTGTGTGCAGGTGATTGAAGTAAAATGTAATCTATAATAATACAAAACTATCTAGAAAAAATAGATAAACAGATACTCGTATATTAAACACTCTCCATTTTCATAAGTATGAACGACAAGAGTGCATGAATGTAAGATAATGGTTGAAGGAAATAAATAAAAGGAAATATAAGAGGAAAATACAACACGATAGGATGGAAGTGAATAGAAGAAGAGAAGGAGAAGGAATTATTATATATATTGGAGGGGGCGGGAAAGGCGACATGAAAGAATGGAGCAATAGAAGAAGTGAAAGGGGATAATAGGAGGGAAGATGGCGTGAAAGGAAGAATAACAGAAGGAAGAGGAGGTAAAATATAGACGAAATGGAAGGAAGGAAAGGAAGGAAGGAAATAGGGAGGGAGAGACAATATTGAAGTAAGGAATGAAAGAGGGAGGGATGAAATTGACGGAAGGAAGGAAGGAACACACGAGGGAGGGAGGAAAGAAGGAGTGAGGAAGAATCAGCAATGAGTACATCCTGTTGCATGGGTCAGGTAAGGTCAGGGTCATCCTTATCATCATCTCACTCATTCACTTACTCCTTTCCTTCCATTATCACTTCCTCTTTTCTCCTCCATCCACCTCATTTTCCTGTCTATCTTCTTTACACTTCATCGTCGTCATCTCACTCACTTACTACCTTCCTTCATTCTTTAATCATTTCCTCCTTCCACCTCATTTTTTGCCTACCATACCTTCTTTACACATCATCATTATTATCTCCCGTCCTTCTTTCTTACATCTCTTCTATTTGCACCTCACATTTTTGCCTATACCGGTACCTTCTTTCCACATCATTTATTATTCCATCCTCTCCCTTGACCTCAGCTTCATCAACTTCTTCTTTAGCCTACCTTCCATCCGTCCATCTCAACCACCTGCCTGCCTGCCTGCCTGCCTCCTTTACACATCTTAGTCATCTCAATTGCTCCCTCCTCAACTTCATTACTTCCTCTTGACACATCCTTCAACACCTCTCCTTCCTGTCTTCTTCCTTTACATATCTTTATCACCTCGCACGCTCAACTTTTCCTTCATTACATTTAACACTTTTTCGATCTCTCATATTTCCATCCTATAATAAAGCTCCTTTTTCATCCTTTACATGTTATCTTTCCCTCTGTGGTTTCATCTATCCTTTCTCATTCCTTTCTTCATATCGACTATTCCTTATCTTTTTAATCTCTCTCTTCCAATATTTCAACTATAACTTGGTAACTGTCGTATGTGACTAAGTCTATTATAGCTGACCCAACCAGTGGAACAAACTCCACCAAAATTGGCCTATAGGCGTAACTTTTCAAGAGGAATGTTTTTAGCATGGCCCTGTTGACCTCCGAGGCCGCCAGAAGCTGATCATACACGTGTAGCCTAAAGTGCGAGCGAAGGGAGCATCAGGCAAGCCCAGTGAGCAAGCCTGCCGCCAGGCGCTAGCCGGCTAGTAACCCAATAAAACCTCCAATTTTCGGGCCCACCCTGTCCCCCCTTCTCCCCCGTCTCTTCCCAACAAATGAAGGATAAAACGAGAGAGAGAGAGAGAAAGAGAGGGGGGGGGGGGCATAGCGTGCAGGTAAGAGGGAAGAGGTGGGTGGGTGGGTTATGAATTGGCGCCACTTGGTCCAGGTAAGAGTGAGGGGTGAGGGGAGGGAGTGAAGGATGCATGGGGCAACTCATACCTACCGGTACCCTATTAACACCACCTGTCTCCATCACACTCCCCTTACTATGCATATATCATCATCACCATCTCCCACTTCTTCCTTGTTCTACTTCCGTACACTACAAGGAACAATTATCCCTGGTAATATTATAAGTGTATAGTGCGTCTCCGTGATGTGGATTTCAGGGCCTTATGCAAGAATATTCATGGTATTGATAATGGCGTGGTATCGGTACGATGACTTCATAAGACACACTACAACGTCATCGTACCGTACTGGAACCACGCTATCGATAACCCTCCAGATATTCTTACATACCACCCTCAGTGTCAAGGTCAGCTCCTCCTCCTCCCGTGGCACCCCGTGGTGAGAGTCGTGACGTCACCACACTTAATCTACTACACTACACCCGCCCTAACCAACACCACAGCCACTCCCTTCATACCTCCCCTCCCCAATACTGCCTTCACTGTTAAATTATCAACAAGGTTAGCACCCACCGTTAACTTTATACATGTAGCCTATGTACTGTAAGTAAGCTATATTATGTGTACTGTATTTATAGATGTGTGTATGTATACGGTACGAGGTGTGATTATTCGAATTCAGATGTACGAGTATTGTAAAAAATATAAACTGACAATTGTATCCATAGATGAGTTTCAGCCAAGGATAGTTACGAACTGAGTCTGGTCACGCACACCACATCATCCACAAAGCTTTATGATTTCCCTTGGAGTAAAATATCAATACTGCTTTGTTTTAGAGTACACGAGGAGGTAGGAGTGGGGGGTAAGGAGAGTAGCGTACACGATATGGGAGTGAGGTATAAAGAGAATTTGATGAGGAAGGAGTGGGAGTAAGGAGAGTGTGAGGAGGAAGGAATGGAGGCAGGAGAGTAGCCTACACGAGGAAGGGGTGGGGTATGGAGAGTAGCCTATTCGAGGAGGAAGGAGTGGGGTAAGGAGGAAGGAGTGGGGTAAGGAGAGTACCATACACGAGGAGGGAGTGGGGGTGAGGAGAGTACCGTATATAAAAAGGAAGGAGTGGGAGGTAAGGGTGAGGTAAGCAGTGAGAGTTGAAGGTGTGAGAGTCAGGAGGGTAACTTTATGTTGAGACCAATACTCTGACACACCTTCACTCTCCAGTCTCCACCTACACTCACGGCCTTCACTCCACACCAACACACTTCAGTATTCAGGTTCAGGCAACAACATGCAACACTAACACACCTTCAATCTCCACCCACCTACACACCTCCTCCCCTCACTTCAGTATTCAGGTTCAGGCAACAACATTCAATACTAACACACCTTCAATCTCCACCCACCTCCTCCCCTCACTTTAGTATTTAGGTCCAGACAACAACATTCAACATATACCGTATATATATAACACTGACACACCATCACTGCCTCTCCCTGTAGTATCTAGGTTGAGGAAACATTAGATATACTTGAAAACTGATACACCTTCACTACATCTCCTTGTATTATCTATTTAGGTTGAGGAAACATTTGACATGGTTGCACTGTATATAATACCTCACTGCACTATACTATGCACACCACGTCGGTTCCTAATCTTCACCATTATAGCCTACATACCATCTATTCATCACACATCACCATTCTCATTAGGCCACCTCACCACAGACATCTCCCAACACACCATCGCTCTCACTACACCTCACCACTCTCACTGACCCCCAGCCAAAATTCCCCGAACCAAATCGCTATTATCACTAACACCAAACCTCACATGACACCACATCTCTTCACCATATCTCAACAAACACCACACCTCACTAAACCACCACAAAACATTACACTTTCTTCACTATGCCTCCCCAAATCCCCCCATAACACTATACCTTACAAATTTCCCAACACTACACTCATTCATCATTACAATACATCTACTCCCTCATTTCACCACCATCACCACCACCATCACTACCTCTCACCACCTCACACTACGGTATAACAATGTGCCTAGACTCAACATGCTATCATCAACAGCAGCAGCAGCAGCAGCATAAGTGAAGCAGTCTGACGTGACCACCACAGTGTGAATACTAAGAATTGCGAGATGCAACGGAACAGATATCTTGGACAATAATACCGAATAATATATATTATTCTCCCTCCTCTTCCCCCTCCCCCCCCCCCCCTTAAGCAGGTCAAGGTAAAACTCAGCCAATTTTCATTTTTAACATCTCAGTAGTTATAATAATAATAAATTGCAAGTGTGATATAACTGAAAATGCAAATGGCAATAAATTAACTTTCTGAAAATAGTAAAACGTCATCTAATTGTATATATATTATTTTCAACATTTCATCTCATCTTCCAAGTTTCAATTCTGACTGACATCCAACCTGATGACTCTCTCGTTTAGCCCTAAAATTGAAACCACCTTAATTCTACCCACTCCAGACATCTAGGATTTTTCTCCACCTCCTCCAATCTTTTCTAACACTTCTATCGTCGTACCTCTCCCCCTGCCATCATAATTATACCCCCCCCCCCCAACCCTACCGTCTTGCCTACTAGGAGTATGTCACGCCTCACTCCCCTCTCATAAAGCTCTCCCTCACCTTCTCCGGCAGTACAACAATCTTTGTTCACCACGACATACCGGTGCTTTCATCAACTTGTAAAACAATCTCCACCTCCTGCAATTTGAACCTGTCAATAGGTCACTGGATCTTGCACATTTCCCAACTGCAAGATAATTTCCTACGTAACACACAGTTGGAGAACAAAGTTCTACGTAACACCGGTGGCAGCTTACACATAACAGTAGTAGACAAAATATTCATGAATTAATTAATTAATATTGGTATACGTCTACCAATCATGATATTTGCCTACTACGACTCATATGCTTCCTCTTGGAGCTGTAGACAGAAGCAGTGGAAGTAAGATTTTATTAATTATTATTAAACGAGACAGAATTAAGATTAAGTGAGATACAACAGTACATTAGTATTCATAATTCAGAGATATCAGGTTCTGCCACCACATCTTACTGTATATCGACAACCATATATAGCTTTACGTTGTCTGACAAAAGCGGTGTACGTTAATCAAATAAACATTTGGTGCTTGTTATGTAATGCCATCTTCGATATATTTCAGTGTTTCCAATTTACCATAGTTCAAGAGTGGAAAGTTTGTTACACGATTGCCAGCAGAGTTAAATGTGTCTAACGTTCTAATATCATTTAGCTAATGAACTTTCTCGAAATATATATTCAATAAAAATTGGTTGATAATATGACTCCACGTCATTTTTCTATGTATAGTTCATCAAAAGCATAAGTTTTAAATAAAATTAATTATAACTGGCGACTGGAACTCACCTTCAGAAAATTAATTACCTTTACGTAAATGTTGCGAATAATTTTCTGACTCATACTAATTAAATAAATAATAAATATTTTCATTACTGAATCAGCAGTCAAGCTTAGTATCATAGTACTGTATATACGATAGTTTTTATTAACCTTGTAAGAAAAATTATCGAGTAATTCCCTGCGTTAGGTCTTCCTTCCCCCCTTATTATCCATACATGTCACCCCATACTTCACTCTCCCCTCCTTCACCCCCTCCTCTCTTGTTACCCTATACATACTCCCCCTGTGTTGTCCAGTCTTGGTTCTTCCTCCCCTGTCCGTCTGTTCCTTCCCCTCTTCCCCCTTGCCATTTCCCATTAATTTTCTTGACACCTTACTCCTCTCCCATGACACACCCCTTCCCTCTCTTACACCTGCCTTCCAACAATACACACACACGCGCACGCACACACACAAACAGAATCGCACGCACGCACCGATAACCTCCCTCTTCACACACACACACACACACACACTAACTCGGTAGCACACTTTACCACGCCCCTCACGTAATGACAACACCTCCCCAGAACACACACACACGCGCAATGGGAGAAGGGGTGGGGGGCGATAGTCCAAAATACACACTGGTCTCTCATATATACACACGACTCCACACAGTGCTAAGCCACGACCCTGCTCAACCTCCTACCAACATGAGCAGTTCAACCCTAGGAAATAATGTTACAGTAACGGCACGTAAAACACGGTAAACTAAAAGAAATATTCGATATAGTACAGCTTGGGGCATACTATATTTCGTTTCCTACAGATATATTTAGACGTTTTTGTGAGCAATGAATACGGTACCGGTACATAAGATTTCCGCAATCTCTGCATCCCAAATCATCCTGTTGACATAATGCATTCATCCGTTGACATAATGCATTCATTCATTCATAAATCTCAGAAGGAGTGGTGACTATCTTTGTAAGTCCTCTTTGGCCAACTACAGTATTCATGCTAATGTGATATTTGCAAGTTACGGTAAATGTCAAGCTAGCCTTACTGAAACACCCACACCCTGTATCCGGGAACACACACACACACACATACGTAACTACACCAAGAGAATGTCAGTGTTGAACCTAATTTATATAATATAGTTACGCTTATCTATTTAACGTAGATCACAAGTCAAACGAAATGTACATTCGGCAGAGGTGTATACGTTCATAATGTCCATTCCAATCCTTGATTTTTTGCCTGGACCCACCAAATTGTAATCACTTCAAGGAATCACAAAAACCAATCATCCTACAAAGTTTGTATGACATTATAGAATGTTTTTTAGATAACTTGTCAGCTAATCAACAAACACAAACAAACGAGTAAAAACATACCGGTTGCTTACGAAGGTAACAAGAGAAGGAGGTTTAACCTGACAGGCAGATACTGTTATCTCAATGTTGCTTACACTTTGAGAAAACAGTGAAAAAAAATTACCCTCCTTTCTTGAGCAGATGCAATCAAGAGGTTATGGCCCTATGAACGACGAGACTAGTCTTAAATATAGATACTTACTATTCACTAATAATATCTCAGAGAGGAAGTAAAAAAAGGGCACCGCGGCTGATAAGCCCTCAAACAGGCTCATAAAAAGATAACACGATTAGCCGCTCTGGACAAACACAGGAAGGCTTAGAATGGAACCCACTGGCTTCCGGCACAGGTGGTGAGGGGAACCCAGTCTCCTGGCAACCACCGTCACTACTTTCAGGCAACAACAAAAAACACTGGCAGCTAATGGTTTTAATAACATCCTAACGTCACAGATAACCTTCATATGGAATAAGTAATACTCAGTGGTCTATTTATATATATATAGCCTATTTTCTAGCATTAATATATGAAGAAACTGGCACATATCAAAGCCTGACTACATTAAAAACAATACACTTTGATTCCCTGGAGAAACAGTAGTACGGGAACTTAAAAACATTATAATATGCACTACGGTAACACTTTCACTAGTATTCTATATTATGGTCTATAGCTTCATTAACTGTGAATTGGGATTGAGATGCGACAGATAATATATAACCTAGGCTATAAATATATTTGCGCCATCAAGGATAATCATGAGCCACTCAGTAACACAATATATAATGAACAAAATAAAGTATTCTTATAAACGATACCACAATCTTGTGAAGCAACAATGATTTATAGTTACGAATAAGGAAACCTAGCAACGTCAGAAATATCACAGTAACCAAAGATGATTTGCACATCAATAGCAATCAGTCAATCACCGCAAAATCAAATGATGCAGAACCATTATGTGCGGTACAATAACCCGGCAACATCGTGCACTAGACAGCCAGATGAGTCAGGAAATTTATTATTTGCAATATGAAGACGGCGAGATGAAACATCAATATATATATATATATATATATATATATATATATATATATATATATATATATATATATATATATTCAAGATTAAAAATATGCAAGATTACAAACTGTATATGCCACAAAATTTACGACACATTTGTTGAAGCCATTTATATAATTATAAATCCTACTCTACGCTTCACTACTTAGAGTCACTCTCTCCTCTGAGCAGATCGACACGTACAAAACCAATCAGAACTGTGCTGTTGAATTAGACCAATCAGCTAGAAATACCAATATAAACAGGCAAATAGACAATTGCTCCTTTCACAAAATACACAAGTCAGCGTATGAGATTCTTGTGTATAATTCATATTTGTCTGAAAGGTTATCGTATCCATTAAGAAAATACCAACCATTATTCAGAACTGTATTAAACCAGAACAAAGCAACAGGTTGTAGAGATCATTATCACATCAAATTTGTAAAGAAGATGCAAATTTAAATGTAGTAGCGACTGTGTACGCTTCCAAGACATTGATCTATCCCGCTAGATGTAAAATGTAAATATAAAACTTATTTCAATCCCAATCCCCTACCAATTCACGATCACCTTAGTGCAATTTGTGTCCAGCATTACCCAACCACACAGCACTCCACGAGACCGGACCTTCGGCCTGGTTACTTAAGGAGGAGACTTTTGAAGTGAAAAGTTCCCAGAGTTGGGCCCAATATAAGGTATTATAAACCCACTTGTGCACTACCGAGTCTGAGTCACAGTGTTAACTAGAAAGGGGAGGCCAAATTTGGGAGGGAGGGATGGACATCTTAAATAATTAGGGGTAGTAGCATATGAGGAAAGATAGTCAATTGTTATTACTGGATAAGGAAAGGAAAACAAGGAATGTGCACACTTCCACATCAAGGAAGAACACTGCAATTATATAATTCTCTTCACAAGGAAAGGGGTATGTGGTTCATAATAGGCTACTGTATATCTTTATCTATATCTAAATAATATCTATATAGCCTATATGCCTGTAGGCATTTAGCCTAGTTCTGTACCATACCGGTACCAAATATTTTCTTGTACAGTATCTACCTAGAAACGTAAAAAATATTAAGCATTACATAACATTCGATGACCCCACCAGGATCAGAACTCTGTGCCCAAGAATGGAACTTCCAGCCAAAGATCACTGACCCATGGCTTTAAAACATGTCAAAGACAGACACTGATAATTAGCCTTTGTTACTTCATGGAAAGTTTTACGTAGCAGAAGACATTAAAATTTTACTAATCGTTTCCAAGGCAGCCTATTAGGTCTACGTACAAGTAGGTCCACAGAGGATGTAGCAACCATGTGCGCGCACGCGTTTGAACTAAACATAAATCATAGGCGGTCAGAACAAATTGGAGGCAGCCGCTATAATTATCTTCAATGACTTTAAGAGCTCCTTCACCCCAGCTGGTAGGCCGAGATCAACACACTCTTCCTACCTTGGGCCTCGCCTAAATAACCCATGACGTTTTCGCTTACAAACTAGATCCTCCAGTTAACGTTAGTCCAGCAAAATTCAACTGTATATTGTAGGCTGTTTTATATACGTCAACTAAAATAATGTGTCTCTGGACAGTAGTGTGTCCCTCGTAGGAAATTTGTTAAACAAACGAAAAAATAAAAAAATATCTCATATTCTTCAAAGATTGCATCATACTTATTCATATATCTTTTTCTTTCTCTCTTTGCCTCACACAGAGGAAGCTATATACCACAGTTTTTAATTAACATAACGGTAGTTCTACTGGCAGCATTATTCACGGTGTGTTTCATGTTCCTCTCCATTAGGCCTTGGAAATCGGTCTTGTGAATTCCAAATACTGAGTTTCATACATCCATCACCTGTTACTGTCAGTTTGGATAATAAATTACAAAATTCTATCGTGATACACCAGGAAAAGAATATGGTGGATTTTGTGGAAATACAGAGATCACGCGTTACACTTATCTCGACCTTCTCCCAGACACATCAATGAAATATTTTAAGGAGTACAGTAGGCAAAAATATACTTATATCTGTAATAGTAATACAGATTAATAGTATAATATAATTGTCACCATATAAAATTCTGTATGTATAGTCATTTTCACCTTCCTTTTATATAAAGACAAATTACAAGAAAAAAACATTTCTCGACCTCCTCTTATCGAAAGTATACACGTTCAGCATTGCAGAAATTCTTTCAAAAATTGAAGGAAGACCATTATTTCTGATGGGAATTTTACACTTCAAACATTTAATACAACGGCATTCCTGTTCAGGACAACGTAATAAGTATTTCTGAGCGTGTGCAGGTATAACTGTAATGGTAGCGTTCTTTGTTGTGTGTGTATGTGTCAGTTTTGGGGTTCTTTGTTGTGTGTGTATGTGTCAGTTTTTGGGTTCTTTGTTGTGTGTGTATGTGTCAGTTTTTGGTTGGAATGGAAATTATTGTGCTTGGTGTCTACTGAAGGTGGACGCGTAAAAGAAAAACAAAGTAGAAAAGGTGTAAATAAAGGTAGAATGGAGAACCAAGAAAGAGGGTCGGGAAATAGGGAAGAGATGTGGGATATAAAGGTAGAAAGAGGCAGGTAGAGATTAAATAAAGAAGGAGGGGGGGCGGGGTGCTAAGAGTGGACCACATGTCATAAAAAAAGATGTTGACAACCAAAAGTCAAGTCACAACATTCACTGTGATGTAAAGTTCTCCAAAGATGCTCCTACTACTTTACCATATCCAACACATTGCAGAATTATATGAAACTCAAGATAACATATTTAGCGAAAAAGCTTATTATTTGCATTCCTGTAACAATTATCCCACCTACGATCAAATAAAGACAGAGAGAATCTATGTATTCATCCAACAAATGCTTTTACCGGTAAATTGAAATTAATGTTAAATACTTTATTCAATGGTATCATATTTTCGGAATAGAAGGAAGTATAAATAGCTATAATGTTAACTTTAAATAACACCGAATTACAAAATTATTTTTTCCCACATAAAAATATATACCTCTCTGAATCACACGTTCTCTGCAGTAAATTTAATTACAAATTTCTCATCTCAATTAAATTGAAAATTTTAAAAGTAGTCACCTGACAAACGATTACTTTTTGCCATTCTCACACCGATAACCGCGGAACACAACACTCTCCTCCATGACCCCTGACGTCACCTCCAGACAAGATAACTTGACACAAAAACACTTACAAAACTCATCTGTAGTCATTACACAACGTTTTAATACACTGTACCCATACTTCAGCAATAAGAGAACAAGAAAATGCTATAAACCTGATGAACAGGAGATATAGCTTTGGTCTTTCTTTGAAGGTCTCTAATAAATTTTCAGTCTAAAGATAAATTCAACTGAGTGTTTTCTTCAGATTTCATAATTATTAAGTTTACTGAACAAGAAACACTAAAGTGTAGTTTAAACACTACACTGTCAATATCTTACAACGCAATGAATCAAGGAATAACATACTCATGAAGAAAATGAATCGATACAACCTTCATATAGAATAAAAAAAATCTTCACTTTCCTTACAGAAGAATTAAAGGGGTTGTACCCATAAGAGCACCTACAGTAGGCCTACACCATCATCAAAATACAAACACACACTGTTCCTCTAGTGTATCAAATATTAATAATCAAGTCTGGAATAGAAGGCGAACCTGAATAAGACAAACATTCACTTAACGTTTTACTAAAGACTTGAAGAATGATCCAACCTCAGTCGATCGAATTTACAGATGATTTTTACTACCATATAAAAATCGGCGTTCTGTAAAATATTAACGTGAGACACTGTACTCTATAATGAATTTAAAAACTGAACTACAGCATCTCGTGTTATTGTTGACCTGCGTGACAGATGTGGTGAGTGTGGGTGGATAAGGAACCGTGTACTGACTGACAGGGGGAAGCTTTAATAATTGTGTGAATGGGAATGGACCGGACCACATACAAAGCACCCACCTATATAGGAGCTACTTCGAAATTAGTCCCAACTTACCATTGTATCATCAGCAGAGAAGAGAAGACTCAGAGAAGGTGGTGGAGGCGATGGTGCAGTAGTGGTGGGTAGCGGTGACCAAGTATATCATCCCTCCTCACTCACTCCTCTTCTTCCTCTTCCTCCACTACCACAACATACAACAACACCCACAAGTTATTCTAAGGCACTCTCGGTAACAAACACCTTCTAATAAATATGGGAAAATCGAATTGTGATTACAGTAAGATTTCTTTGTGTTAATAAATGGGAACGGGTTGTGTTGAGATTTTACTACCAGCGCAAACCACCCCCACGACCGCCGGTACGACACTGACGGCAGCAAACGCCTGGCCTGCCGAGTGCCGAGCCTGCCTGCCTGTCGGGACGCTGCTTCTTGTGTAATCGTTTGACTCTGTACTTCATTGCCAGGCACACGACACAGATCTTCATTATTTCTGTACTCGCTTCCCAAACAAACTATCTTTCTATTGGGAATCATATCGTCACATCCGAACGTAAATGACCAAAGAGTAGTCACATATTTCACACCATACACTGATGGATAGTTTTGAGACAACTTTGTTAAGGACTGCACATCCTCGAGTAACGGTGTTTTGGTACTGTTGAGGCCCATACACTCCCACCTCCTTCTGTCAGGTAACCAACTCACGTGATGCATTGAATCAAAACACAAACACATGACAATACAAATCCAAAATCCACATACTTTACATATCCTACGACGCAAAATTGATACATAAGAAAAACAATATAACATTATTGTGCCTTGCTTTCATTAGCCTCATCAGTTATCCGTCGCAGGAAAACATGGAATATATAAAAATGCTGAAATTAGCTAAACTCAAATAAAGTATTTAAATATTAGACCAAAGCGCTCATGGAATAAGCTTGCTTAACCTGATGGCCTGGAAATACATGAGAGAGTGCTTCAGGAAAACGGGAGAAAGTTTTGTTTTCAACCTCATGTAGCTATCATTGCTAAAAAGTACAGCCGGCGGCTAATGTCCTTTCGCCAAATCAGCTAAGTCAAAAATCTTTATGATATTTCTTCATTTAAGAGGCTTGTATACAGATATTCTTTGATCTTCAATTTTCCAGGCACAGCCACGAGTGGGTATCTTTGCCAGTGTTGTAGCCACTGAATATAATGTGTTTGTGTGTGTAAACAAACAGGATGTGGGTAATCTCAAATCAAGATAGCAAGTGACAATTAAGTTCCCGATATAGATGTCTGAAAGATTAGATGATAAGTCGACGATAACTCACAAGCATGCAAAAATAGAGGGTGGGAGAACTGTACAGAGGACAGGAGGGTACATACAAACACAACACTCACTGCCAAGGAACTTTCAGGCTTATCTGATGAGTATGTTAATTCTAGGACCAGTGCACACACACACACATACCACTGACATGGTTCACACCAACCATTTATGTATCTCAATGTAAATAAGTTTAAACAAATTTTTCAGTTTTCATTTCTGTCTCTTGGTGTCTTCGTGACCAACATAACAGTAAAGAGTACGAATTGTTCAAGAAATATTGTGGTAAAAATTGGGGAAAAGAATATATACATATTATTTGGATAAGCGTCTGTGTTGATTTCGGACCTTTTTCTTCTTTTTTTCATGATTACAAGTGAGATTTATTTCTTGCGTGTATCAGGGTGCTCATTCCCTTGTCTGTACCATTATGTAAGTTTATTGACACCAAACTATTTGATTGTTATTGATGAGGAGGTACTAAATTCATGGAGTAACCCAAGGAGGAACAATCATCTATTTTTTTTTCTCATCATTTTGACACGATAAAGGGGAAAAACTGAACATTGAGTATATAATATATTACTGTATCAACACTAAACATATTGTAATATATGCTGCAAGACGGAAATTCTCTGTGACCACAAGGTTATTAATTATAAGAGATTAATATTAATGAAAGCGGTGGTTGCTGATATACACTGGTACTCTTCTATCTAAAGTAGGCTACACAGCCTTGGCTACTTGGAAGTTTGTAAGAAAATGCGGTGGGTAAAGGATTGAGCAAAAAACCCTCTATGTAAACCATGCTTAAAAAAAAATATATATATATTGTTATTACATCTCCTTCTGGCACTATACCTAATCACTTCAAGTTTGGTTGGACCAGCGAAGCGAGCCGGGTACAGCTATATAGTAGGCAATATACATATCACAGTTTACTAATAACTACGGTAGATTGGCTATACAAACCCTAAAGCATATTACACACTTCCGATATGTAATACCGGTACCAGTCAATAGATTAACAGTCCAACTAACAAGGATAAATAATTAGCTCACAGATATAATGTTTGCCGGTAGCGATCATTTCTCTCAACATTCTCCCATTGACTTCCTCTAAAGAAGGCTAATCCATTTATCTATCAACTTGTCTACCTATCTACCTACTCATTCTGTATGCGTGTGTGGTGTGTTAGTGCCAAAAGTACCTATTTATCTATCAACTTGTCTACCTACCCAATCTGTCTGAGTGTGGTGTTAGTGACAAAAGTATCCATTTATCTATTAACTTTTTACCAATCCATTCTGTTTGTGCGTGGCGTGTTAGTGACAAGTAACAATTTATCCATTAATTTGTGTACCAATATAGCCTATTCTGTGTGTGGAGTGTTATTGACAAGATTAACAATTTATCTATCAACTTGTTTACCAACCCATTCTGTATGTGGTGTGTTCGTGACAAAAGTAACCATCTATCTATCAACTTGTCTGCCTACCCATTCTGACTGTGTGTGGTGTGATGGTGAGCAAAATAAACTGCGAGGTGTGTGGTGGTGGGTGGTGAGGCGATCGTAAGAGGTGGGCTTAACGGGCTTCTTACTTCCACCCACCTGCCTGCCTGCATTACCTATCCGGATTTACTGAAATACGGCGAAGCAAGCACTCGTTTTCAAGTGTTAAACTGCAAGATATTGACTGAATATATAACATCTATCTATTTATCTATTCATCTAAGGAGAGAGACAGATATTCTAACCATGTCCGGTAGTTAAAGTGGGGAAGAATATTTCATGGTAAGAAACTTGTATACAAATTGCAGGGTAAAGAGATGGTAAAGTACAGTAGACTGATGAAGAAAGATGTAATCGCAACATCGTATTAATTTGCCATCCAGACCAAGACAGAGACAAATACTGACTTCGCCTCGCTCTCAGACTCACAAAGTAGCGTGCCTAGCCTATACCGGGGAGCCATGCAGGTACTTGACTCTTTTTCTCACACTCCCGAACAGACAGGCTGTGTACAGGTGCATTCATTATTCACAGAACACTGCAGGCAATGTCTGGCATCTCCATTTCCTTCTATTACTTTATTTTTTAAACTCTGAAGGGAAAAATATTGGCACTGAGATACCATGACCAATCAATCACAAACATTAGTACGATCCTACTGCAAGAGCCTAATTGTTAAGCAAATAATTAACGTCAATCTCAATCTCTCTCTCTCTCTCTCCCTCACACACACACACAACGGTTTTCATCCTTGACCCGAACAAACTTGCATTCGTCCGACAAAATTATCTCTATTCGCCGGGTTGTTTATGCAAGAGCTAGCATAGCGAGCGAGCATGTGTGTATGTGCTAATGTTATCTTACTCAGGCTTGACTCAGCTACCACTATCAAAACTACAATCTTTCTCTCTTTCTCTCTCTCCAACACACACATACAACTGTCAATTGTGCACACCACAACTAAAGTCACTGCCAACACCATCATCACACACACACACATACGGTACTGTCAACTGTGCACACCACAGCTATTATCACTGCCAACAAAATGAACACCAACAACATAAATGCCAGCTTCTACGCCTCTACTCGTACCTACTCTAACATCACCATTAGTATCCACATCACCATCACTTGGCTACTCCCAATTCTTGTGCTATCTTTCCATCCACGTATAGGCTACTATACCTATCACTGCCACCATAACTTGCCTAGACACCAATATTAGTAACCACTACCATAATCGACATAAAATACACTATACCTCCCCATTACTAAGATCCTCACTTTCATGTTCCCAACCACATTAATACCAACTGCTCGTATACCCAATAAATATTAGGCTACATAAAAAAAAAAAAAAACATTATAACATCCTTACTATACATGCTCCGACCACATTAAGGTGAAAGTGCAGTGTTGGTAAACCTGGAGCAACCGATTCCTCCAAACTATTCCAAGCAACAGAACACCATTATTTGTGTTCATTTGGTCCTGTTTCCTGGTATACTATGGAGAAATCATGGCACTCCAATGTAACAAAAGTGAATTATCCCCTTAATTAATACCAACTGCTCCCACCCAAATCAATACTGCAACTCCACCACCACAGTCTCCACCCACCATCCACAATCACATAATCCACTTACTATCCATCCAGCATCACTAACTACCCTATACAGCTCCAGCACCACCATAATCAATACCTATTACCCTTAAATCAATAAAAAACTACAACAACAACATCACGACCAATGTCACCACAAATAATTCAACCATCATCATCACCACTAACAACTTAACCACCACCACAAATACAATACAGTAATTTTACCACCACCGTCGTCACCATCACATTTACACCACCACCACCATTAAACCTCTAATAATTTAACCACCACCGTCATCACCATCACATTTCCACCACTACCACCACTAGGCTACACCAGTAATAACTTAACCACCACCATCACCATCACTATTTCCTCCACCATCATGACCACCAAAGCCAAGCCAGCCAGCCAACACAACTAGAGCAGCACACGCTAGAGAGACATGTGTGGTCAGACAAAGGACAGACATCTTAGTTCAGGCTGAGTGACACATTGAAGGCTGACCTCAAACTGCTTAACTTGCTCTCACCTCATGGCCTACCACCCATCTCCTCTACTTCTCTCTCTGTCTGTCTGTCTGTTTGTCTGTCTGTTTAGCGCGCGCACACACACACACACAGAAAATAGTCCTTGCGTCCCAATGCAGTATTGTTTCGAATAATAGCCGTAATCTTGCAAGTGGTCGGAGGTAATAACAATAAGTGTGAGGTTCCTAGAGTTGTGATGGTGATAGAGTCGGTGATAAGAGCCAAGTGTGTGTAAGTGACAGTGAAAGTGGCAGGGATGGCTCCACCAGTGACAAGGTAAATAGTAGTGGAGGTCGTTAGTGGTGGTGGTGGTGGTAGACAGACAGGTGGAAGTCGTGCATGGTGGATGGTTGTGATAGGAGTGGTGATAGAAGTCGTGGATGGTATAAGTGGTGGATGGTATAAGTGGTGGATGGTATAAGTAGTGGATGGTATAAGTGGTGGATGGCAGTGATGGTAGTGGTGGATGGTACCAATATGAGTTCCATAAGTTGTGGTAAAAGTGGTGATAGTTGTAGTAGTATGGTCGTAATGGTGGACATACTTCTGAAAGGACAAATTATGGTGATGGTAGAAGTACTGTACACATATGGTAGTTGCTACTGAAAATCACTACTGGCAATATCTGTAGTACCCAAGTAGTAGTACTAGTAGTAGTAGTGGTATAGTGTGGTAGTGGTGTCAGTGATGGTGGTCACTTCTATTAGAGTGGTAACGAAAATAATGATGAGAGTATTAGCCTAAGGGTATCATTGAGGTTCTGGAGTTGTGTACTAGAAGATAAAAGCAAGAGTGGAAGTGATCTTAGTTAATAATAGTGGTAATGGCTGATAGTGGTGATAGAAGAGATGGTGGTAGCAGTGGTAATGTTGGTAATATTGTAGAAACAGATATGGCTGCAGTGTTGGCAGGGGTACCGGTATCAGTGTATCATGGGCAGTAGTAAGGGTGCCAGTAGAGACATCAGCAGGAGTTATACTAGAGGTGACATCAGTGTTGTTTTTGTGACATCAATGTTGTTGTAGCGGTGAAAAAAAGTGAGAAAAACATTAAGATGGACGGCAAACATACTGACTGAGATTAGTAGGCAGAAGAGATTGCAAGAGTATAGTAATAAAACCAATGTACTCGTACGGTATCATTCGCTATGGGGTAACAGTGACATCAGTGTTTTGTTGTTGACTGTGGTAGTAGAACTGAGAAGAGTGGCGGGATAGCGACAGTGGTAGTAGTAGTAGTAGTGGTGGTGGTGGTATTGCAGTGGTGGAACAAGGAGGGGGCCGTGGCGTGGGGTGGAGAGGGTCAGCAGCAGCAGTGAGTCATGCTTCTCAACAAATCCTGCCTGTCTCAGCTCCCTCCCTACACCCTTCTCCCTCCCAAACAACACCCCCCCCCCCCTTCCCACCTCTCTCTCTCTCTCTCTCTCTCTCTCTCTCTGGGTCCTTCTTTCCCTCTCCCTCCCACCTTCAGAACTCCCCATCCCTCCCTCTATCTCTTATCCTTCTCCCTCTATGTTCCTTCCTCCACATCTTCTCCTTCTGCATACCTTCTATTCTCGTCTCTTCCTCCTTCTACTTTGTTCTTTCCATTTCTTCACCTACTATTGCTCTCTCTCTCTCTCTCTCTCTCTCTCTCTCTCTCTCTCTCTCTCTCTCTCTCTCATTCCGTTATCAACTTTAACATTTCCTACCACCCACCTCCTCCGTATACTCTCACGTTATACAGGGTGTTCACAAAATCATCTGAACAACATTACATGTTCATACAATACAATCAGGTTAATTATGTTATATAGGACAGTCTGTATTATTCGCTCTTACCATTTCCCCACTTGTGTCTCCCATTTCTTTGTACGGTAGGCTACTCACCTTCTCTCCAATGTAAGATGCTCGTACTCGGTGAAACAAGTGTTGCTTAACGTGTAGTCTAAGTCTCAACGGTACTTTACACATACCTGTTAAAGGAAAAAGATTAATTAGTTAACAGCAACCTAAACAACAGTCATTAACCAACCACTACATTCTGAATACTATAATTATAGACATCTTCATTTTCTACTTGATTATTTCGACTATTATCGTACAATGTGAACAAGAAATGACAATTATAAATAGCAGTTTTATCATCCCCAACCTAAGAACAAATCATTCACAGACTGCCAATGTGGAAACTTGATGACGTAAGAACCTGCCACACCTGACTCCACTGCAATATGACTGGTTGGTGACGCGACTAGCAAGTGGAGACGCACTCACTCAAACACTCCCTCGCACTCCTTGACTCCTACTTGTCCTTTACAATTCACTGCAGGCCTTGACTTCTAACAAGGGGAGGCTACAACCATAAAATTATACCACACAATGGCTTATGGTGAGTTGTGACAGGGTACGTATGGCGGAATGCTTATGATACACATGGAAATGCCAGGTTGCATGGTTATAATTTTCTTTTTCTTTTATTACATAGAGTTACATAGAGTTACATAGAATCACAGACCACAACAGACCTTACGGTCCACACGGGGTGATCTGATTAGAAGGTTACTGGTAGAGAATGAATATCTCCCCAGTGATAGTCGTAGGTAAGGATAGCAAAGTAGAAGGCTCTCTCCCCACCCTCCAATCCCTCCGGCCTGAGCCGTACTGGAAATAAAGTTAGGAGTCAGAACCTTGTGGAGTTGGTAGTCAGAACCTTGTGGAGTTGGTACCAAAACACCAAGTCTCGACTCAAGGACTCATCTTTAACATATATTTTATCGATACCCCGGCTCTTTCACTTTCTCTCAAACCTATTCTTGCCTCTCATTTTTTCTCCCTCGGTCTCTTCCTCCTTCCGATTCATTACCTCCCGCTTTCTCCCACACAAACACTAGTCCTTCCCTCACACAACTTTTTCCTTTTCACTTATCTTCTCTCCCTTCCACACTACTGTACATCCTCTGCCAACTTCCACCCTTCCTTCTTTCTCAACATCCTTCCTAACACTTTACCTTCTACTAATAAACTTTCAAACTGACTATATACAGTATAGGTATGGGAGGAAAGCTTGCCTACCACTGTATCTGGAACCCAAACATATAACATTTATACATCAATACCGGTATACATTTTGCCAGACAAATATTCTCATCTCAGGACGGGTGACCCTTTGTTGACAATATTTATCATAGATTGTTGCAACGGTATGTAAAATTTTGCAGTTAATAGTTCCATAATCCACATCACTTGGAATTTCTGCCCAGTGGAATGAAGCTCATTCTGATACACTTTTATAATAACTGCCCTCCATCCCTCCACCGCCTATGACTATTATTATTATTTTTTGTCAAAGCTACCTTTTCCTTAAACTTCCGACAATTCGATTACACCTTGGTTAGGAAGATGGATGACCTCGGGATATGGCAATAGAGACTATGTTCTGGGGGTTATATGTTTTAATATACCTTCCTGTCTTCTTTTTCTATAGTCTCTCTCTCTCTCTCTCTCTCTCTCTCTCTCTCTCTCTCTCTCTCTCTCTCTCTCTCTCTCTCTCTCTCTCTCTCTCTCTCTCTCTCTCTCTCTCTCTCCTTTCCACCCTCATTATCCTTCATTAATTAACCTGCATGCCTGCTTCCCTTCCCTCATGTCTCTCAACCTTCCCCACCAACTCATCCCACCTCTCTCTCTCTCTCTTTCTTTCTCTCTCTGATACCCAACTCAGTCCAGTCCCCCAAGCGTCCATAAACAAAGC
Source organism: Petrolisthes manimaculis (assembly GCA_034508575.1). Classification (NCBI taxonomy): domain Eukaryota; kingdom Metazoa; phylum Arthropoda; class Malacostraca; order Decapoda; family Porcellanidae; genus Petrolisthes; species Petrolisthes manimaculis. Next base: position 23,687 of record JAWZYT010001187.1, read on the forward strand.
GTCATAAGAGTATAAGTAGTGTATGATAATCAATTATTCTCTTCTTCACTCCCCCCTCGCCGTGTGTCGTCACTAAAAAAAAAATAGCCTATACGCCAACACAACCACTCCCCACGCTGTCATCTAGCCTAGCCTACTCCACTAACCTCTTCATCGTTACTATTTTGTATATCAATTATCTCTCGCTCGAGCTTTTACACACACACACACATTCATATTCACATTCTCTCTCTCTCTCTCTCTCTCTCTCTCTCTCTCTCTCTCTCTCTCTCTCTCTCTCTCTCTCTCTCTCTCTCTCTCATATACTTATCTTACATACCTGTCTCTCTTCTAACTATCAATCTTATACGGAAACGACAGCAGCAGCAATTCAACCTACAGTAGCTATATAAAATCAATCCGTACAGACAGCTATACGGCTCATGGGGACGACGGTGTTTTTCGCGTCCCGGTGTCTTGTTCATTTTTTCTCCACGGGCCCATTGCTTAGAGTAGAGGTAAGTGGGTAGAGGTAAAGGCTATATATCAGGTACTCTATGGTGTGGTCATCTATAGTATACAGGTACAGGTAGACAAGGAAGGTCGGTATCAGTGTGTAGTGGTCAGTATTGTAGTCATTCTGGTAATAAAACATATCCGGGTTCGGTTAATAGGTCAGTCATATACACATCTGCACACGTAAACTATATACTCTACTGGTCTATACCGTATTCAAGGAGGGGGGAAGTATGCAGTGTTGGTAAATTTTAAGCGACCATTTCCTTGAAACTCTTTCATGCATGTGACAGGCCACCATTATTTTTGTTCATCTAGCCCCGTTTCTTAGCAAACTTTGGAGGAATCAAGAGTACCAAAAATGTATTAGAGGGCACTGATTCTTCCTATCATACAAAACAGATCCCCCACTTGTACAGAAAGGTCTATTTTCTAACATAGTTTGGAGGAATCAATAGCCCTTCAATCCAACTAGGAGAGCTTACTCCCTAAAAGTTATACACAGTATGGATGAATTAATGCCCTCTTCTATTTCACCAATAACTTCACAAGTCCCTCAATAACACCCAGCGTCCCTTTTCCTCTAAGATACATGATATATAGATACTGTTTCTAAATAAAGATAATTTCCTCATATTCAGGAGAAGAGAAACAAATTCCTCCTAACACACGCATATAAAAACACTTCATATCCACCAGAGCAAATTGTTCTCTATTTCTTAGTCTTGCTTGTTTATATTGCCCTACATGAACTAGTGTAAGTATCCCTTGGTTGTAACTCTTCCTGGTGAGAGATCTACACTAATTTACCACGGCAATATACAGGTAATAGGCGGGGAACCAAATACTGGCGTTCATTTGTTCTATAGCCACTAAGGAAGAAATAAAAGAGGGATGGGATGTGCAGCAGAGTTGGGGGTTAACCTTGAGCAGTAAAGGGTAGACAACAACAGACAAGGGTAGGTTAGGAAGGCGTGAGGTATGAGGAAGTTTAACGCTCTCAGGCTCGTCATGCCAAATTCGGACATCTGATCGATCCTAACAAATTGAGACAATCCAATAAAATACAGAATAAAACCATTTCAAACAAAGAGGAAATACCGGCAGCTTGAATTACTGAAATGAGAATCTTGATAACACTACTTGAGCAACAATTGAATTTATATTTTTGAACGTAAACACAAATGACACATTTAATTGTAATATAATGAAGGAAAAGAGGAGATAGATGACAGTAGTAGGAAATTTGACCATGAAAAGGGATAACCGAAATATGATAGACTTAAGGAGTTAATACACTTTGGGTACCTACTCTAGAGCGCCTTGATTCCTCCAAAGTATGCCAGGAAGCAGATGAACAAAAATAATGGTGTCCTGTTGCTTGGAATAGTTTGGAGGAATCAGTTTCTCCAGATTTACCAACACTGCACTGTCCCCTTATGAAAGAGGAAGAGTTACTAAGATCCAAGAAATTAAACCAAGATAATGAAAGAAGAAGAAATATGAACGAAATAATTAGACGTGGGAGATCAACATAAAACTGGTGGTGGAGGCAGCATGAGGTAAACCGGGAGAAGGGGAGGGACACGTAATTTATAGGAAGGGGAGAGGAAGGGAAGGGAAGAGGAAAGGGAAGGGAAGAGGAAAGGGAAGAGGAAGGTGAGAGGAAGAGGAAGGGGAGGGAAGCAAGGAAGAAGGAAGGAGAGGAAGAATGGGAAGGAAGGGGAGGAGAAAGAGGGAGGAAGGGAAGGAAGAAGGGGAGCAAGAGGGAAAGGGAGGAGAAAGTGAAAGAAGAAATGAAGGCAGAAGGGAAGGAGGAAGGGGAAAAGAAGTTGAATTACGTACGTATGTAAAAGTTCACTATTGCCTTACCAGCCTAGTTTATTGAGTATGTATGCATCTGGTTCTGCATTATTACTGTATATTTCGCATAGCCTACCTCTGGGTGTACAAACTCGATCTCAAATGTTATGGTACACCTTTAAACCATTGTATTTAACTGTATGAGAGAAGGGTGAAAAATAGGGGGTGGGGTTGGTTGTTGTGGATGTGGAGGTGGAGGAGGTAGTAATGGTGGTGGTCTTGGTGGTGGCTGTGGAGGTGGTGGTAGTAGCCTAATGGTGGTGGTGGTGGTGGTGGCTGTGGAGGTGGAGGAGGTAGTAATGTTGGTGGTGGTGGTGGCTGTAGAGGTGGAGGTGGAGGAGGTAGTAATGTTGGTGGTGGTGGCTGTAGAGGTGGAGGTGGTCGTAGTATAGAGTGGAGTGTTGTTGTTGGTGGTGGTGGTGGGGATGGAGTGGCTAGGTCTCCAAATATAGTCAGGCCGGGGTTGTGTGAGCAGGGATGGAGGAGCACCTATCCATCACATCTACCCTATTCTCCCGTCAATCCCTCCCTACCGCCCACCACGTCTATCCCTCCCTCATCTAGCTTTCCCTCCTCCACCACCTCTTATCCTCTACACATATTTCCCTCTATTCACCACCTATCAATTATACTCTTTTTACAAGTGCCTCTTAATTATATTGGATTTCCCTCCCTTTTGTCTCTCTCTATATATATCTACTTTTGCAGTGCCCTTCCATTTACACTGTCTCAATCTATTCCCACATCTATATTCTCTCCCGTTTCCCCTTTCCTCATATCTGCTTCTCCAGCCAATCTCTCTCTCTCTCTCTCTCTCTCTCATCCTTCTTTTCCTTCACATCCAGTCTATTCTCACTTTCCTCTATCAACTTCACCCCACCACATCCTTCTTTTCCTCACATCCACAGTCTATTCTCACTTTCCTCTATTAACTTCACTCTTCCATCCAATTTTGTCTTTTTATGCTCTCACTCTGTTTCCCCGCGTGTCTCGTACGGCTTCCCCCAGCCTGCCATCCCTCCAACCCGCTATCCCTGAACCATTTATTTACCTTGCTCCCACAGAATTGCCTTGCTGTTGGCCATAATGAATAGGTTAAGATTTGAAGGCATCGCATTTCCTACGTCCTATCTTCCTAACTTTTCATTAACATAAAACGTCCCTCCAATCGGCACCATCAATCCATCCACCTTGTCACCCAGTGTTGGTCCCGTCACAATACATCCATCAATGTAACAACAAAGCTCCTGTCTACTAAGAACGTGACATTCATCTCAACACTAAAGCAAGTTACGCAACCACTCACTCACTCGTGGTAATCCACATGACTCATCGTGACACTTCTCACTCAACCAATAGTATACAGTTTTATCCATACATATCTATTTATCCACATGTCCTATATGCTTTCGATCATTCACTCATCGGTATTTACTGAATTATTTCCAAACAAGACACAATAATCTGTGTGTCGAAATACCTTAAGTTTTTTAATTAATTAGTAGTTATAAACTATTCGTAACTGCAAATCAACCTCTCCTAATCACCAACCAATCAAATAACAATAACCCCATCCAGTCTTTCACCTTCCTCTGGCAACCTCCATGTTACGCCCGCCCCACTGACTAACTACCAAACCCTCCCCGCCATCTATCCATTTTCATGAGGACCAGTATATATCCAGCCAGTTATTCTGTATCACACCTGACCTCACTGCCACTGTACCCTCACTACCCTACTGTCACTACACACTACTTTCTCCTGCCATAGCTACCACTATCACCACCACTATATCTGTACTATGGGATAGTAATAGGGATAGAGATGGTGGTATAGGCTAGGGTAGTGCCTCACTTGTGTGCTTCTAGGGATGGCAATGGCAGTATATGCTATATATTCCCCACCAAACTTATAAATGCCCTTGCCAATTTTATTCCCCAACACCTACAAAATCAATCATCACTGCCTTGCTTCCATTTCCACCCTTATTCTTATCCTTACCACCTTGATCACTATTCTATCATCATCGTTAACATCACCACATGCATTATTATACAGTAGATACTGCACTGGTTACCTAGTCAACATTAATATTATGATGGTGGTGGTGATGATGATTGTACTCTAGCGGAGAATTCGATGAACTACAAACCCAAATAGACAACAATACGGTACTGTACTATACCTATCACGTGGTTCTTTACTTTCTTATACATACACCGCTGGTACCAATATTTTTGTTTTATTAGTTATATCATTTTAAGTCCCTTTTTGCCTCTGGGTGCCAGTTAGCAGAACCTTTTATATCATTATACTGCCGGCACAGTTGAGAGTAATCATGATCATACCCACTGTATGTTGTCGTTGTGTTCAATAAAAAATCAAAACCATACACGCTCTTACCAATGCCAACACCTGTACCATACCGGTACCATGCTGAATTCATAACTGGCACAACCATTATTATTACCATTCCTTATCAATACTATCACCAACACTACAGTCACCATCACCACCACCGTTACAATCACTATACAAATTAACACAATGACTACTACCGCCACTATATAAGACCATAGTCAGAATTAGTCACCACTACTATTATAGTCAATCCCACTTTTTCATCACCATACCAACACCTGACACTACCACTATTAGTAACATTCCTATCATTACTACCACAAACACTTCAGTCACCACCACCGTTACCATCACCATATCAATTAATTAAATGACCACTATACTACCACACTAAGACCAATATCGCCTTCATCACAAACGCTACCGCCACTATTAACACCAATATCACCATGACCACATACACTGGTGCCATCACCCACCACGTGCCCTGTCTCACGTCATCATTATATTAATACCACCAGGAAGTCTATGTGTTCATGTAGCCTACGCCTCACTGGATTTACATGACCCTATCCATGCATGGCAACCCGTTATTGTTTCATCAATGTGCGTGTAGATGTAGCTAGGTTGTATTTGTTTCCTTGACTCTACCTAAGCAATCCGGAAACCATGAGTGGGAACAGTATTTTTACCGGTATGTGAAATGTGTACGGGTATCAAGTCTGTATGTGTGAACTTGATTGTATGCAAGCAAGGCAGTGCCGTTCATTCAATTTTGCAGGAAAGCCAGTTCGAGTCTTCGAACAGAGCACATTCTTGAAAACAACACCTACACCAATAATTAGCAATCTCGTTCTTTTTTACCTTTTCAAGAATTACAGTGGCGTTATAAATTTTAGGGAGAAAGTATACATTCAGTTGTGTGTGGGTGTATTTGTGTGTGTGTGTGTGTATTCGTATGCATGAAGTGTGTGGAACGGACCAGGTGGCGTTTAAATTAGTGTGTACAGTGTGCGTGACGAGTATTGAGCGTGTGCGTGTGTGAAAGGCGTGTATGCATACGGATCATGGTGGGTGCAGGGGTTGATTCTATTGTTCATATATCCTGTTTATGCTTACTTTGTCAATGTGCTCGAGTTTGATGAGTGTGGTGAGTAGGTACAGATATTCGAATCCTGAACGAAGCGAAGCACTCATAACCTCCATCTCCCCAACTCAGTCGTCCCTCCCTCCATCTCACTCGGTCATGAGTGCTTCGCTTCGTTCGGGATTCGAATATCTGGGTGGCTCAACATTGGCAACGCGCAGTGGTCAACGCGGGAGTGGAGCCAACTGTACGTGTGCATGACTATTAGTACCTGCAGGACCTATGTGAATTTGTGTGATGTATGTAAATGGCTTAACCACTTGTATGAGTGACTGGTTTGAGTGGCTAGTGAGTGAGTTAGTTTAGTGAATGTGTTTGTGTTTGTGTGTGTGTGTGTGTGTGTGTGTGTGTGTGTGTGTGTGTGTGTGTGTGTGTGTATGTGTGTGTGTGTGTGTGCGTACTAGTCATTGACAGGTATGTGTGTTCTGTTCCACATACACGAGTGAGAGAAAGTAACAGCACAGGGTCTGCATTTCAAATATATACAATCTGCCAATGAAGAAAGTTTTGGTAGACACTTAACAACGACCCACTGTAACCATGTACCCAAGCCAGTACACTAAGCATACATTACCTCAACGTGAGAATCTAATGAGGGTGGGCTGCTGATTCCTCCAAACTATAGGCCACGAAACAGATCCCTAATACTTAACGTAACGCGAGATTCATTTGAGGGCGAGCTGCTTATTCCTCCAAACTATAGGCCACGAAACAGATCCCTAATTAATGTAACATAAAGGTCATCTGTTTCCTGGTATAGTTCGGAGGAATCATAGACCTTCCAATTCACCAACAAGACAATCTCCCACCATCCCTTCAAGAACCAGCACGCGGGAGTTGACCTTCACTTGGCTCTCTGTAACTAATTCCTAACTCAGCAAACAAGCCAAACTGCCAGAGTTGTAACCAGAACCTGAATTGATGACATATTAATGAAGATGTCATGATGTTATACCATATGTACTGAAGATTCTTAGCAGACTGAGTGAGTTGATGTGATTCCGATGAAGAGAATACGGTATAAAATGATTGATGATCAGTAATAGTTTTGTTACCAAGCATAATTACTCAAGATAATACCTCTAGTTTTCCTTCACATATGTAGTCGCCCATAGACGTCGAAGATTAACCACTGACACTTTAATTGCGTAATGTTAGTAAGAAGATTATTATTATCTAAGACTTGTGTCAGCTGTCAGCCTAAATCACTTGGAGTAGCTATGTATCAGCTTCTCATCACTCATAGGACCAACACCACTTGGGTACACAAGTCGTCTAAATTTCCACCTGAACAAAACATGAAAGTCTTGTTCAATAAGATGTAGAAAACATCTGATAAAAATGACCTCGGTTTGTGGTGGCCTGGATTTCAGTCAGATTACTTCCACGGCATGTACAGTTACCTCCACTAGTAACGAACACATCATCCGGAGGGTTTGACGAAATGTGGCACCACTGTGTTTGTGTACATAAGTTTCCTTATGGTAGATACTAATCTAATAAGGAGTTCTGTTCATTCACTCAGCAAAGTCACAGATATACACACCTCAACTGACGTAGCCTAATCTATAAATCCCATTATTTGTCTATAATTTGGTTCATTAAATGCAATTCCGATAATTAACAAAGTGATAAGTAGAGGTGCATTCAATGTGATAGTGTGTGTGTGTGTGTGTGTGTGTAAATAATAATAATAATAATAATAAACGGTTTATTAAGGGAATGGCAGCCCGAAAGCTGAAAATATACATATTACAATATAGTTAATAATGATAAAGGTATTTACATGGTGAATGATAAAAATAAAATGTAGGCATTTACATGCATACATTGGTATGTACTGTATGTACAGTACAATAGAATTGATGGAGGTGAGGGCAAGAGAAGGGTTAATGGTGGTGCTAAGTGTGTGTGTGTGTGTGAGTAAGGCTTGTGTGGTCAGTGTGCACTACCTTGACACTTACATCTCCATCTTCCCCTCACACAACATCCCATTATACCCTCCACGTGTCCCACTAACCCAATTACCTAATACCATATGCCAACATGCAATCCCCACAACGCTCTACCGTCACCAACGTACATTAATCGTTATTAACACAATTGTCGAGTTTGGTACACAGACACATTATGAAAGATGTAGCAGTAGGCTAATGGGGATGATGTAGATTCATTCACGCTTAAGGGATCCTGTGATGTAGTCAGCAAATTGGAGGTAGGATATACGAGTGCTTCAAATATTGTCACGAAACACTATTCATATTGAAGGAGCTTGTTTCGTGATATAGTCAGGAGGAATCAGAAGACACTAAACTTTCATACATGATCACAGGGTATTTAAGTGGTTCCTCTATCACTATATATTTCTCTGATTCAATATTTTGGGGTTTCTTGTATGATTAATTTACATACAGTTTGTCGGATCTTCAATAAAAACAAAGTGTTAGAGTCGAAGAGATAGAAATGAAAGAAGGTGTTGGTGGTGATGAGAGAGGACGACTATTTATGGCGAGTGATGGTGTCTGGCATTATAGCCTGGCATCTGTCAGTCCTACCTTTATATTTTATTTTTATTATTTTCTTCCATCTCATTCTTTTTCCCTACACTTTCGACATGAATACTTACAGAGCTCTCAGCTACTACTACTACTACTACTACTACTACTACTACTACTACTACTACTACGTCTGCGTTGACCTCAATTCCCTCACTAATTGACCCTCTCCTATACTCCTCTCCTCACTTTAACAACTAGTAGCAGCTTACTTCAGGACCATGTGATCGTGTATGAGATTCGGTGTCTTGATTCCTCTTGTCTATGCCAAAAAAACAAGCTCCTTCAATATAGGTGGTGTTTCGTGGCAGTATTTGAAGGACTCATTAACCTCCAATTTTCTTACTACTTCACGGGGGTCCATAACCATAACTTCTCTACTTTTCACCTCTGTCTAAAAGCTCACAGTTTTATGGAGAAAACCTAATTCACTACTAACTAATCCTAACTGCCAATCCTACTGCATATCCTACATTTGCACAGGGAATCCTTTCATCTGAATACCAACAGATGGGTGCACCTCCTTAATTAATGTACATCCTTGAGGCTTCCTAATACATGAGGACTTAAAACTAACGTTGAAGGCCCTTACTTACTGTTTATATTCAACACCAATAAGGACGTCCTTCAAAATGTCACTAAGTATACACAATTCCAATGTGATGCTTTCGAAAAATTGCCACAAGTCATATTACAACACATAGCAATAAATTCTTAAAATATTGATATCTCTTTGAATGTTCACGACATTACCGCCAGCAGCATAAGGGTTCTCCCCAGCCAAATCTACAGTCAGACCACCATGATAGCCTATCCAATTTGGTGACAGATATATTATAAGATTTATAAACTTTATATAAACATATTTTTTCATGTTCTGGAGCCTCCCAATCTGACCTCAGGAGAGTACCAGTATTCTCTTTTTGGGATATTCTCTTATTGGTAGATTAGAAAGCTACTGATTCCTCCTTTCTATACCAGAAAACAGACGCCCTCAACTGTACAAATATGGGATCTGTTTTATGGCATAGTTTGAAGGAATCACTGACCTTCCAAATCACCAACAAAAGAATCTCCCCTTAACCACACACACACACATACACACTGCCCCTTTACTCACCCTCAACTCTTGACCCCACCACACTATTCCCTTCCCTTCACAAGCTTCCCCCTCCATCTTCACCTTGAGCCCCCCCCCCTCTCCATGCTAAACAACTTCCCCTCTCAATTATCTCATCTTCTTCCCCCCCCCCCACCCCTTGCCTTGACCCCCAACAATGCATCATCCCAACTCCTACTGATTTCTCCGTCTGATTCTCCCTCCTTTCTATCTCGTACCAACATTGTCTTCACTGCACTCCCATCTCTTCCTCTTTTTTTTTTATTTCATCACGTACCTTTTTTCTTACATTTCTTCTTTCATTTATTTTTTCCCTATTAGTTGCCTATTCTTGGTGCCTATACTCACTCTCACTCTCACTCTCACTCTCTCTCTCTCACCGACACACAAATTTCTCTTTGCCTCTTTCTTACCTCCTCTCGACCTCTTAGCCACTTGCCCTACCTCTCTCGCATGACCACCATCATTTGTTGACTCTTAAACCAGAAATTAAGGGCAACAGAGAACATAACTTGTAACATGACTCACTCTCCTATTTATAATTCTCTGACATGAGAGGCTTTTCCGTTTTGAATGATACATAAATTCCAGCTGTAACAGTGTATTTCTATTTATATGTGAAACTACGAATGTTCCCCGGTACAAGGACTTCGTATTTCCGTTAGTCCTAACCCACTAAACTATAAAACCTAAACAAAGAAATAAGGTTTCAGTTGTACCGGTATATGAAATCGCCATCCCTGAAAGCTGAAGGTGCTTTCACGAAAACCTGTAGGCTTACTCTGACTTTTCACTATAATGTTTATTATGTATTATTACTTCCCTCCACCCCACGAAAATAAAATACGAACAAATCTACGACCAATATTGCTAACATACATCCCCCATCATCTCTAAAACACCTGCACCACTATCACAATAAACCGTGACGTATTCAAATCATATCACGCCGATTGGCCATCAGTCTGCGTAATCTACATGGCCAATAAACTTCTACTGGCGGTAGCACACACACACGCAAAAGTGCCATCAATCAATGGCAATTCCCATTATAAGTATCGCGACAAAAACAAAAATACAACATACACCACTGCCACCTCCATGACGAAATGAGGACACGACCCGTGACGAAGAGAAGAGTATAATTATTAAGGGGGAAGTTTTGTTAGAAAATCTGGAGCAACTGAATCCTCCAAACTATTCCAAGAAACAAAATACCATTCTTGTTGTTACCTTGGGCCTGTTTCCTGGCATAATTTTGAGCTTTGGAGGAATCAAGTCAATCCAATGTACCAAAAGGGAATTACCACCTTAATTAATTAAGGGGGTTGGTTATCTCCCGAAGGCAATTTGGAAGACCACTGATTCCTCCAAACTTATATACCAGGAACCAGAAGACTCTATTATAACAGTAAGTTTAGTTTGGAGGAATCAGTAGTTCTCCAGTGTAACCACACACACAAAAAAAAAACTTTAACGAGGACCCTACCAAGGAAAGAGTGTTGGTATGTGTTTCAAATTGTCAGAGTGAGGAACAGGTCAAACAGTGAGGCGAAATATGCATGGCTTGTAATGAAATGTATGTATGTAAACAACGCGGAGAGGGGTGGCTGAGGGAGGGAGAGGGGGAACATGGGAAGGGAAAGAGGTGATGGAGCAGGTGATAGCAGCTGAAGAGACGTGTGGGAAGGGTAAGGACCAGAGTACTGATGGAGGATAGGCTATGTGGGAGAAAAGAGAGGGAAGTGAGAAGTGAGAATGAAATTATTGAATTAACCAGTTAGCTATCATAAACATTCACCTCTACATGGCGATGATGAGAATGGATAAATATGGTATGAAAGGAGGAAAGAGGAATGCTATGTAAAATTGGCGAGTATCGTACCAATACCAAGAAAAATAAAGAAAATAAAGCAATCGGGAAGAAACCAGTGGAAGGAAGGAAGGAAGGAAGGAAGGAAGGAAGGAGTGCAGTACGTGAGTAGCCTGGTGTAGCTTTTTCCGTAAAAGTACTGACTAACAACGATCGACCGTACAGGCGCCAGTCTGTCAAGGCCACTCACCGCCGTCAATATCTGCAGTCACGTCACCACAACTTGCTTATCACTGTATCTGCCACACCTTTTTGACCTTGTCCTACCAAAACTATTAAAAAACTACAGTCAAAACCACAACTGCAATAAAAACTATACAACTACAACAAAAAACACAACTACCGGTACCACTGTAACCTCTCCCTCCCACAATTGCAAGTCCACTCCTTCGATAAGAACCTGCTGTTGAGCGTATTGCATGTACAAGCAGCGTAAATTCGTCAATAGTCCTGTTACAAGATTAGTACGGACGCCACGTGTTCCCTTGGTTCATGACTTCACGAGTCATTATTTTCACCACAACAAAACATTCCTTCTGCTTTACAGTACAAACCAAATTAGCTACTACGTACAATCCCCGTTATAATTATAACCCCACAATGACTGACACCACTAACGACACCATTAACACAATCAGAGCTTAAACTACTTGGAACACGCTCACACACATATCAGACGCAACCTCTATACCTCAATGCTGTCACACCTGCTACCTTACATAAACATCCAACACAGCAGTCAACATAAACCCTTCATATACCCTAGTAACACTACTTCCACAACTACCACCAAACATGGATAATATTAAACCTCCCACCACGACTATAGGCTACCACTCTACTATACTATACTATTACACACTCTACCGTTCCACTATTTCATGCACAACCATCACAAAACACTATCTCTTACACCACCGACGTTATCATTTTCGTCTCTACCATTACCTCAGCAGCACTTACACTAGGCTACTATCTCTTGCATTCTACTCACTTGCACGCAACGGTTATCACTTGCAACACTTATACTTTACAGTACTCCTCTGTTTCATGCATAACTACAAAAATCCTCAGCATTACAACCTTGACAACTATCCTGTAAATGACCAGTTCATTCTACCTTGACCAAAATACGTTTAGGCCTAAACCACTGTATCCAACATTCTAATCAACACTAGAATTTTATATAGGTACTGTATATCTTATTCAACATTTGTACCATTTCCGCATTTTCACCATTCCAACTCGTAATTTCATCTAAAAACAGCATTAATTTCAACAATGTATATATCACTGTTATGGTACCACTATTACCATCACCAACATTACCACCATCCTCTGTAACATACCTAGGCTACCAGCATCACTATCACCATGCAGCAGGAAGGCGAGGGAGTCTGATGAGATACCAGGAAGGGAGGGGAGGGAACGGGGGCTGCATTAACGAACCCAACCTAACCTTAAAGGCACCGTCGCCACCTGAGAGGCCCCGCCTGCTACTGTTGGCACCTTACACCGCACCTCACTCCACCTCATTCTCATACTATACATGCTCTCATATACCAGCACACTAGATATTTTGTCTTATAATTAGTAATTGCACCATCAATACAGCAGGAGTGCAATTGAAATAAGTGGCAGTTATCAAAACTAAAATTCTAGATCACTTATTGTTTAGGCTAATTCGAAATCACCGAATGGCACTTACTACTGCCATTGTGCCGTACTAAGTAAGTGTCACTGTCACTCATTCACACTGTTCCCATGCACTCCGTTTCTATGTTCAGGTCAAAAGTGAAGCAACATATAATTTATATGAAGGTCTCTCTCAGCTGAAACAACCCCAAACACTTGGAATCCTTGGTTGAATGTTAATCACAAAAGTAAACATCCCACATTGATCCAACCTCTACAAATGCCACCAGTACACATTTATTGCACACTGTACACATACTGGACACAGGCTTCATGTCTTCACTTTTCTAGGAAACTGTACCAGCGAAGGCGATTATGACGTTTGGTCCCCTATAGTGATTAGAGAGGGATGTTCAATTTGGAAGAATAAATAGCCTATTGAGATCTCAGCCTTTTGTCACAATTTAACCCAACTCATAGCTTGTTTATCAGTACAGCGCACGAACCTCTAGATACATAATGGAACCCCACAACGGAGTAGATTACTAAGTCTTGACCCTTCACATAAACACCTGTAGAGTACAAACATGAACACGATATCACACACCACACGCACAACCAACACGTAACCGCTTCCGTCATTACAAATTACGTACATTATCAATCCATACCTGTACTGCATCTCGACACACTACACGCCATTATCATCATTATACCAGTGTTTTGTGTTCTATACTGCCATCTACTGTCCCTCTTCACCCAGTAGTATCTGCAGTAAGTACTTCAATAGTATTCAAGTTTTAATCGAGAGTAGAAACCTCTAATCTGAAGAACACTGAAACAATCACCAAAAGGACACAAACCATCCCTATGATTGTATAAAAAACATATCCACTCGTCATAAGTAAACGTTGTGATGGACTTCCGTTTTCCTTTTCCCCAAATCACAATATACTCCTTCCATTCCTTTCTTACCATCTCTTTGTTGAACCAAGCACTTCTTGTTCTTTGTATACATTTCCTGCAATCATTTATCCTAAAACACTTCCAAACAACACTCCTCTCACAATTTCCTCCCTTTCTTCCGTTACTACTTGTGCTATAACTCCTTGGTTTCATATTCTTTCAAATTACTATCTTCCTTCTCATCCTTTTTAGCTCTGATCCACATTACAATAATTCTCCACGTCACAATGACTCCTCTAATTACAGTAACAATGTTTTCAACATTATCCATCTAAACGCTAACTTCCACATCTACATCATCTTTTTTGTTTCTTCTCATCGATTATATCTTGCATATTACCATAACAATGATCCCAAAGCCTCCTTTGCCTCTGATGATCTCCAGGAAGGGAAATGTGGAATTAGAGCGAGTCCCCCACGTGGTAGGCTGACTCAGAGGCGTCCCTATGGCTAGTCAGTCACGGGAACTCCCCATCACTGAGGTCGCAAGCTCCTTACACACTGGGACGGTAACACTATCACAGGGCACGCTTTGTTGAGTTAAGCTACTTTAGGTAAGCCACCATATTACAAGTCTGGCTGAATTAGGTTAGGTTAGGATACAAACGCACACACTATATTGAAGTTATGAACAATAATATTACTGAATTAAGCAATTACGATCCCACTCACGCTCAAGCGACCGCCTGCAGGCTTGACTCGCTCGCTCACACACAACTCTAACGATTTTCCAAAACGAACACCCGACGTCTGACCAGAATGCAACCTAAGGACTTGAACTACCATACACATTTACTTTATATTGCAATTGTTGTGACGACCATAAGGCAGTTCTGGCCTCGACTTCACATCACCCCAGGCACGCCCTCAGCTGGCCACCCTCCCACAGCTTGAAGGAAACACACCAACCAATCGATGAGGAGGGACACTGATGTCATTCATATACACGGAACGACAGGTAAACAAATGACGTAACAACAACGATCAACGTCACTGTGATAGAAAGCCATGTTATTTGTGTACCGTGTAGGCCTAGAAGAAATCTAAGGTGCATGAAAAAGTGAATGAAATTAAATGAAGATGTGGATTACAGTGGATGTGGATCAAGATATCAACCTGCAGGACAACGATGATGTGTAAGATTATCCATCTATGTGAATGATGGGAACGAATATACTAAACGGACGGAGGTGGATAGATGAGTGACTGGGTAGGAGTGGGTGAATATTTAGGCCGTGACTCACATCCTATCATCTTCGTCCCTCGTCCCTCTCTTGGGCCCTACACACACACTGTACCATTCTAGGCTAGATAGGCTACCGTACTTCATAACCTCACCTATCTTGACCTCCCTTGCACTACCATTCTTCCCATTTTGCCACTGGTAACCCATTTTACCCAATATCCTTCGCTCTTCGAGAATACAGAAAATGTAAAGCAGCGTATTATTTTCACCATTGTCTGTTTAACTGTGTCAAGAGAAGTTTAATGAGTAAGCAAACTACTTAAAGTATCAACATGTAAAAAATAGAAGTGTAATTAGCCTATACAGAGCTATCATGCATATCATGTATCTCATTTGGGTTAGGCTATAGAAGGACACTATCCCTTCCTACAGGTTTACGTGCAAATATCGATACGGGTAGTAGGACTGGAGGCGTTGATGTTACCATTGTATGAATCAGGCAACTTGAAATTAGGCAGCCATTCGTACCGTGTTAGATAAGTTTTGTTAGCTAAAATATTTACAGTATGAAATATACATTATTTTAAAGCAACTTTTGTTCTCGAGTTTTGCGTCAAAACATCATATTTGTTATTATTGTTGTTGTAAATCCCTTCCATTGAGCAAGAAATCGTTCATTCCTTTCCTCATCTAGCTATGTCATATTCATCTACTTCCTCACCCAGTAGGCACCTGTTTTCCCACTTCCTCAACCAAGACACGCTCGCCTGTCCAGCCCCACCCACGGGAATGGGTTGAGGAAGCGACTACCACATTCTTGAGGTGAAGCCAAATGCGTCACCACCGCCCACCACCGCCACCATAATCACCCACTGCTATCATACCACGACCACCCTCTAACCCACCACGAACAACCACTATCACCACCTCACTCAGCACCTCTACTATGATATCACTGACCATGACCACTATTATTACACTAAAACCACCTTTTAACCCACCTCCCTCCAGCCCCACTTCATTCACATCAGTTTCACCGCTACTATCATCACACACACACACACACACGACCACTACACAACTACTACTACTACTAAGCTACCCTGTAGCCGTAAATAAAACAAACACCCACAGAACATACGGTATATAGGCTACCATCAAGACCCCATGCCAAATTTTTAATAACCCTCCTGACATGTGTAGCCTATATAGTACTTCCCAGATGAGTCACCTACAATGACAATAATCCGACACCTGTTACACAGTACCTACCAGCTGCTACTATACCTTACATAGTTATGGTTCTGTTCCAACTTATTTGATTCACTTAGTTGTGATGTCATTTACTACTACCACATACTGAACATAAACCATAACAGATGATGTCTTGTGAATATATCTGGGGCGTCAACCCATTAAGGGGAGGTTCTTTTATTGGTGAATTGGTTGGTCTGATTCCTCCCAACTTTGCCATGAAACAGAAGATCCCCTATGAGCACCATTGAAGGCGTCTGTTTTCTGGTAACCTACTGTATAGTTAAGAGAAATCGGTAGCCTTCCAATTTACCAAAAATAGAACCTCCACTTAAACAAACTATATCTTGCCTAACTCTGTTCTTTTGAGACTTCGTACAAGCATAAGTAGCCTATGCAACAGCACAACATTTACAACTCCTAATCAGTTCCTTCAACAACATCCACTACCGTAATATTAATTGTAGGACACCTCCCTCCTTTGCAATTTTTTTCTATTACCACTACCCTTACCTTCTCCACAACACTACTACTACATTCTCACCGACAGTACACCGACTTCCACATTAGGCTACCACCAACCAAAAGACAGGATATTACCTACTACCGTACCACATTATCACTACCGGTATCCTAAAAGACCACTGCATAATATGAAACAAACTACAAGTGCATAGGCTATATTACATCATCCACGCCATCTACTACTACCGCCACCAAGCATCCACAACTGCCAGTCTACCAACACGAGGGTCACAACAATAGACACACCAGCAGGAAGCTCAACACTACCAAGGGCCCGGGACCCTCCCTAGTTTCATAGGAAGTGTTCTACCTTCCCACATCAAGCTGAAACATTTTGGCATCTGTACACAACCACACAAACACCTCCTCGGACCCTATCTTCTACGTTAATCGCTAACTACATATTAAATGCAACTGCACTAAACATTTCTGTTTGAGTTGACCACCAGAACATAACATTAAGTATCCTGTTGTTTTAGTTAGTACACAAGGATCGACTCTACTACTAACAGTATCTACAGGATTATTACTCTATCCTCCTCACTGTATAAGTTAATGTATACGGTAGGTTATGTCTGTAATATACTATAACATAACAGTGTTACCGAGATCACACCATGAAACCGTCTACCATTCTATTGTACAGTACTACTGTACTACCTAGGCTACGGCGCTACTTCTATTATTACCACCACTATCACTACCACGACATACACCTTGTCCTATAGCAAACGCGTCCCGGCAAAAGTAGAACACGCACCAAAGAAACAAAGCAACTGTTGTCGTGGTGGGGACGGAACACACACAACATTGAACAGCGTCTTAAAACAAATCCTAACACTCATGCTTGGTAGACAACGGTGTGGCCTCTTTGATATTTTGTGCTTCACTTCCATGATAGTTTATTAAAATATACCCAGTAGGTCCCATGTGTAACATTTGGTTGTCTCGCTTGTTCGAATTCCGATTAAAAACAGACCGGTTCCAAATAAGTGGAAGTAAACTGTGGGAACATATAGGGACCCTGTTGTTAAAGACGATAGGCTAGCGGCTAGCCTAACTGGTAAAACATCAGACTGGAGTGGCTTACCAGGTAGCCTATATTCAATTATTATGAATCTTATATGAGGCGCAATGTAGATGTGGGTACTAAAGATTGGTGTAGAGCCTAGTACAGCCAAAGAAGGAAACAAACCGGTAATACAAACAAGCAGAAAATGTAGATATATACTAGGAAGGCAAATACCAGTAAATAAGACATGCATTATGACTAGCCTATTTGAGAGAGAGAGAGAGAGAGAGAGAGAGAGAGAGAGAGAGAGAGAGAGAGAGAGAGAGAGAGAGAGAGAGAGACTTTCCTCCCTCACTATATTTAATATTTGACACACCCACCCCTCCCTCTGTCTTTCTCACTTTTCACTACAACTACCTGCAATTCCTTCGTTACTTGCTTTCCCTTATCCTCATATTTTTCTTAGACTATCGAGCACTAGAGACAGACCTTCCAACCTAGGTACCGGTATATAAGCCTTTATCTCCCCTCTCTTTCAATTTATCTAATCCTTCATTTTCAACACAACCCATTCCATCTCCTGCCGTATCCCACATATTTTTCTTTCCCTATCTCATTCCATCTCCCATTGCATTTGCCCTATACTGTATATCTATTCTTTTACTTTCCTATGCTAGTAAATCCCATTTAAACCCACTCGCCTATATAGGTTATTCACATTTGCTACACCCACCCCTCTTCCACTAACTTCAATCGCACCCACGCCACTGTCTTCCCACAAGACACAAAGGAAACTGGCACATTAAGAGTAACAAAAGACAAGAGGTGGGAATAGACAGTGTTAATATTAAATAAACTATAGGTATAGTTTATAATGGTTGTGGGATATAAATTACGGAAGTGAGTTCGTATATAAGAAACTGAAACAGTATAACTCGTTGGGTAGCATAACGAGTGAGTGAGTGAGGGAGTCACTGTGAGTGACGTCATAGGTAGGCCTATACTCGTTTTACGCTAACCTGGCCTAGTAGCCACGCCCCCTTAATAGCTGTATTTTTAATGCTCGTCTCTGATTGGTCAATATTTCCAGGCAACCTCCGTTCACGCTTACCTTTGCTTTACCAAAACATTGCATTTCTCCGAGGTACATTTTTTTTTTCTTGGTGCCTCACTTATTTCGCTTAATATCTACTTGGTACTTAGGTAACCTGACAGAATAATGATAGAGGATTACCTTTATCGTGAAAAAAATATCCATATCATTAAAAAATATACGATTAAATACGAGTTGAAGTGAAACAAGTAGTTAAAAATGTGTATAAAACTTTTTTTATATGCCGATATTTATTTATAAATATTACGCTACCATGATTAAAAATGGGTGGATGATATAGATAAAATCCTCCTGCATGAGTACAGGTCACAAAACAAAGACAAAACAAAGGCACAAAGTTTATGCTATACAGAGATATACACACACACAATACCAGTACAATAACAATTTATTCAGATGCAAGCTGATAACTAGGAATCAACTTGCATCAGCTGCAGCAGCCTGAATTAGAACCCATGACAGTACAAAGGAACAGCATCAGTCAATTAAAATATTCAATAGACCTAATTATATTCTAGAAGAGCATCACAGCCTGTAACAATAACAGCACCTGAATGGAGAGACAAACTTACATACAAACAGGAAAACCACATAAACACATTAAACCAAATGCTAACCCACTTACTGACACAAGGAGGCACAAATCCAAATTAAGGAATGAATAGGCTGGCCAAAGACGTTACTGATAGAAAAGTACACGTTGAGTTTTTGTTTTGTTTTTCACTGTGCTATTACAGGGTAGGCCAACCCTGCATGAAGTTTACAATACTTCCATCTCCCCTCTTCCACATCCTCTGCACAGAGAATGAATATTTTCAAAATAAAAGCAGCTGGGGTTTGTCAAGTAGCCTACTTTTTCAATGGTAGTTAAGTATGTTCCCACTTTGCAGGGGAAGGGAAAATGAATCTATATAGGCCTATACAGTACCGTACTTCATTCACTCAACACTGTCCCGAGTTGGCATGGGTAGTACTGTACAGTGTATTGGTGGGGTCTACAACCATCCTTTAATTCACATGTCCTGCATACTGTATTACTCCACAAACTCAACCAATTAAGCAGATGTACCGTACTCGACCACTTCAAGAATGTGCTTTGCTGGCAAGTATGTGAGGGACATAAACTTTCAAAGCAATTGTGGGTTGTATCTTAGTTACTTGAAGTGCATTAAAATCCATTATTTATAACTAAACAACATAAATGTACACATCTAATAAATCTAACTGAATCTGTGCTCACACAAACATGTTTCAGCTTCAGTTTGAAAAATATTATTTTATTTTGAAAATTAATAGGGACATTAAGATAAGAGGAAGCAAGGACATTATGGACTGACAGAACTGGGTACATTCTAAGCATAAGTCATTTTGACTGCATTCCTTTAATTTAGACATAGGCTAATTAGGTTACCGTACTTTGGGTGGGGGGAAACACATTAATTTATCATATTTGGTTGTGATTTTGTACTGACGACATGCCATGAATGTTTAAAATTGGGTAACCTAAAGCAATATTGCCAAAACTTGGCACAGGATTTAAATATGCTGATTTAGATTAACATCTTTCACTCACTGAATGTGAACATTTTAATATTCTTGAATTGGCCAGACCAGGCCTGACCAGACCGTGGCAAACTGCCGGCACCTCACCGAGGCAGACTACCTAACTGTGGGAAATGTACTGGAATCTGACTGGGACAAACTATCAAACTACATCCAAAAATATCAGCAATCTTGGGGGAGAGATTGGATATAATTAGGTCAGGTTGTCTTGATCGTCAGTCCCAGTTCGATTCCAGTAGATAGCCCTAGTTAGGTACTGGTAGATTGACCCGATTAGATTCCGGTAGGCTATTTCCCAGTTCTATCTACCGGTGTCTATCTATAGCTCTGATGCCTCGTTACCTCCAGGAACTCTCCCCAGTGGGTTGGCCACAGCAGATGTTTCTCCATTTTTCCCTGTTCCAACACTCCCTCCTTACTTGGTCAAGCCCTCCTCTGCCCCTCATGCTTCTCTCCTTTACATACTCCTCCACTTTGTTCTGCCATCTAACTGGAGGTCTGCCTCTTACACCACATTTCACAACTTCACTTCCATACACCTTCTTTAATATTTCCTCACCTTGCATTTTCTCTACATGTCCAAACCGTCTCAATGTGGTATGCTTCACTCTTTCAACCACTCCACATTCAATACCATTTGCCCCTTCACTCATGCCACATCTCTCATAGGCTACACACTCATTACTTTCTCCATCCCACCTGGTAATTCCACATGCTCCTCTCAAGTATATACAGTAACCCTCTCCAAGTCCATGTACCTGATGCATACGTCAGTGTTGGCAGGATTATACTATTTCGTAGTCCCATTTTCACTTTCATACTCATTTCTACCCTTCATAATCCTCCCTAGTGATCCTATGACCTGTCTAGCTCCCAGTTAACTCCCAGCAGTTTCCCCTGATTCTCATTAAATTAATTTGTTCAGGTCTAATTTGGTGAATTTTATAATAATTAAAATTAATTATTATTCAGTGAGTGAAAAGACGTTAATTTAATTTAGCATATTCAATACCCGGACCAAGTTTTGGTAAAACTTATGGTATTTATTGCAAGAATTACCATTTTGCAGCAGTGTTACCAGATCCAGCTGGGTCCCAGTATTTTGCCCAGGTCATTTATTGTACTTTTTCACGGTTATTTCCCAGTAGTCTGATGCGGTCTAGGTTAGATTAGGTCAGGATAATTTCAAAATGCCCAATTTGAATATGCCGTATCTTGGAAACGGGGCATTTGCAGAGGAAATGCCATAGAAGAAAAGTCTTAGAATGGTCTAAATTAGTGGGTAATGAACAATATTCTGGGCCTGTTAGTAGTACAAAATCACAACCAAATATGCTAAATTTACATGTTTTCCCACAAAAAATCCTGATTCCAAATTTTTTACCCAATATGATGATTACGTGGGTAAGGGGCATCTCTAATTAAGTTAGAACAAAGCATTTCCTAATGAAATGGAAGGTAAAAATCATTTAAAATGCAGATTAAACACTAGAAACACACACTAGTTACCTATGAGGCTGTATTATCCAATAGTACAGTTTTTCTGCATTTCATTATGACACGAGTGTCAAAATTATTCAAATCAGTGGAAAATAACACTAGAAAAACATATTACTGTAGTCAAATAGGGTTGTGTATTGTCCAATGGTAAATTTATACCCCTCCATATGATCAGGATACAAACCAGCATATCTACATCCGTCAGTTACAAGATGTATAATGGAACAACTTAGTAAAATATGTGGGAATGGAACAACTGCCTACGTTAGTGCCTGTCTTCTTACCATCACCATCAAACAATAACAACCTGATGTATTACCCAACCATCCAAAAACTAGTATAATCATCTGCTGGAGACATACAACATGGGAGTATAAACACAAGTCAAGCAAAATATAAACACATCAGTACGAATTATCATCATATTAGGCCTATATTTTTCTTCTTTTTTTCATGTGTTGGTGTGGAGATGGGTGAGGCTGGAGGGGACAACACACCGAATATCAACAAGAACAATAATTATACTTTGTTTTTACTTTTACATCAAGCTTGGCACATCAGGATACATAATACTTTGGGTGAAATACCTTGTGATGTGAGTTGATGGTGATCTAGACGTACATCCACAGGTGCCTGGTGAAGAAAAATGAGATGAAAAGGGACTTATAATGAAGGTGTCACTCGAACACTGACCTCAACAACACTATCCAAATCAGATATTATAGTATTTGGTTATGGAAATACCACCTAAAAACTATAAATATCAATATATCAAGTTGGTTTTGTGAATTATAATAAATCTATACAGTAATAAGTATTTTAATATTACATTTTATTTTTGGAACACAAAACTACAAGTCTAGAGACCTTCTTATTGACGTACAAGTTGAGAGTTATGAGACGCATCACCAGGAAAAAGTTTAAATGTACTACGGGCCGTATGCAAGAACATTCATGGTGCATACGATGGCGTGGTACCGGTACTATGGCTCCAAAGACAAACAACAGAGCCATCGTATAGTACCACACCATCGTATACACCACGGATGTTCTTGAATACGACCCAGCTACCCAAAGTACTACCTCGACCGTGAATACTACGTACGGGCAGTACATTCATGGTGCATACAATGGCGTGGTACCGGTACGACGGCTCTATTGTTTTTCTGTGGAGCCATCGTATGCACCATGAATTTTTACTTACTTATTTGTAAGATATTCTTTCCCCCGCTGCTCTCCACCACCAGATGGCGCTCCGTACGTAGGGCCTCCCTCAATATTATTAAATAATATAATTACTTCTACTGCTCATATGCATATGGTAACACTCAGCCAATAGATGTGTTTTCAATCTTTTCTTTAAAATCGACTACAAGTTTCACTACTCCGGACATTAGGCTACTTGAAAGCCTCTTAAAAAATGTTTTACTATTCTTAGTAAAATAAATGCAAGTGTAATTTCTCGAATCTTAGCATTACCATAAATACTCAGCCTTGTCTCTACCAATGCCAGGATATCATATTAAATAATCATAATTAATTAAATCACAAATATCATATAATATATCTTACTTCCCACAGATTGTGCATTGAAAAAGCCACATCTTAGAATGTTTATAGACGTCATCTGGTCGTCAATCGGATACGAAGTTCGCTTGGGTGAAACCAAGCCAAAGCAAGCGGAACTGTTCTAGTCGGACAAAAGGATTCGTAGATCAATCAAGTTGGACCTTGCTGCCAGCCACTGAAATCAAGACCAACAACGTATCCATCCAATTTGACCCCACGCGGCACGGGCCCATGGCCCCACACCCACAGTCCCATCCACCGTCCACGTTGAGTTATTACTCGAGTCCCTACATGGACGTGCTAGGACCAAGGTAAGCGCGGGTTTGTTAATTTTTTTGTTATTGTTCACCTCGGTGCGTGACATCAGCAGCAAGTCATGAATAGAAAACTGGCTTAATTCAACAAGTGTGTAACCTCATACCGTCTCTCTTATACCTCTATGGTTTGCACCTGCGTAAGTGCTTTGTGGATATAGTGCTTTGTGGTCATGTAGTACAAGTACAGTTGTGGTCAATGAAAATCATACATATATGGATAACTCAAACATGTCCTCATATGATGTATAATTATAGTGGTTATAGCTCCTCAAGCTATCTGGTAGAGCAGCCCCGTTTAATTATTGTAATGAATATATGCTGATTGAAGTAAACTAGAAAGAGTTGCTCAACCTGCATATTGGAAAGTTGTCCAGCTAACGAACAGAGGTAAACTATAAAACGTTTACATGAGCCACCCCAATGTGGATGATTATTATTGACCACAACTGTATAACCCTGACCTCTCTGTCTAGCAGTGTATCCCCAACACATTTATCTATTTTCTGTCAATTCTGTGTCGGAGGTAGTATTTTGCTTAGCCTTATAAGATGACTGGATAACTAAACTATAATGGGGCTTATTAGCTTTTTCGGTAATTCTGCATAAAAGTTCCACGTTTTTCTTTTTTCTTTTTTTTTTTTAGTTTTTCTTGCCTATTTTTACTTGTTCTATTCATTAGTGACCCTGATATTGATCGGTAACCACTTGGTTTATACATGTTCCCTAACCCTTTCAATCTTGGTGGAGAGCACTTGGAATCGGGGGTTTTGGGTGAGGGAAAACACATAAATCAGCTTATTTTGGTTTTATAGTAATGTTAGTTTGTTGACCTGCATAAATTTTCGAAAAAATGATTTCTCAAAACTAATCCAAGCAACAGTACACCATATTTTTTTATTTTTTTTTAGATTCTGGTCCTGTTTCATGGCATATTAAGGAGGAATCACTAACCCTCCAATGTACCAAAAGTTACTGTACTGGGCTATATTCAAGAACATCCGTGGTGTATACATTGGTGTGGTAGAAAAAAATAGAGCCTTCGTACCGGTACCACGCCATCGTATGCACCATGTTTGTTCTTGTATATAACCCTATGAATCATGCATTGCTAGTTTATTTCTCTCTCACTCTCTCGGCTTTGTGAAGGAAGCCCTTTTTTTTGGTAAATAAAGTCGTGATTTTGCTGTATGATATTGTTACATAGTTTATATTATACGTAGGGTATTTTACAGACTGTGTCAATGAAAGGCATGGGAAATATTTATGAGATAGTAACAGTAGGTTGGCACATGGGGTAAAGAATGGACTTAATTTGGGATGAGGTGCAGTTAAGAATAGAGACTTTCAAGACCCTACCAATATAATTTAATAAACTAGTATTTCATGTGTGTGTGTGTGTGTTCGCACATCACTTGAAAACTATACTGTACACATTACACGGTAAAACTAAAAATATACAGTACAGTATTTGGAATCAGCATGTTCTGCTGGGGTAGGCTATGTTTGTGATGTATGTTTTATACAATATGCAATAGTTTCTCATTTAATTTTATATACAGTACTGTACAGTACAGTATAGTTGATTTGAAACATATAGTGTAAACCTATCTTAAATACATCAAACAATTTCATATAGGTATATAACTAAATATCTATCAACAATACTGTATGTAAACACTAAAATTTCATTGAAACATGTACGGTACAGTATATAAGATCATATCAGCTGGCAGTGAATAAGTGGTGACAGAATTAAGGTGCTATACTGTACTGTATATGAAAGTTTCTTCTATTTGTCAAGGCCTATAGTCTGTAATTAATATCCTGATACTTCACTCCTTTCAGGAATTGCCCACAAGGGAGCCATGGCAGAAAAGTCTTCAGTTTCAGTTCTCCTTGTTGTAACCTACCACTTGAGATTTTTACTTGCCAGAGTGAACCTTTCCACTCACGTCTCACTCAAATGTGCTCATCCTCCCTGTTCACCCAGCTGCACACAGTCATCTACATGCAGATAAGCTTAATTGCCACCAAAGATCAATTTACTCCATGCTTACTCCATCCAACCTTAGCCTTCCACCCTTGCTTTCATCACCCTCATACAGCCACCCAATACCTGTGTAATGCTGGCCCTGAGAGTTGAAGGCGGGATTCGAAAGCTATACCAGTGGAGTACTCTTATGGTCTACCCGGTAGAAGCTCTGCCTGTCAACTCTCTGGTCCGGGGTTCGATTGCCCTTGGGTACGACTAGAATTTAAATGGATCAATTTCTTAGGTCTGATGATTTATATGGTTGATTTGATTCCCTTGATTACACCTGTATTATAAACATCATGCAAATTGCATAAACCCTAAACTAATACCAGAATTGTCTCTTAGGTCACCCTGTATTCTCATATGCTCTTTTCCTCTTTAGAAGACCTGAATCCCTTTCAGGAAGCACCCACCAACACCATAGATAATAAGCACGTCATTCAAATTCTTCCTGTTCATAATATTTTGCCTTGTCCAAGTCTAAGAAGGAACATATAGCTTTATACCTCTCCCTAGTTATTTCTCCACAACTAATTTGTAAAATCTTGGCAGAACATCCTTTACTCCTTTTAAACCCTGCCTGCACCTTACTAATCCCATTTTCTGATACAGTACTGGTACTGTACCAGTATTTTATTCAGTCTTTCAGTAAAAAGTAAAAACTATGAACCCTCCCATACACCTTCCCCATTAAGATGGCTTATTCCCCTATAATTTACACACTCATCCATACTCCCCTTTTTCTTGTAAAGATAAATAATTTTAGCTTTCCTTTATTTTTAGGCATTACAAATAATGGAAGGCAATAACAGTGAACTACCTACAGTACTGTATAGTGGTATACAGTATAATATCTGCATTTGTACCAATACAATATTTACTGTACAGAATATAAAGAAACACCATAAACTTTAAGAAAGTTCAATAATATTCAAATTTTTACAACATAAAGAATCATATATGATTATGTACTGTTGTTAATGTACTAAAGGTTCAGTCCTATGCCACAGTTAACCACAGTCACTTTCCTGACATTATCCAGATTGACTGCTGCCTTCACCACCTCCAGTCCACTCACCACCTCACCAAATACATGATTATATACTTTGCCAGGTTGCTGATCCTTGGTGGTGATAACAAACTGGGCACTTCTGGCACCGGTGGGTGACCAGCATGGTATCAGCACCCCTGCCTTGCATGAGTGATTGGAGGGTGGCCAGACATGGAGCTGCAAAGGGGCCCCTCCCTTACCACTGTTGTGCTGGTAGTCACCTACTACTCCCTCCCCAGGCTCACCCTTGTGCTTCACTCTAAGAAACGTGGAAAAACGGTAGGATGGTCCTCGCTGGCCGATGCACAGCAATACAAACTGCTTGGCTAGAGATGAGTCTGAGTTCAGCCGGATGTAAACCCTCTGTTTTAGTGACCCTGGCCAGCATATGTCCAGGAATACCAGGGTGGAGGTTGGGTCCACCATACTGAGCAGCTCACTTATCTGTAAAAGACATGAGTTGTTGTTGTTGTTGTTGAAGTTCCTCAAGCTGTCTGGCCGAGTAGCACTGAGTCCCTGAGAAAGGCCATAATGTGTTTAATAGAGTTGGGTGCTATGCTGCATCCTGGACAGGCATCCACAATGATTCCATCATGAGTTTTCTGTGACAATTTAAATAGTCCAGAATGTCTTCTGGAATATCATAGAGGCTGGGAGCTGTTTTGATAGATGTATAACCTTTGTATGTCAGGAGTGCTTCTTAAGACTCAGAAAATCACCCAATAGAGAAAATTGCAGATTTAATTAATTGCTATCAGCAAACTGTAGGGAACTGATTCCTCCAAACATAGTCAAGAACAGATTATTACCTTAGCTCAGTAGCCTACTGTATACTGTACTGTAGATACTGTACTTTGTGTATGTTTCAGTTTAGTACTTTAGAGGAACCAGCAGCTTCCAATTCATCATTATTGGGAGATAATTTGGGTTATGTGATGGTCAATATTACTACTCTTGTCTTTGTAACTTAGTAACACCCATGCGCTGTTTTACCATATCAGCATATTGTTTCTTATTCCTCCTCTCTCTGGCTGCTCAGATAGTATTATACTGTATACTACAGTACAGTATATACATGTATATAGAATGACCATACAGTAATACAAATGAGGCCCATTCTGCTTGTGCATTTAACACCTACAGTATATACATTTCTTTTCCCTCTCTCCCATTTTAGTTCTTTGAAGACAGTTTCACTGCCCAGAAATTGCTGATGTCACTGCAGTAATTTCCCCAGGGTATCTCGTCATGACCCAGTTTTCTAGTATTTCCCCACAGTTCTAATACACCTCCCTAACTCACCTCTGCCTATAAAGTTTTGCAACCACAAAGGTCTTTGATTAATGTCTATTTACACCACTATGCCACAAACTATACTCAAGTGGTTTGTTTATACAGTACAGTATTCAATGTTGAGGTTGACTGATCTTAAATGTGGCCTCTACTCCTATCATATCAGAGTAACATAATACGAACTTTCATACATTCTATAGTCCTTATATACCAGTACCACCTGGAAGGAATTTAACGAAAAATTTGTTGCCATTGTTTAATATATATATATAAATGTTATTACTTTGACACCGGTTCCTTGGTAGGGTCACAAGAGAACCACAGACTCTGGTTCACTTGGAACACTTTGATATTTACACGAACATAAGTTTACAAATTAGAATCCCTTTTCCTCTCTTTTGACAGAGAAAAATATATCAGAGTCTACTTATTTATCAATAACACGTGACATACAAGTTGTCTTCAGCTTCTATAGGACCGTAAAGCCTTACATGCAGTACATAGCCTACAGCAGATAAATAATGTACCGACCACACACAAGTCCAGTTATATAATCACCATAGTCACTGCAATAGTGGTAATGTTAAATTAGTTACTGCAGCCATTCATGGTTATACGAAGTAGTCTCACCCAAGTCTATTATCCTTGGACTCACCAACGTCTGAAAGAAACCAAGGCGAATGTGTTGACAGTCCTGTAATCATCATCATTTCATGGTAGCAAACACACTCACATGTAGTCTCCACTATTTATTTTCCTTACACTCTCTCCGTATGGGAATATTGTTTGCAATGATGTGGGCAGTACAGTACATTAAGTGTTTTGGCTCCCCTTCCGAACCAAGCTACCCCATTTGAATGTTTTAACTGTCCCTCCTTAATTAGCTTTTCCTGTGTGCTTACTGTCCCTCTTCTCTGTTTCCTCCACCCTTATGATAGACGGTATTCCAGGCTTAACGAGGTCTTCCTTCATCCTTTCCAATTCTCTCTCTTTCATGCAAAAACACACTCACAAATAATCATTTTCACATCGTTCATACTGGGAGGTGAGACTCATTAATTTTGTGTATTTCCCGGAGTGTATTTGGTTGCTCAGTGTGTTTCCAAGATTGTTTGGACGATGAATAACTACTGTAATGGGAGAGAAACCTGTATAAATACACGTCCATCTCTTGTACTGTACCATTGCTAATATTAGTAAATGAAAATTAGTGTGCGATGGCTCTCATAATAAACAAGACTTCACGCCTTGTCCACTACCATTTACTAGAAACTTTCGTCCTATTTGTCTCATTACTGTTGCCGATTTTTTAAGTGATGGTACTTAATAATGCTCATATGACCACATAAAGTTGCATTCTGAAATAATTTCTATTCTAACAAAATATGTAATTTGCCATATGAGAATTATGTATATCATCTCTCCATTTCAGTATTATTACAACGTCACTTGGATCATACTCACGCTGGTGGAAATGATACTAACTTATGCTGTCGACTGTACGTACATACATGCGGCCTCATCTCAACAGAGTTCAGAAAATCAAACCTGCCACGTAATTATTGTATCATTACAACCAGAAGGCTCACAGACTTGATTAATTAACTTATCCTTGTGTATCCTTTAAGGTACAGTAAGTTGAATATGATTATACCGGGTTTTATATAAACATTTCAATCCTATGTATGATGGTATGTTTATCTGTGGAGAGCTTTAAGGGGAGAACTCTCTTGTAGTTGAATAGGTAAATTGTCTACTTATTCCTCTAAACTCTGTCAGGAAACAAACGAACTCAGTGTTACTAACAGGGGATCTGTTTCGTGGCATAGTTTGGAGGAATCAGTAAACCTCTAATTCACCGACAAGATAAACTACCCCTAAGTGAAACATATTATTACTTTATTTTATAGATAGATTTATTCTCGAGATTGTTAACCTTGAATACTTTAGACGCCATTGTGTAAACAGACCGATATTTGATACCGTTGATAATAATTAATTTGTACCCTGCCAGCTGGACAATAAAACAATAATCTTTATCAATAAAACAATAAACGTTATCGCTGATCTACGATATGATGCCTGATTCTCTTTTCTCAATGGTCATTACATAAAGATTTTATCATGTATAAAAATGATATGATGAAAATATAAAACTAAGTAATGAGAGTAAAGATCTGCTGACTTAAAACTCCGTGTGTGTGTGTGTTCTCACTAGACCTCAGTTAGTTCAAGGCGTTCATCTTCCTTCAATCAAGCAAGAGGAGGGAACATTCACATCCCAGAGTTTTGTTTTGATAATACCCCAGTCAATAACAGAACAATAATTAAAGGATAAGGAACCTATGATATTGTTGGCGAATTATTGAAGGCGACTGTTTACTTCATACAAGGACACACATTTTAAGGGACATATACACTGAGGGAAGTACAACAGTGAGAAATCAGCAAGGAGAACACAATTACACTATAACTCTGTAGATGAGTAATGAGGCAATATGATAGTGGGGTCTCCTACCAGCAGCCACACTGTCATCCCACTAAATAAAAATATGTATGTTATTTATTGATTGTGCTGCATCGTATCTATATTCACACTCGCACGGGACCATAGTAAACCCGTACTACGTGACCCGTACACAAATACATACATACATCTTGGCACTCCACCATCGACCAATCATCCCACCTCGTCCTCATTCGGTATTAACGCTAATCGACCTTGGAAGCCTTGAACTTTTCCACGGAACTGGCAACTGACTGGCCGAGATTTACTCTTGGCATATTTACTGGGATTCCTTGTCAGTCAGTATGTTCACTCGTTCACCTGTCAATAACCTTGGTGGTGTCCAGTATACTCGATAAGGTTACATTCTTCTACAAACTCAAATTTCTGCCCCTCTATTGATTTTATATTTGGGAAATGTTTAATCATGGATGTACCGTTGCCCACACATAAAGCTGGTATGGTTCGTTACTTGTGACGTAGCTACAAAAGAAAGGAAAGTGAAAAAAAAATGTAGTTTGTTGACAGGCAGACAGTAAAATATTATCACTGTCTGCTTGTCAACAAACTATAACATTTGCTCACTTTCCTTCCTGTTGTAGGTATCTCACAAGTAGCGAGGCGTACCAGAATCATGTGTGGGCAACTGTACAGTATAAAAGCCAGTGTTCAATGTCAATATGTTTTTTTTTTATTATTGTTTAAACTATGATTATCAAACTATAACTAACGTCCTAAAGGCACACAGTTAAATCACTTGTTTATGTTTGTTTCTTGTAAACCAGTACAATATGCATTTAACTCATTTTAAATATAAAAATACAGTACGGAATAAATGAAAAACTGTACAGAAAATAATAAGAATGCAAAATGCCACTTGATTCCCCATCACGGAATTTTAAAAAATGGGTTCCAATATTTTGTAAGAATCCAAAATACCACTTCATTCATTCTCACGTGACAGCTTATTAAAGATGGCTTCCAATAAAGAGTTCACAGAAAACAGAAACTTTCCGCCGGTCGCCTGGAAACATTCGATAGCAAAGAGAGTACGTATTTGCCCACTATTATATAGTCCTTCGTCTCGTTCAAACCCTCGTGGTGATTGGACCTTATCGATAATGCTGTCTGTCAAACTGAGTGAGTATCTGTGACCAAGGGACGCCGAGGCCATAATTATTATATACTGTACCAAGAGAGTCCACAGCTGACCACCACCACCACGACATAATTGTGCTGTATGGGAGAAGTGTTAAATGCGGGGTTGTTTTAATATTCCTGGGCACTACTTGTGTTTCATTGTTTCATATACTACATTTCTAGAGTCTTAGCAGTGAATAAATATAGTGTCATAGAGGTTTACAATGCTAACTACGACCCCAAAGTGTTTCCAAGGTGTATCCTTTTATCGAGAGGTGTGCACGGATGAGGATCTCCAGTCTTATATCATATATGTACAGTTCTATAAGCTGTTTGGTTATTTCACAGTGGGACAAAGGATTCACAAAACCACATTATTAATTCACTTTGATTTAGGCTCGAATGAAAGGGGAAACTAAGACGTTATTTCTTCCAGTCTGAGGTCATCAAGGTTCTTTGGCGAGGGAGGGTCACGTGATGCTGCTCCAGGTAATTGTGACATGGTGAAGCTGCTGTTACTGGTGCGGTGTTGTAGTGTCACCTCAGATACACTGTTGCTGTTGCTGCTGTTACTACAGGAAGTGCTGGAGGACCCAACGTTACCGCTGTCCACCTCACTGCTTACGATATCACAGTCGTGGTCTTGGTAGCTTCCCTGGAAAGGAAGAAGTGGAAGTCAGTTGCCGGTATAGGTTATAGGTACAGTATATGTAATGGTATTGAATGGATGCACTAGGAAGTATTACGATGATGATGATGATGATGATGATGATGATGAGAATTATTAAAAACTTATTAATAACCCAATTTGTGTGGTAATATAGGACATTGTGTGTTAGGTGGAAGGGAGTGTATGGGGTCGTGACTGACTGACTGACTGACCGTGGAGGATGGAGCTCGGGAGGTGATGGAGGAGGACTGAGAAGGGTTGGATGAAGTAGACTCGAGGCTGCTCTTGTAGTTGTTGTTGATGGTCAACTTCTTAGTCTGTGGAAGTAACAGACGCACCATAAAGTTCATTCATGTGTCTTCAATTGATGATCGTAATGATTATATTCCATCACTAGCGTTGATTACTATAACTGATTTTGATGGTTCTAAATCAGCCATATGAAATTTCTCAAGTCAGTTTAGTTCAGCATAATAAAATATATATTTCACCATGATCTGATAAGCACTGGCAATTAACTATCACATTACATTTTAACCTGAACACCAGAGCGATAGAAGTGATGACCTCGACTGATTTTCTGAGCTGACCTAGTCCAACATCGAGTTGACCTAGCCTTCCTGGAGCTGCGATGAGTGAAATGATGACCCACCTGGGATAACCTGTCTACCTGGAGTGACATGATGACCTGAGATGACCTACCTGCGGAGTGATGATGAACCCAAGGTCACTGTAGGAGATGTCTGTGAACTCCTCCCCTCCCTCCTTCTCCGACCTTCCCTCCAGCCTACAATGGACGGGTCTTTGTTGGAACACCGCCCCGCCCTCCACTCCTACCACCCCTCCGTCACCACCCTTGGGGCTGCTGCTACCTGACCCCATGGCTGCTGGGTGAGGAGGAGGGGGGTGGATATATCTGAGTGGGATTATGGTGAGTCAGAATGAGAGGGTTGAGGGGAGATTCTCTTGTAGTTGAAGGTCTGTGATACCTCCAAACTATGCCAGGAAACAGAGCACCTTAAGGATACTTTAATGAGGGATCTGTTTCGTGGCAGAGTTTGGAGGAATCAGTGACTCACCAATTTACCCTCAAAAGAATCTCCCCTTAATTGAGATGGGTCAAGGTAAGTGAGGTATAATGTGAATCAGGTCATTCACTGTCGTCTCTTGTGGTGGAATATAGTGGGGTGATAATTTTGTGCTGTTATGAATTACTGTGTGTTTGGATGGAGTAAATAATGGGTGGAAAATCACAGTAGCGTGATCATGAAGGTAAGTAATATCAGTAAAATATGGAGTAAATAATGTTGGTCGTTGTAGGATAAAGTGAAATGCTGAGGATTAATTATTTTGGCCTGATGAGAAAATTATAAGCCAAGAAAGTTAACTGCAAGTGAGTAGCATTGAGTACTCGTGATATTACTTATGTATGGTGTCTTTGATTAAGAAATTTTGAGGAAAAATGTAGGTTAGAGGGGGAATATGGTATAAAAATGAGAGAGAGATATATTACTATAACAAGGAATCCAAAATAATGATACATTCTTTCCACTACAGTACACAAACATTACACTAGACCAGGTATACTAGACATGAGACACTGTGTACTCTAGACGATCCATTTAATCTATTTAGAAAGACACTGTACTGCTTTGTGAATTGTGAAATATTAGAAACTAAACTCCAAATATTGTTGTACCAAGATTAACACAGACTATTGTCATGTCGAATATACCTGGGGTCATAGAATTATAGATTATTGAGTAGAAGTAGAGAAAAAATGAGAAGCAGTCTTAAAAATTCTCTCTATATCTGTCATATGATTTGAGATGCAAAGTTCCAGCTGAAGAATAATGCTACCAAGTCAGTGCAAATAATAAAGAAGCTGCATCAGTATTTCCTGAGCACTATAGGTCTAATAATGCCATCATTCTATAGGTCTACTCACTAGTCATGGTAAGTTCTATCAGCGTGCATTAAAATGTTATACAATGGATAACAAAACTTTGCTATTTAATATGATAAATGCTAAAACACCATAGTTATAGAAATTATACAACACGAGCGTTAGAAGGACATATCACTACACTAAACTTAATTACGATATATTGAAAATAGATCGAACAAACTAAAAGAAATATAAATAAAATAGAAATAGAAAGCATTCCACTGACAAGATATTAAATTAAGGCTACTACTACTGTATAGTTGGATAATCCAGAATCAATGCAAGCTTGAGAAGACTGAGCGGAAATGCAAAGTAACAAATATTAGGTTAATACTTGGGGTCCAGTTGCTGAAAGGAGTTCCTGGCTATATCCTCTTTCTTACCTCACTACCCAACCCCTCGACCAAATGTAGAAACTCACTCACCACTCACGTCCGTCGTTACAAAGTGAAAATGTTTTGGTTCATACAGACCTTCGCCATTACTGTAACACTGCCACATTTGGTTTAGGGGTAGGGTAGTGAGGTGGGAAACTGGATGCAGGAGCTCCTTTCCTCAATTATACTACTGCTTGCCTGGTGGTGACTTAATGTTGCCTTCCAGGTTACTGAGATAAAGACGCGTAATATCATGGTGCTGCCTGATGTGTCCCTATTCTATTGCTGTAAAGACTTAGGATACAATTAATCAGGCTTGTTCCATTTGTGCAAAAATTTACGGACCTGAGGTTTATGTGACACTCAACGTTTCCTAAGATATATATATATACCTTGAAACCCTTGAAAAAATATTAATGTATTAAAAAATTATAAGCAATAATTTGTCGATATCTACATTTCGAAGCTGAAAGTTGTAGTTGCCAATGAAAGCAAAACTAAATTTCTCGAATTTTCCACTTTCATATTAAGATGAGTTCACTTATGGATGACACGAGTATCACAAACTGAGTAAATCACTTGATCAATGAATCGAGGAATGTGTTCTGAGACGACCTGGGTATGTAGAAAGAATGAATGAAATTAGTGTGTTGTCAAAGTGTATGAGAGTGATTATTGTGGGCAAATAATAAGGTGAATTTATAAAGCAATCCGATATTATTGACAGGCGTGACCACCACCACCAACCAAGGCGTGTTGTGTTGTCAGGGCTACAGTCAACGTGTTGTATATAGCAATCAATGAACCTCACCACAACACGGAACCTTATGCATGCACACCAAGAGGTACGTTAGTTACTATAGTTCGTAGGTTGATTCAGTAATATTATTGGGGTGATACACTCTTGATACAATGAAGCGCCTTGATTCTTCTATAATATGCCAGGAAACAGATACAGATTAACAATAATGGTGGCCTGTTGCTTGGAATAAATAGTTTGGAAGAATCAGTTGTTCTGCAGATTTACCAACACTGTACTGTACCAACATTTACCCATAACACATATAAATACTTTCAGATTATAATTATGTACTTTACTGACATTGATATCCCTGCTATACAATTAACACTATACACTCGCCTTCACCTTCTTTCCTCTCCTTTCATTCCCTCCTCTTTACTTATCACTTCCTATTTTTCTCACCTTGACGCCACTACTCCCGTCCACCATCATTCTCATCCATGTTCTCATCCCTCCTTACTTACACACACTCACGTCCACACCTCTTCCACACTTACCTCCACACCTACTCATGCATTTTACACTGCTTTCTCTTCCACCCCTTACTCCCTTGCTCACCTTTTCTCCATGACCAAACAATCCATCCTCTTTTTTTACCATACCCTTTTTTCCTACCCTTAACTCCCTCCTCCCCTCATAAGTCTCCCTCTATACCCATAATTCATTCACTCACAAAAGCCACAACAACAACGTATCCTTGGTAACAGTACACACACATTCATTCTCAACCACAACCACCTGTATATGTTTTTTATTATCTCTATATCCCTGGATTTTGGTAATAATTTCAATATTTGGGTATCTAATTTACAAGATAGCTACGTTTATATATATTTTTCTTCTTTACTCGAATCACAAACTGTTTCTTTTTTCATTATATTTTGTTACATTTTCTTTTTATCTTCTCTTCAGTTTCTCGCCTTCTTCTTTTATTTCTAACTTCCTTTCCGTTTTCTCGTTCCCATCAGTCATATTTCCTTAGTCTTGTTCTTTTCCTGCTCTTCCCAATCTATGAATATCCCTTTCTCCATTCATTTCCCCATTAAAACTTTCCACTCATTCGTTTACCCCTCCTTTTCCGTTCCCCTCCCCTAAGTTTATTTTCCTTCTCTCATTATTCCTCGTCTCCCTTCTATTATTTCTGTTCCCCTTCCATTATTTCTGTTCCCCTTCCTAATATGCCACCACCAACAGCATATTGTCATTTTTCCTACGTTTATGCCTCACACCCCAATGTATAATTATATAAATCTGTAATCGAATATCGAGTATACTTTTATTCTATCTTTTCTAAACTTTAATTGATACTTACGGGAAAATTGTTCACGGTTGTTTTCGCTGCAGTGGATTTTTTCAGATATATTCGATAATTTTCTGGTGACTAGAGTTCATTTCGGTCAGACAGTTTCACAGGAGGTAATAACGATACATTTTTAAAGAACACGCAATCAAATCCTTCTGCATTCTAAAATTATTTACATTGTCAGAAAAAAATAATGGTAGAAAGATTTATAATTGAGTAAATTTTTTGTAACCGGAATGATTTGTTACGTTGATGAGAAAGTGTGATTTACAGCAACGCGGAAACGCTTACTACTTTAAATTATGCAAATATACCGCCTGAGGAATTGTGTCTGCCACGTGATGAACAACAAATATTAAATGCATCAGAAGTAACTGCCATTTACTTTATAAATTGTCCTGGTTATTGTAATATATACGTCACTTCTCACCTCTCTAAATTTTGTACGATATATAAGAAATCCTGTTACTATTATAGCATGTATTAACACCCGTTTTTACATATATCTTCTGTCCACTATTCTGACTATATCTATACAGAATATGTCACAGATTTCATGTGGTTGGAGTAGGCCTATATATTATGACTGCCAGCAATAAGGAACCGCTGCCCACAGTGAATTATGTACTGTATATTATTATTTATCTAACGTGTGTGATCACTGTTGGTCTGGCTCACACTGAACTCCTCCCACCCATGCACCTTCTTCTTAGTGTTGCTTCCTGGTTTGCAAATATCTACACGTTTTTTTTTCTCTCTCTCTGATAAAAGGTCGTACTGTATCTCGCTGCATCATTTGAAGTTTGTCATTCTTCTCCGTTTCCGGCATCAGCTCTTTGTCTCCATTTTATCTCCTGCCTCTCCGTCTCTTCCCTTTTCTTTGGTCTCATTAACAATCGGTTCTAGTTTTGATAATCTCTTGTCCCATGTACCCTATTTGTGTGTGTTTCGTCTTCATTCGTCCGTTTCATTTGGCCTACTTGACCTTGACCCGCTTTACCTGACCTACCTGACCATCAATAGCTTCACCTGGCCTACCTGACGTTCACCTGACCTTCATCTGGCTTACCTGTCCATCATCAGCTTCATCAATCTATACTTCACCTTCACCTATTTCACCTGGCCTACCTGACCTTCACTTGGCTTACCTGTCCTTCATCAGCTTCATTAATCAATACTTCACCTTCACCTACTTCACCTGGCTTACCTGTCCTTCATCAGCTTCACCTGGATGGCCTACACCTGACCTTCCCCTGTAGCGACGTGATACAATGTGTGTCACCAATAATACATCTGCTCAATAGGACATACATATATACGGTATATTTTCATTTGTACTGACGCTTGCATTCGCTTGATTCTTTAGTGTGAAGATCGCATACTTTAACTTAATTAAGGAACCTGTGGGTGACTTTTTAATACACTAACACCCCGCAGTAAACAAACACTGAACTTTAACTATGCAATATTCGCCTCACCTCTCATCGATCTCACTTCATCCCTTTCATAGCTATCCCCTCACAGGTCACTCAAAAAACTAGTGTACTAACAGACCCTGAGTTAAAATTTCACACTTAGAATACATAGGAATGATTGAATGATTGATTGATTGATTGAAAAGATAATAACACCATTGCCAACTCAGCTTTAAAAGGAAAGGAGTTAAGAAAAACAAATATCAAGGCCGAATTTAAACAGTATAGGGAGAGTTGAAGAATGAATGATTATGGAATACACGGAAGTAAAGTGGGAAGTTATTGAATATTCACTCGGTAAACCTTCATACTCTATTCATGATTGCTTAAAGCCAATTTGATCAATATTATCAGGTTAACATTTCCAAAACTTTGACTGACATTATTACTTTTTTACTGACACACTATGCATCAATCTCAGTGCCATGAGTTTAACAATAACAATCGATTACTTTGTTTTAAGGGGAGTTTCTCTTGTTGGTGAATTGGAAGGTCTCTGCTGATTACCCCAAACTATGCCACGAAACTGATCCCCTATTAGTACAATTGTGTGCGTCTGTTTGCTAGCATAGTTTGGAGGAATCAGAGACCTTCCAATTCACCAACAAGAGAATTTCCCCTTAAGTAAAGAATACTAAAACATTATGGGTATCCAAAATATTGTCTGTGAGTTTCTCTGTGTTTGCTGGACCTTAATGTTGTGACAGTCATTTTGAAGAGTATGGAATTAGAGTCAACCATCGTCATTGACTGAATATTCACGTGGATTTCCGTGTATTCCCTGTGTTTGTTCGTTCTAATGACTATTGTTCCGAACGTGTCGAATTACAGTCAACCATCGATAGACTGAAGATTTCTGTGTATTTTTGTGTATTTCCGTGACCAACCATCGCTATAGACTGAATATCCCCGTGTATTTCTGTGTATTTTCGTGACCAATATGCACCGTATGTATGTATAATTCAACTCCTTAGCTGTAATGTTTGGATCGATCTCATCCCTGCCTCAAGTCGCGTATGTCATAAATATATAGGCCTTTATTTACATTCAATACCGCCACTATTATTATCGTTTACGCTGTATAAGTCTCGGTTGAGTTACCTGTATGTGTGTGTGTGTATGTGTGTGTGTGTGTGTGTGTGTGTCACGTCGATATAGTAGTGTGATGCCGAGGTTGTATTGGCCACGTGATGTGTTGTGAGGGAAGGACGGGGTTGACCAAACATTTTTTAAGTGGGTGCGGGAATAAGGGAGCAGGCTTGGGGGTGGAGGTTAGGGGTATGTGGGAGTAGGGGGCAGGCTTGGGGGTGGAGGTTAGGGGTGTGTGGGGGTAGGGGGGCAGGCTTGGAGGTGGGGGTTAGGGGGGTGCGGGAATAGGGGATATGAGGCTTTCGACCCACCCCAAGCCTGTCCCCCTATTCCCGCAGCCCCCAAACACCCCCCAAGCCTGTCCCCTACTCCCACACCCCCTTAAGTGGGTTATACACTTTTGGTACATTAGAGCACCTTGATTCCTCCAAAGTACAGGAGGCCAGAAAATAGGACCAGATTAACAAAAATAATGGGTACCTGTTGCTTGAGATGGTTTGGGGGAATCAGTTGTATGCTCCACATTTATCAACATTGTAATACTTTCCTCAAACTATACTCAGTGTTATATTCTCCCGTCACCTCAACATTAATTAAGCATCACCTCTCATACACACATTTACCAAGGTTCATTTCATCGCAAATCTTGTTCAGATTTTCTTTTCACCTCAATATACAGCATCATCATTCATTGATTTACATATATATATATATATATATATATATATATATATATATATATATATATATATATATATATATATATATATATATATATATATATATATATATATATATAAGGATCAAAACAGGGTGACCTTGCCCAAGCCAAAAGGAGATATGTCGATATCAAAAGATGCAACATCAAACCTGCCGAGCCTTGACATTTCACTGTGTAAATGTTGATACGAAGAAAAGAAAATATTGTTCGGTAAATAATTCACGTGGATGTCATAAGTTATATCAGGTTTTCTTGTTGGCAGATTGGAAGACAACTGATATCTCTTAACTATAGCAACAAATCGATGGCCTCAATGGTACTAATATCAATTTCTTGGCATCGTCTGGAGAAATCAGTGACCTTCCAATTCACCAACAAAATAATCTCCCCTTAGTGTCGTTGGCAAGGCGACTAATCCTTACAACAAGGTCATAAAACAGAATCTGTCAGGGCTGGTGGTGATATCTGGAATAATAACTTGCTTCTATTCCATGTTATTGGTCCATTAAAGCCGCCTAATCAAAATCATATCCACTTAAATATATTCATTGACGGTATTGGGGATAATTACAAGCCCAGCTCACTCAATTTATGAACTAAAGCAAAATGTACAGTATTTTCTCAACTATCAATATTTGAATCCATTTCTACACTTAACTTAACACCAACAGAAAACAATGATAAATATTTGTTTTAGAAATTCAGCTATAACACACACACACAGACACACACACACACACACACACACACACACACACACACACACACACACACACATGACCAACTGGTGGATCCACTTGCTATGACAGGCTCAGGGTCGTGTAAATAGTAAGGATAATCCGGTGTGGCCACGGTTTGACTTCAGTGTTGTCTGCTCTCACTTTCTCACAATGGGGGGATGGTGTGCATGTCTCTATTTGGTTGCCAGTGGAAATGAAGGTGAAAGTGACATGGGAGAATAGGAGGAGGGGAGTAATAGGAAGGAAGGAAGGATAGGGAAGGTAGGAGAGGAGGAAGGAAGGAGGGAATGAAGCAAGGGGTGATAGAGAAAGTGAGTGAGGGATTGAAAGTGAGTGAAATTGAGACAGCTTTGAAGGTCATGTTTATATGCCGACCACCTCTCCTCAATGACACACACACGCCACTCACACACACTTCTCATGAACTATTACTCGCCACACACATACACACACACACACCACCGCCACCAACACAACCACAACAACCACAACAACAAAAACACCACAACAACACAACAGCCACAATAACAACCACAACAACAACCACAACAACAACAGCAACCACAACAGCAACTACAACAACACCAACTACAACAACAACACCAACCACAACAACAACCACAACAACCACGCAGTCCAGACATGCAAGCAGGCAGAACGGAGGGGGAGTGGAAGGGAAAGTAAAGGCAGTAGAATGCAAAGGAAGTGAAGATGTTGTGAAGAAGTATAGGGAGAATGAAAACAACAACGGGTGGCTGGAAAAATAAAATATTCTCATATTGGATCGTGTGCCCTTGCTTTCCATATCAATAAACAGTAAGCAGTCACTGTTGGTTTGGCTGGAGTTTTGTGTGTATGGTTGGGCTGGAGTTTGTAAATAGCGTGACATGAATGAATTATGTGTGTAGTGTGATGGCCGTGACATGAGCCTTCATCACAGATGTCCCTTCAAATAATGGCTCACAAATTATGTATTCTTCTCTAACAACCACGAAACTTTTCCTATTCAGAAATTAAAAGGATTAGAGGTTAACAGCTTTAGCTTGACCTATAAATAACATGGTGGGGGGAGGGTTATAATGAAGGTGGTAGACTGTTCAAAAGTTTTTATTCCGAATGGAAGATTAATACTGTAGTCTGACGTGTCGTTTTCGGATTTGAGATTGGAACACATTATATTTTTAATGAAAACTAACAGTTTCATGAAATTGATTAAGTTATGTATCACAAAGATAAAAGTGTACTATACAGTATATACTGTACTGTCTACTATTAAAGTTTGACATTAAAGTATCTATAGAAAAACTAAGATCCTTAAACCAAAAAGCTGAACATTTTGATCGCCATTCCATCCACCAGTTTCTTATTATACCCAGGAATTTAGACCTGAGTAAGATCCAGTAAATTCACTGTACAAAATAAACAAGAAAAAAACGTTAAATATCGGGTGATTTCCACACCTCCCCATCGAGATGATAATTATTTAATGAGTAAAATACATCCCCGAGAATAAAGACTGAACCGTGGCAGACTTTGGGTACTGGTTTGTTATGATGAAGGTGTTGTGTGTGTGTATGTGTGGTTTGTTATGATGAAGGTGTTGTGTGTGTGTATGTGTGGTTTGTTATGATGAAGGTGTTGTGTGTGTGTATGTGTGGTTTGTTATGATGAAGGTGTTGTGTGTGTGTATGTGTGGTTTGTTATGATGAAGGTGTTGTGTGTGTGTATGTGTGGTTTGTTATGATGATGGTGTTATGTGTGTTTGGTTTGTTATGATGATGGTGTTATGTGTGTTTGGTTTGTTATGATGAGGATGTTGTGTGTGTGTATGTGTGGTTTGTAATGATGATAGTGTTATGTGTGTTTGGTTTGTTATGATGATGGTGTTGTGTGTCTGGTTTGAACATCTGCAGGTCACAGTGAGGGAGTAAAGTGGATATTCTCATGTATCTGTAACTCACCCTGCACCGACCCACCACCTCCCTTCACACCAGGCAGGGTCAGTCAATACTCACAGTGTGGATTTTAAATTTTAGGTCAAGGTCAGAGGTGCATGACTTTACCTTGAATATATAGTGGTAAATAAAATAATCTTAAAACAGGTCATCAAACTCAGCAAAACTGTCAATACAAATAATTATGTTGTAGTTATGGTATAAACAAAGGTGAAGGACGAAAACATGACGTAAAGGTTTGTTCTTTACTATACCATGCATTCACGATCCTATCCATCATCATTAATTCCAATCATATAAAAATAATGATCTCCTCAAACCTGTCACTGGGGAAAAATACGAACACAAAACAAACATAAATCTTTCTCACCAGATAAAGTTTGGGCAGACAAACACTCACTCAACTCTATAATGTCAACTATTTTATTTTGTTTATATAGTGAGGTCAATAATTTTAGTATGACCGTGTGAATTTCCTCGGCCTGCAGAATTTACCATATTTCTCTCATTCTGTAATTCATTTCTCCTTCTTTCCAACGGTATAAAGTAAAGCAGGCCGTCAGATAGAGATAGATAGATAAAGTATGTGTACGTGTGGATTTGAGAGACACAGACACTATTATGAATGTATTGATTATGAATATTTACACTCGTACCAGGTTTATATAACAGTCGATAGTTTCTATAGTTTATTTCCTTGTTCGGTAGTCAGTACGTAAGGTGTGTGTGTGTGTGTGTGTGTGTGTTCAGTACAAAATAATAGTGTGTGTGTGTGTGTTCGTTCTTTCTCGAAGTGTGAATTGAATAACTGAGATTTATCGATTGTCACACGTGTGGCATGAATGGTTGAGAATAGAACCTCATATGTCATATTCATACAAGTAGCCGTGATTTATGGTATTAGTAAATATCAATACAGTACGGTTGCTATTGATTTATAAATACTACACACTACATCTGCTCTAGTAAGCTTATACAAAAATGGAGTTTAGGTGAATAATACCTTGATGTCACATTTCATTATATTTTATGACACAGTACTGTATTTATTAATGTTTCCACTGGGTTTGATTATTCTGCAGTTTTCATTTCTGTTTTCATCTTTCCACCCCAGGCTAAAGAATACCCCGCCACTTGAAAAATGGAAAAATCATGATCTTTCTTTCTGATCATTGTCACAACCACGTCTCCAAACCTGAGCTCTCTTCTCTTCACTGGATCCCCATCGTACTTCACCTTGTGGCTGTCTGGTTAGTGAATATATATATATATATATATATATTTTTTTTCCTTCTTTCTAACTGTTTATATTCTTTCTTTTTTTTACTACATCGTGAATGAAAATCTTGACATATATACCTTATGAACTCTTGAGGTAGGATATGTTTACGTGAGAGAGGTCAAGGTCACTGTGGGCTCATGTAAACATCTTCACGGTAATCACTGGACCATGATTTGTATAAAACACGTAACTCTTCATGTTTACTCTTCAAGATGATTGTGGCAGTCTTCATAAAACATCCCTCTCATTTTACAATCAGTGATATTGTTAATCTTAATAAGTTGGATCTCTTTAATTAACATATCAGTAAGTATACCTTTGTCAGTTCCAATGTCTCTCCATGATCAGATGTTATTAATGATCGAGTTAGACTAAAGGATTGTCTCTGAACGTCCTTTGGGTGACAAGTGAGCAGCAATCTGCG
Source organism: Petrolisthes manimaculis (assembly GCA_034508575.1). Taxonomy (NCBI): domain Eukaryota; kingdom Metazoa; phylum Arthropoda; class Malacostraca; order Decapoda; family Porcellanidae; genus Petrolisthes; species Petrolisthes manimaculis. The sequence continues at coordinate 68,553 of JAWZYT010001187.1, forward strand.
TGCATGGTGTGTAGTCAGTCAGGCTATATATATCTTACTTTGCTATTATTGGTTAATGCTTGTCTTTTGCTGGAGGGTCATTTCTTAACAAGGGACTTAGTTAGTGTGGAGGAAAGGTGATTCTGTGGACTTTGTCATTTGAAATTAATTATGATTTGTTTATGTTATACAATCCTGATACTGTCTTTATTTTCCCCTGCTTTCATTACCCTGACTCTTGCTACCTTTCCTTATATTATTACAATATAAAATCTCAATCACATTATTTTGCAATTTCCCAGGCACACACTATTGCTTTCGATTAACATCATCAATTTTCTATCATGGCCTCGTTTATCTTCATGACTATTATTAGTACACTCTTTACTGCATATGCTATCCATCAGCTTCCTCACTACATTCCAAACTCCACTCCCAGTCACTCCATATTTCACAAAGAGTCGATTTCCCCCACCTAAGAATATCACATAGAAGTTTGATATTATCCTATAAACAGCACCAAGAGTCTAAGATATCGATTCTTGTCTTGTACTCTTATTTATAGAATCGTATTAGTAGACCTTAAGTCATGGTATTAGTTGACACATTTATGAGGCTGATTCAAAGTCCAATCTTTATTTAAATGTATTAGTAAGTGTGTTAACCATGGTGTGACAGAGAGATATATAACGGTGCTGTTTCGTGAGTTTCATTTAATGAACTAAATAGTTGCATGTAGTGTGCGTGTCTGGTCTTGTCCCCCACTTGATGTACATCATTCTTTACTTTTTAAACATTCTTCCTTCCTCACATTTCACTTTCATTCCCCACCGTCCAATTTTTGCTACAACGGCACACTCACATTCCCAGTAGACAAAAATAATTGAAGCTCATTCCATATCCTTTCAATCTATGTCTTCTCAATTGCTGTTGACATTTCCTCCTTTCATAGTTCTTTATCTGTAATTTTTTAATAGACTCGTAGAGGAGAACGAGAGTTAAAGTTCAGTTCATCTATGTATATGAACTGAATAAATGATTCAGCAAGTCTGTATCCTTTCAAACCACTGTGCTAAAAATATCAGCAGCAGCAGGTCGTGTAACACTTACTTGGCATTTAAGTGAGGAGTCTAGAACCAAATATATCTCGTGTCCCATTTGTGCTTTGTGCTCTGTTGTGTTTTCTCGGAGACCATTGATTTTACAGAAGTTTTAAGTTTAGAGGACACCCAACTAAATCTATATAATGTCATCGGTTACATGATGAAAGGTGTAGTATATGATGAAGGTGTAATTTTGTCACTTTACTTAACTTTAGAGTTTAGATGAACGAAATTTACTTTAAAGTACAACATCGTTTGGCGTTAGTCTATACATATCATAAGATATATAAGCTATTGTCTATGAGTTTACTGAAATATGTACGCTAATAGTTCGTCCCTCCAACAACAATAACAATTAGGTGATAGAAAAGTCTTTATAACACGTCAACAGTTGTTGGCGAGTCATAGGTGTTGATGATGAGTGAACACACTCAATCTGAGTAAATTCCAAAGATATCCAAGTTTTTCCACCAAAAGTACCTCAATAAACAAGGCAGAAAAAGATCTTGAACAAAAACTTCCAACCACTGCGTCATTTTACCCCACGACACGAGAACCGTAGCAGATGTACCGGTATACTTATTAATGAGGGTGGTGTCTACTGGAGCCTTCCACCCCAAGGAAGACACGTATTTCATTTTCAGGAGGCAGCGAAAGGTCGAGGCCACAATTGTCTATTCTTGGCCATCCCTTTCAGTGTTGGGGTTCGGTAGGTGGAGGATTTCCTAGTTGTACAGTACCTCTCACACATCGTCACTATATAAGCCGTTTCCGGGATGCATTGAAAGGGAATCCGGTCGACAAATTGGAGAATATGCTTCCTCTTTTGGTTCTCTTTTCATAGTTAGTGCCTAATGATATGATATACCTTATTATGATTAATTTTAAGTATGTAGGATGTTATGGGATGGAATTTTTTCTCTGCTTGATGATAAATGTAATTGGATGATCATAAACCACTTTGTCCTTCTTCAGATATACTGCATTGTCCTTCAGTTGACTATAAATTACTGAATGACAAACTATAAACTTTCCTTTCTTATACTGTCTTGTCTAGTGGGTACGAATAAGTTGATTATAGCCTACTATTGACTGTTAATGTTATAATGACAGGACACACAAGTTCCATAAAGATTTATAGGTTCATTCGTAATCACTGGTGGATAAAATTGCCTTTCAAGGAACTCTGTGTTTTTTGTCTCGTGTCATGCGTGATGATAGGACTCTGACACTTCAATACCAGGATCTGCTGCTTCATATGACACTCGAGACATGACACTCGAGACATGACACTCGAAATAGATTTGCAAGACAGACTGATGAAAATAAATTATAATGTAGCTTACAACTTGATTATTATTCTACTCATAAATCGAGCGAGAACCTCCAGTCTTTAGTATGATTCCTTTGTGTTTCTTTACATGCCTTGACAACCACAGTTCTATCGATAGGAATTAACAAATCCTAACGTATCATAAGTTTATATTTATATTCTTCTCTAACATAAAGGTTTTGTGTGTTTTATTAAATACAGTAACTTGACGTACTGTATTATATTTTTGTGTCTGTGTTTTCTAACTTATAGGATTGGTGTGTTATATTGTAATAGTTGTGCCTCATAATGGAGGTTAAGGAGGTCGTACACTGTTGGTAAATCTAAATTGCAATTGATTCCTCTAAAATATTTCAAGTAACAGGGAATCTCCATTATTTTTGTTAATCTGGTCCTATTTTCTGGCAAACTTTGAAGGAATAAGGCACTCCAATTCACCAAAAAGAGAATCTCCCCTTAAATGGATGAGTGAGAATTTGTTGTAGCTCTTGACTTGGTGATTCCCCTCTCGTCCCTTCCCGTCCCGTCTTGTAAACAAAGGACGGTATTGACAGAAGTATTTAAGGGGAAGTTTATGGAGACGAGGTTTTATGATGGTAGAGTGATGGAGTGGTGGATGTATCGATCACTCACTCACTCTCACTCTCTTTCTCTTTCTGTGTGTGTGCTTGCGTGTGTGTCGGATTGAGATGATTGGAGAGAGAGAGAGAGAGAGAGAGAGAGAGAGAGAGAGAGAGAGAGAGAGAGAGAGAGAGAGAGAGAGAGAGAGAGAGAGAGAGAGAGAGAGAGAGAGAGAGAGAGAGAGAGAGAGAGAGAGATAGAGAGAGAGAGAGAGAGAGAGGAAAGATATAAGGTTTACTGTAGGGTATATGGGAATAAGAAAAAATAAATGAGACGCAAAGACAACATAAATTGATAAAGCTATAATAAGAAACACGAAAGCTTGTTTGTTTATGAAAAAAAAAAAGTCGCCATTTCTTAATAAATCTTGACCAGTTTTATTTAGCACGGAGGTTGATCAGACACACACATCCCAGAATAATGCAAAAGTACAAAGTAAACCCGGATCCGAGCTCCCTATTGAGTACTTGTCGATTATTCTATAGAGAGTGTTAGTATTCCAGCCTACATAAACATCAGATCACACTTACTGGATGGATGGAGGCCTATAAGTGTTCTGAAGCTTATGATATAATGTATAGAGTCTTGGGAACATTGGATAGCAAATGAGTGTGGCATGAAGAAGGGTTGTTGTGTACGAGACTGGAATGAAGGTGGTAAAGGAAGAGGAGAGAGAAAACCACACATGTTCCGAAGGAGGGATGAGTCAGGGGGATTGGTAGGAGAGTATACATATAGGGTGTGGCAGGTAGAGAGGAGGATGGGAGGAGAGTAGTGTGTGGAGAGGGATGGGAGGAGAGTAGTGTGTGGAGAGGGATGGCAGGAGAGTTATATGTGGAGGGGGATGGCAGGAGAGTTGTGTGTGGAGGGGGATGGGAGGAGAGTTTAGTGTGGAGAGGGATGGCAGGAGAGTTTAGTGTGGAGAGGGATGGGAGGAGAGTAGTGTGTGGAGGGGGATGGCAGGAGAGTTTAGTGTGGAGAGGGATGGGAGGAGAGTAGTGTGTGGAGGGGGATGAGAGGAGAGTAGTATGTGGAGGGGGATGAGAGGAGAGTAGTGTGTGGAGGGGGATGGCAGGACAGTAGTGTGTGGAGGGGGATGGCAGGAGAGTTGTGTGTGATGGATGGGTAATAGGGGATGGTAGGAGAGTATATTGTGCAGGAGTGACAATGACAAGTCTACCCAGTGATCATTCTGCCGAGGCCACTCCAAATGAAGGATACCGTATGTCCTCTGGTGGTAATATATACGTGAGGTCAGACTCGATGTAATAGATGGAGGGAATTATAATGTCAGTCTCAAAAAAGGTGAATAATAATCCAAACTTTCCCTTAAACGTATAGACATTCAACACGCAAAATGTGATAGTTGGCAAATGTGCTTCAAGTCAACTGAGGAAGTGCGTTAATAACACACTTTGTTATCATACTCCAAGTAACAATAACATTAACATTTATTGATCTTTACAAAACAGGTCTAATTTCCATCAAGCACTTTGTCGGACATTTAAATGTATAAGCGTTCTTCAATAATAGAGACCAAAATATTTTTCTATCATCCGTGTAGTCAAGAAATACCATAATTAAGATTTGAGAGAACTTCAATTATTTAAGTATAATTCCGACGCCCTTGAAATTAACATGTTGTGTGTGTGTGTGTGTGTGTGTGTGTGTGTGTGTGTGTGTGTGTGTCTTCCTCAATTACAGCACCTGGTGATTATTAAAACTCCCCAGCAGTTTTCCCCTTAACCACAGCAATTATCATGAGCTACATTACTGTTTATTTTACCTTTTGTTACATAGGCGGATGTCCTGGTCCATTTGTTGCAATTAAGTGGCGTCGTGTAATTAGCTACATGCAGTTAGTTAGTTAGTGAGTTAGTTAGTGAGTTAGTTAGTTAGTTAGTTAGTTAATTAGTTAGTTAGTGCTTGTGGACGGCAGGCACTTAGTTGTTATCATTGGGATCTTCTGTGTCGTACTAACAGGGGTGGGTGGGGGAAGGACGAGAGGGCAGAAACAAGGCATGGAAGGGGAAGGAATTGAGGGGAGAAACAAAGCATGGAAGGGAAGTGTATTGAGGGGAGAAACAAGGCATGGAAGGGGAAGGAATTGAGGGGAGAAACAAGGCATGGAAGGGGAAGGAATTGAGGGGAGAAACAAAGCATGGAAGGGGAAGGAATTGAGGGGAGAAACAAAGCTTGAAAGAGAAGAGAAGTGAGGGGGAAAACAATGGATGGAAGGGAAGAGAAGTAAGGGGAGATACAAAGTAAGGAAGGGATCAAACAAAGCATGGAAGGAAAGTGAAGTGAGGGGAGAAACAAAGCTTGAAAGGGGAGGGAGGAGAGGTGAACAACAGAGCATGGAAAGGGATTGAATTGAGGAGAGAAGAAAACAAGGAAGGAGTGTGTAGTGACTAAGAGGAGGAACAGTAAATACGGAATCGAGGTGAGAATGGATTTGGCTTCTTTTGGTCACATTTGCATATTTTTGTAGAACACATAAAGTAACGGTGAGATGAAACACAATACCTGCTGCTTTAAGAAAATGTACTGACCGTGTGATTCATCAAAAATTTACAGATGCTCGGTATTTCCTGTACGTCATACAAGCGACTATTCCCTGGCTGAAGGCTACACTGGCTCACCATAAAATCCAGCCCACATGAGTCGAAGAAAGTTAGAGTGGGCGGTTTCTGGATGACAGGTCACTCAAAGCCTCCATTTATTCGAGATGTGTGTGGTCACGTGACGGTTTGGGTGGGCTGTCATCCAGAAACCGCCTGCTTCAGATCTCGGGCTTCGACTCAGGTGGACTAAGTTTTATTGTCAGGGAGTGTAAATAATTTTAGTATACAAAGTGACTGTCCCATCTTTTATTTATTCTAGTCGGTTATTTATTTTCTTGCCGGTGACTATACGAGTATAAACTTCCACTTTACCTCTACTCCTCTCAAGTGGAACTGCTCCCCGTTTCCCTACTTTCCAGAGGTTACTTTTTAATCGGTTTTGTTTGTGTGTTAGTGATAGAAAGCAAAAACTAGATGGTCAAGTACACCTCCTTCACACACGGATTGAATTATAACCCTAACAAGGTCACAAATAATGTTAATGTAAATGTTTAAAAACTGTTGGATCTAAAACTAATACTTCAAATATTTTACAAAATCACAGCATAATAGTATAATTCAAATTGGTCACGAATCACCTCTACTGTTCAATAAGCATATGGTAACGGTAAATGTTTATTCATACTATATAATAATAAGTATATGGAACGCATATCACGAGGTTAATATACCAGATAAAATGAACCTCGTGTCTCTGCTGTTTTGATAGACTGAAAGTCATCGGGTCAAATATAAATAAGGTCATGGCCCAACATATAATTATTCCTGCTTGTATTTCATGGAAGAGAAATATAACACAACGATTCAAAGCAAGAATGGTGTTAGAACAGTCTGTGTATACAGTATATACTGTGAGGTTTAAAGCAGCGAGGTATCACACAAGCTTTTAGAAAGAAAGCTTAACTACTGTTATGAATACCAATGTTGAGTTTAGATAATTAGAAATCACCGACAACCAAAAGTTTATTCAATTCAAGATAGGTTCGTCAACTCTCGTGATCCGTATGAATGTTGTTGTTAACCTGTTTGTAGCTGATTATGTTTTCTATAAGTTCGTACTTAATAAAATTATTATTGCTTAAGTAATATTGACAACTTTTTTTCTCATGAATATTATTATGTTCATGTTATATATTCATACCGCTGATACAGATGGTTTTAATATTATTATTTGAGGTACCGGTACTCTGATTAAATAATTATTTTAGAAGTCAATTCAAGATCTATATAATCGTCGATAAGTACCGTTTGGGTTCTACGAATAAAACCATAACCTTGTGAATAAACAGACTGGAATGGAGATACACCTATACAGCACATACAAGTGATCAACAAAGGATTATCACACAAGTACATTTTCCCACGTCCTCCTGTCAGACTAAGACTTCCTCCAAATGTCTATATTTTTGTAGATGGTTGGAGGACACTTGTGAATATAAAAGGAACAAATATAATCCCAAGAATGAAGGACGGAGAACGAACGAAAAATGTACTGATGTGAGCGAGGTTTGTGGAAGCTGCGGGACCGTCACAGAAGCCAGCATCATCAGCCACAGAACTCACCGTCTTCCCTACCCAGGTAGTTTTTTAGCCTGATCCTGGCCTCATCGTAGTAGCCGCGTAGCTTGTCCACGTTGGAGACTCCACCACCACCAACTTCACCAACACCACCAATACCAACACCGTCGCCGCCACCACCACCGTCACAGTCGTCAGTCTGCCATAGAATCGGGTCTTTCTTCCCAGCCGTCCGTCCGTCCAGGTGTTCCATGCCACACCTTAGCTTCACCTATAAAAGTTCCATACACCAACCAAGTCACTGGGTGTGGCGACAGGGATGAATGTGTGTATAGGGTGTAGCGCCGTGTGGTTGGTCTTGTGTGTCGGTGTGTGTGTGTGTGCGTGAGAGCAACTGCACCGAGTAAGTGTCTAGTGTGAGGCCACGAGTGGAACTGGGACCTCCACTAATACTGAAGCGCGCCCCCTTCACCTTGACACTCCCCCCCCCCCATCCCCCTTCACTACCTCCACCTCAACTTACACCTCCACCTCCATCCTCACTTCCACCTCTTCCCCCCATCCTATTGTTATTATGATTTGCCTCATTCCTCACCTCCACCTTTTCCTCTACCTAAGCTTCCATCTCTTCCTCCACCTCTACTATCACCATTGTTCCACCACTGATCCACCTCTACATCTATTCTATCATCCCCTCTATTCCAATTTCTACTTGCACTTGCACTTTTCACTTCACTTTCACTTTACCCTCACCATGCACCTTCACCCTTACTTAACCTCTGTCTTAATGATTCTCGACGTCCTTACAATTATATCATCACAGTTTGTGTATATCTAGAGGCAAAGTTGTGTCGTTTATAATAATGTTTCTGTATCGTGGATGCATAAAAAAGTAGAAATAATATTACATGAACTGATCCTCACAGTGAAACACATAAATAAATACAACATGTAGAAAAGTCGCAACTGCTCACATTGTTTAGTTGTCTTCATTAATATCCAAGATGATATTATTTTGATGTTAACGTACAGGCTCAGGTATTATTAACTGAACTACATATAACCTTCTTGTGATGTGCAGTGAAGGTGAGTTTCAGTAAAGGAGAGAGAGAGAGGGGGAGGGGTGCGAAGAATGTAGCAATTTCAGAAGGTCATAAATAGAGTGCTAGGAATAGAATGTGTATAGAGAACAAGGCTTTAAAGAGTGAAAGTGAATAATAGGGATAGAAAGAAGAATGAACAATGGAAAGTAATAATGGAAAGTAATATCATTTATAACGTAGTTGAATATTAGTCCAGTGAATATTAAATATTATGACCTTCCAAACGAGAGTGCATGGGGTACAAACCAGTAAGGATGAAATATTGACACTCCTGCTATGTAATGTTGTGTTATTGCTGTCATATAAACCCATGTTGGTTGAAAATAGAAGTGGGAAAGAGACATACACTTGGTTTACTGATACGCCACTTAAATCCAGACCCCTTCAATTTTTATGTTATGTTACTCAAGGCATTCTCTCTCTCTCTCTCTCTCTCTCTCTCTCTCTCTCTCTCTCTCTCTCTCTCTCTCTCTCTCTCTCTCTCTCTCTCTCTCTCTCCCTCTCTCTCTCTCTCTCTCTCTCTCTCTCTCTCTCTCTCACACACACACACACACACACACACACACAGACCGTCGTACTCCAAAACTAAAGACTAAAGGCAGTGATCAAATTAACAGCCCTTCCCAGAACCTCACCTGCCACTCACTTCCTCCTTTGTACATTTCTGCCTAAACCCACTTTGCTACTGGTTACTAAAACGTGGGTCTAACGTAAATACATGAGTACTCGACAGTGATGCAAAATGTACCGTACTGCCACAGACACAATTCATATTTTAACACAAATAGGGAAATGTAGAATGCCATGTTACTCAAACACATAACACAAACTATAGTAAATGTGAGTCGAACGTGTGTGAAGGTCAGTGAACTTCGTGCATTTGGTATTCATAAATCTGACTGAACTTACTTACAAAATGTTCAAATGTTTCTTGCTGAGGAAGTTGGGATATAAAAACCCTCCCCTCATCAAAAGCTTTAAGAACTTTCACCCCTTGATATTTCAGATTAACAGCTGATGAAAACATTGCCTTACTATTTGTATATGAATTAAAATGTGAATGAAAAGTTACGCTACAGTCTGGGACAAAATTGACAGGTACATTTACGCCGATATTAATAGTGTATCATAAATATATTATAACAGCTAAACTATGTATAATTCGACATTTTATCACAGAAAAATCTTTGCTTTGAATTTTCTAAGCAGGTCCTCATGCAATTTAATTAATGGAATGCTGAATCCCCCTGTATAATATTATATAAGTATGAGTTATTGCAGGAAAAGGTAACTAAAGATACTTGTCTCTAATACCTGCTGACTTAGTAATCAATCGCTAAGGCGGAAAAAAAAAATACTGGCTGGTAGTTACAGTACATGGTTGAGTGCAGGGAATAATGGTCCTAACAATACCCGATCAGAGGGGCAAGTGTGGCGTGATCTTGGTGTGTGAGAAGGTGATAAGTTAGTATGTGTTTGTTGTGGAGTAACTAGGCAGCGGGAAGGATGCCATCAACTCAATATATTTACGTCTTTATGGTCCTTAATTTGTTGTGTCACCTTTACCACAGTTACATCACATTATTATATCATCATAGTATTTACTTTGTTGGATTCAGAGTGGATTTTTTTCTTTATTCCAGATGAGTGATAAGTATTGAGGACTTAGCTGGCACCAGAGGGAGTCAGGGGTGGTGAGGGGGAAGGGATGGTGTTCTGTGTTGGGGTGGGAGGCAGGGGTGGTGAGGGGGTAGGGATGGTATGCTGTGTTGGGGTGGGAGTCAGGGGTGGTGAGGGGGAAGGGATGGTATGCTGTGTTGGGGTGTGGAGCGATGTGTGGAAGTAGTACAGACAAGTGTGGTACAACAAGCAACTCCATTACCGTACCTCATTGTGTTGTCTGCATATTTGTTTGCCTAAGCAGTAAACGTACTTGTCCTGCCAACATATCACCGCCGAGAACCACGACAGCCTGTAAAGAGGTGAGATTAATACATATTAATATCATATTTCAGGTTAAAATACTCATATGTTCCTTTCTCTGAAGTCCCAAGTGGCCCACTTTCTTGTGAAGGCTTTTAGCATGCTGTCTTGATAAACGTTTTGAAGGATCACACAAACAGCAGGTCATCACGTGCAAGTGAAGGAAATGTTCTTTACCAGACTGGAACGTTGATTCCTTTTTGTCGTATATATAAGATTCCAGTCGATATTGATGTCATGTGTGTGTGGTGGACGATCACCTCCATATCTGACATAGATATTATACAACATCAGAAAAAAAACGTTTCTACATTTTTGATAAGAAGCAAGGTGATTTTTAACTACTTCAACCTCGGGACTACAGGCTGTCAGAAACTTGTGATTCTTGCTAGGTACCAAGATAGTGAGTAAAAGTTCGAGATGTTGTGTGCTTCACATGTATTGCACTTGGTGGAGAGAGAGTGGAGCTTCAAAGTTTCATTCTACAAATTACTATCAAATTTTGTTCAGTTTAGAGGTATATATTATGGTTATCTTCCTTATTTTTTCATGATGTTAATTAAACCTATGAGTATCTGTGACGGAGAACAGTTTCAAGCATAAATCCTCATAAGCAAGAGGATGAATATTATAATGAGTTATTAACTATGGGAGAACAGAAGAGAACTATTGTAACCCTATACATGAATCAACAAAATGACTATTACATCATCCCATTCCTTCTTTTTCCATTCATTATAACCTCTGCTAACCTTAGCCCTCGTTCTCTACTTGTCGTTATGCTCTTCCTCCATTTTTTTTTTCTTTTTACTTCCTCCCACCCACCTCCTTTTCTCTCTCTCTTCTTCCCTTAGGACTCATTTTTCTTTTCTTCCCCTCCATCTATGTATGTCTTTCATTCCTTCCTTCATCCTTCCATTCAGCTTTGATGGTGAAAAGTGAACGTAACACTTGGTTCATTCAAACTTCATGACATTCCTTTCTACACTGTTCAGTCGCTCCCTGGCTGTTCAGGTGGGTTGGACAGACCTAACACACGCAACGCTGCAACCATCAAATATGGGAATGACGTGGTTATTTGGATTAAGTATTACCCATGCCTACTAGGATTGATTCGAGGGAGAGCTAAAGAGGATAGTGCAGTGTTAGTATATTGGAGCACCTTGATTCACCCAAAGTATGCCAGGAAACAGAATCTGATTAACAAAAACAGTGTCTGTCTGTTGCTTGGATTACTTTGGAGGAATCAATTGCTCCAGATTTATCAACACTGTGCTTCCCACTTACGTCAGTTAAATAGGGTTAGGTCAGTCAGCCTTTCTTAACTTTGTGAGGGTTATATCCAAAAATATTGAAGTAAATTGGAGTGAGTACAACTATCCCGAGAAGAGTGACCGGAGTGTGTGTCTTAAACGCCGTATTCCCAGAAAATTGTAACTTGGATATGGTGTAGTAAGGTAACGACAAAAGTGAGCGTTACAGTAAGCGCATGACATTACATAAGTTGGGTTAACAGTTGTATCGTGACATTATTTGGATACACATGACTCCCGTACTCAGAGAATTGGAGGTTACAGAACTTATCTTCCTGGAATATTTTTGTCACGACTGTTCTCTCATATTGTTTCTTACACATTCCAACTCTTGACAAAACTTTCCTTCTCATAACATTTGAGGTCCTGATCACCACCACAACATCAAGTGATTCCCACATGGAAGGAGAGGTACACAAGCAAATATCTCTAATCCTACAACTGTTATACTCCCAATTAAAATTAAAATATTAGAGAACTCTGTGCTCTGTGGTAATGTTCAGTTAATCACACTTGTTCAGTTAAGGGGATGTGGGAGTAGGGGACAGGCTTTGGGGTTTTGGGGGGGTGCGGGAGTAGGGGGACAGGCTGGGGGGGAGTTAGGGGGGTGCGGGAATAAGGGACAGGCTTTCTACCCACGGGAATAGGGGACAGGCTTTCTACCCACCCCAAGCCTGTTCCCCTACTCCAGCACCCTCCTAAACCCTCCCAAGCCTGTCCCCCTACTCCCACACCCCCTTAAGATAAATGGTGTATATTACTTACAGGTGTGTGGACTTGGGGTGAAGCTTTGGAAGGATGGGGGCGTCAGGGGAAATGTTCAATGAGAAATGGATGAACCAATGTTACAAGAGTCTCATCTATCCCAACCCAACATGTGTCAAGGTGAGTTGATGTTCTCTTCACCTGTAAGTTGTCATGATATCTAGGAATTAAAGATATCTCATTATTTTAGTATTGCATGCAATGAAAACAGTATTGCAACCATGGTATGAACAATATGTTAAGGAGTAATAGACTATAATTATATGCTATTGAAAACACTGACAGCAAGACACATTTTGCTTCTACACCATAACATACAAACCCACAGACGGCTTTCATCAAACACCACATTTACAATAGTGATAGACTTGAGCTAATGAGAAACACCAGCAGATTGAAGTCAGCTGCAGCACAAATATTTTTCTGCATGCATGGCATGTAGAAAAATCGGTTACTAAATATAGCGATAAAGACATAATGACAGACATAATTACATATATACAGATTATACAGTATGTATGTATATCTATTGGATATAAATGTATATGAAAACTTTCTGTTTAAAATCAGTACTTTTCTACGCCATAATGATACATACAGTATATTATATTCTAAAACGTCCTCAGAAGGTGTACAAAAAAAAAGAAGTTGATATTAGTATCCAAAGTTGTGTGAACTTGACTTCAGCTACTGGTAGTAAACTTGTGTCGACCATAATCTATTTTATGTCACGGATTTTCCACTTCTTGCATTGTTTTAGCAGGTGTGGCATGTCAGCAACTCATTCATAAAGTTGTATAACCCGTCATGAAGATCAGGCTTAGACCCCACACCCATATGGTAACCCTTATGTTGTTGACAAAAGTTTCCCACTAAGACAGTAAACGGAGGCGGATACAGGGGGATTCGTGTTGGTTTATAGCAGGTGAGAACGCAAAATATACACTCCCTTTTTTTATGATACAACACATAAAAGATGGGATTTATCCCAGATTACAAACAAAGTCTTAGGTCTGGTTCATGTCTCGTCATCTCTGAGAAATGAGGCTGAGTAATTGACAGGCGAAGTCCGCTTAGTGATCCACCTACTTGGAGAGAGGAAAAAGGAAGTGATGTCCACGAACAGGATACACTTGGGACGACCCCAGGAAATTCTTAATAATGGAACACACACACACACACACACACACACACACACACACACACACACACACACACACACACACACACACACACACACACTAAGGAGCAGGAGGGGTCTGGTGTTTTTGTAAATGATGGTCACAGCTCCTGATGCCCTGGGAATAATCCAGCTGTTTTTCACTATCCATCATCTAAGGTGCCGGGTGTTACAATGCTACACACGAAAATTGAACCGATTTTCTTTTCTTATCGTGTGTGCATAATATTATACCCCAGTAAATGCGGAGTCTATTGTATTTGATTTAAAAGAATAAAAGTTGTACTGATTAAAATCTCCTGGAGCTAGTAATTACGTCAGTTAATTACGAACACTTTTGCTGTTACGTTAAATGTCAAGATTATAAGCTTACTTAGACATATTGCTTGTACATGAGAGAAAACTAACAGGATACGAAAAACTGATACTGAAGATAAATATATGTAAAAGAATAGAAGGATACAAAGGAAAGAAGAAAGTAAAAGAAGTATATAGCAAGACTAAATAAAATTATCAGGTAAATCATTTATGGGGACAAACTATACCAAAACAGAAACACGATGAAGGAATGGTGGACTATCAAGAATCACACTATAACTGTTTAAAATTAAATTGAAGAGTTGTACCTTTTTTAATTAAAACTTTTACAATATCTTCAGTACTATTGCCCGAGAAATATATGTAAAGTGTGATAACCAAAGATTATAGTTAAAGGTATAGTTTTGATCATTGCAATATATTTCATTTATTGTCGATATTTACTATTATAAAGTTTTGCCCCGACCCAGGAATTTCTTACACCCGCAAGATTTTAGATAATTGCATTTAAATATAAGCTTTCCTCTAGAAAACATCAATTTCTCAATGTGTAAATACACTAGATCTCCCTCGTGTCATATTTACAATCTCATTATTTTTCATCGTGTTTGTACAATAATTTCAAGGAAGAATGGGGCAATGAAATCATCCGTATTGGCACGTGGGAAAAACTGTATCACATCAGTACGAACAACGATATCTGGAATTAGAGTGTTGCATCTCATTAAGGTGAAATTCTCTTGTTGGTGAATATGAGGGCTACTGATTCCTCCAAAGTATGCTAGGAAACAAACTATCTCAGTGTTACTATAGTAGAGAATCCATTTCGTGGCATAGTCTGGAGGAATCAGTAGCCCTCCACTTCACCCTTTAAGCTGATGTTGGGATTATAGAGACTAGAGACAGTAGCCGCTGGGTGTGGAAGCATATAGTCTTGCCAAGGTCGACCTGGTCATTGTGTGGAGGAATATAGTCATTGCTACACCATCAGTGACGTCAGCTGTATAGGACACTGCATTTGCTGGGCGTGTGTGTTCTCTTTTAGTACTGTATAATTGACGGCATTGTAATATAAATAATAGGATAATCAGTGGTAGTAATCTCAGTGGTAATAGAGCTATAATAGTGTTACTAAACTCGACAACAACAACAACAACATATTCGGTAATAGTAACAGGAATTGCAGCAGTATACTAAACAGGTATATTAATTAAGGAGATAGTATACTTTTGGTACATTGGAACGCCTTGATTTTCTTCAAAGTACGACAGGAAACAGAACCAGAAATATTAACAAGAATAGCGGTGTTCTGTTGCTTGTAAAAGTTTATAGCAATGAGTTAACCCAGATTTAGCGGCAGTGTACTTACTATCCCCTTAAACAAATCCACAATATAAGGGACAGTATATCAGCATTACAACACTAAACTCATAACATAGTGTCCATTTACCTTAAGGGGAGATTTTCATGTTGGTGAATTGGAAGGCTGCTGACTCCTCCAAATTATACCACGAAACAGATCCCCTACCACAGTATAGTAACATGAAGGTCGTGTGTTTCCTGGCATACTGTGGAGGAATCAGTTGCCCTCAAATTCACCAAAAGAGAACCTCCCCTTCTTCTAAGATTTCACGTAATACAAACCTCACTAAGCCATTGCTACCGCTGAAGTGTTTGTCAAGATAGAAACAGAACTTTGCATGAATGAAAAATAGATCTTGTCAAACATGTGTCACAATACAAGGCCATGTGATATTTCCTGAACCAAGATTGATATATCGGTGAACACACATACAGAAGCTTGGGTCAGTCTATGTTTTAGTTTTCTTCGCGCATTATTATTTCTTATTATATAACATTTCTCTCAGCAGTACTTTTGACACTGAAAGTTGCGATAAAGAGAATACCGTAACATAAAAAAAAAAAGATAGGATTGTACTATTGGTGACAAAAATTGGTACACACGCTGTTGTTTTCGAAGGGTTTACATTATGATAGAAATTGCAAGACTACGTAACCGCAATACAGCATTATCATTGGGTTTGTTGTTTTGCAATGACCGAGTCTCTTGGTAGACCATTTATTGCTGTACTTCCAGAATAATTACCTCTCCTTCCATATAGCTTGTGTAAGTATTGTACATGACTTATTATTGACTTCCCAGCTTCAAGTCCTGCCGAGGTGATCATTTTACAGAAGAGTTGTATCTTTTGGTCAGTTTATTGCACTGCATTTAGTTAATCTTTACTGCAATGTTACTTCGCTGCCAGGAAAAAGGTGAACAAAGTATTGTAATTACCCTGACTGTGGAGAGAGAGAGAGAGAGAGAGAGAGAGAGAGAGAGAGAGAGAGAGAGAGAGAGAGAGAGAGAGAGAGAGAGAGAGAGAGAGAGAGAGAGAGAGAGAGAGAGAGAGAGAGAGAGAGAGAGAGAGAGAGAGAGAGACAACATGAAAAGATATGTTAGACAGATTGAAAGAAACTAAAAATACATGAAACACCGGAGAGAAGATGAAAGAATTTATGATAACTCAAGGAGGAATGCTGTACAGATGCATAGAGTATAATTATATTATTGACGGTGAGATAAATGAGGATACAGTAACATAGACTGAGGGAGAAAATTACAGACAAAATAGAGCAAGCAAGAAGATAGAGACAAGAAAGAAGAGATTGATGTAAATATGGATGCATGAAACACAACGACGTATACACACACACACACACACACACACAAACACACACACAGACACACACACACACACATACGAGCATGGCATGACCTAACACAGTGTCTTATCCTTAACATAGCACCTCTCTCATGCAAGACACCACCTCCACCCCCACCACCCCCACCACCCCCACCACACCCCCAAGACTCGCAGCGCGCCGTAATTCCGAAGTGTCGGCAAGTTTACGGTCGGGAGGGAGCGTGCCATAGCGATTAGTTAGAGGGAGTGGACGGCGCCAAAACGCACAGGATTACATGTAGCCGTGACGTGCCGGCATGTTTAACCCAACCATTACCTTGACCTTGGAATGTTGGTGTGCCGATAAAACCTTACCTACTGACTTCAGGTTTAATTAACCAACTCGCTGACAATGCTTACAGTCACGTCACGTTATAGTACTGTAACTATACGGCACCAATAATAACAGTCACGTCATAATACTGTACCTATACGGCACCAACAATAACAGTCACGTCATAATACTGTAATTATACTGTACCAACAATTACAGTCACGTTATAATACTGTAACTATATGGCCCCAGTAATAACCAAGAGGTGTGAAGAAAGTAGTCATTTGTATCAATGGTTTATTTTCATACTGAGTCAACAAGGAAAGACAGACTATATATATACAGATGTTTAGAATGGAGGAAATAAACTACACCAATTATAATTCTTAGGTATAATCAGTTATTTAGTACATATACTCAGAAACGCAAATTTTATTAAAGGATATTTTTCAATGCAGTTTGTGTGCTTTCTTAAAAAGTTTACTTCATTTTCTATGATGAAAAAAAAGGTATGATTATACGGTATTCTCTCGTGTGTGTGTTCTTATTAGTGAGCAACTTTACAGTGTCTTAATAGTATACTTTCAGAGTGGTAATGTTAACGTCGTCAGAGTTAACTGGTTCTTCAATTGAAAAGAACAGCAGAATTGTGATATACCCTAGTTATCTTACCGGCAATATCTCATCCAACTTATGTAGTTCAACATTTCTTATTAAGCCTTGTTACTTTCCCTAGTGGAGTTTGCCTAAGGATGTTTTTTTACTCACGTTTGTCTTTTTGCTTGTTGGTTAGCGAGCAAGATACCTAAAATAATTAAAAATGGATTTTAATCAAATTTCACAGGATGTTTGGGCTGAACTCAAGGTTAGGAATAGAAAAAAGTCTACATTTTATGGTTAAATAGGAGGGTGAAATAAGGGTTGGTTATGCCCACAGATTATATAGAAGTTTGCAAAGATCATCAACCGCCCTTTTAGATATTTGTCAATATGTTTGTTCATTTGTTCGTGAACAAAATATCTAAAAGCAACAGCAAAAGATTTTAGAAAAAAGATTGGCTGATGGTAAATGATCTTACTCGCCAAATTGAATTCCCTTGCAGCAAAAATGTTATGAATTGATGAATACATAGTTAACATCCCTCCATCACACACACACTCAATCAACAAGTTAAATGTCCAACCTGAACCCCAGCCATTCCTTCCTCCCCTCTGTAGTACAATACCTGCCTCAACCAGTCCCATATTCTCCTCATTTCATTTACAACCTGTACCACCACCACCACTACAATACCTGCCTCAACCAGTCCCATATTCTCCTCATTTCATTTACAACCTGTACCACCACCACCACTACTCCCTCACTCACTACCTGCCTCATTGCCTCACTCACTACCTGCCTCATTGCCTCACTCACTACCTGCCTCATTGCCTCACTCACTACCTGCCTCACCTGGAATGTAACCTTGACATTTGTTACTTTGCCCCTGGACTGTGTTTAAGAAAAATCTATACATATATGGTCACATGTGTTGATATATGAAGATAATATTATGATGTGTACACGCGGTAAAAAAAACGACAATAGAAATATTATTTGTTGTGAATTAAAGGTAAATATGCCTAATGAGATACATATTCGTCAACAAGCGCTATGTGTAAAATATACCAACGTGTAAAAGCCATTGAGTGATTGTGATAAAAAATACATTCTTAGGACCATCCTTGCTCATTAACTGAAGGTCACAGATAGGAAATTAAAATTCAGACATATTTTCGTAAATGAATGTATAATTATATAAATAAATAAGTAAATAATAAAAAAAAGGGTCCTTTAAGATATAATAAAGATTCTGTAGAAGAAGAAAGTGGTAGGAGAATGTGTGTTAGTGATACAAGATCCCTACTATAAGAGGAGGACACTGTGGGGAAAGATAGAGAATGAGAGAGGATGATTTACTAGTAACACAAAAGGGTACAGGGTCAGGTACTGGATGATCAATAGAGTAGCGTGTGTTGTGTTCATACCTGTGTTGAAATTGACCTCCTCCTCCTCCTCCTCCTCCTCCTCCTCCTCCTCCTCCTCCTCCTCCTCCTCCTCCTCCTCCTCCTCCTCCTCCTCCTCCTCCTCCTCTCTATCTTACACACCCACACGACCTTCCCTAATCCAAGCGTACACTGACATAATTAGTTCTTGCACACACATACACTAACCTCATGTCCAAACCTCCAACCACATACACTACTTTGTTCACTTTTTTCTTACCTTAGACACACGTAATCCCTTCATGTCCATATGTATACAAACACTCTCTCTTTACCGCCACCAACATATCTTATTTTGCACACATTCCGACTCATCCACATGTGCATACTTGGAGCGAAACTGGCGATAAGATTTCATGATGTAGATAATGGAATATTTGATATTGTTGATATAACAATCACCAGATAAGCCCATCTAGCTTCCTCAAACGACATTCTTGTTAACATTGTAGTCACACCACAATGCTGTAAATATGTTTTCCTGTAGAATTGTAAACTGTTTTAAGTGTGTTTCATTCCCTTACAATAAGTGTGCTCCTTCGTACAAGAGTGTGTGTATTCACACGTACACTCTGCAAAAAACGCTTCTTTATCATAATATCGTTCCCTCCCACTCTGGGACGACGTAATTAATGGTATATATGATCTTCTTAATGGACTCTGTTTTAAAAATGTTGCTTGTAAAATAATGAGAGATAAAACTGATACTCCTCATTATAACATGTCAGGAATTGCTAGTCTTTGATTTGTCTTTGTGTGATGGAGTGTTCTGAAATTTTCGCACAATGTCGCAGCTCATAATATATCCATGAACTATCCTTCCTGATATTCATCCCAGTTTTACAATTGTATAAGTGTGTTTTCCTCATCACATGAACCACCTTCCTTTCTAACCCTTCCCGTGTCAGATGCTGGACCAGATCAGCAAAGCCCTGGCCCGCCACGTGACGGAACCACTGGGGTCTGAACTAAAGCAACAGGCTCTCTTCACACTACTGGGTCCGGAGTTCACAACACAACACTTTCCTTACCATACCTATAATCCAAAGAAGCTGGTAAGTGGGGGAAGTGTGAGGATGCGAGGTGAGATAGTGTGTGAGGTTGTGATGGCATGAATGGTGTGGGTATAGTGCTGAGATTTGATAGGGGTAGTGTGAGGATGTGAAGTGAGATGGTGTGTGTATGTGATGGCATGAATGGTGTGGGTATTGTGCTGGGGTTTGGTGATGGTGAGTTAAGTTATAGTAATAATGAGCAGGTGACGAATAAAGTAATGTAAATAGATTAATACTGAAGGGTGAAGATTGGTGTACTTGTGAGTGAATTAACTGATTGAATGAGAGAAACAGTACAGTAATGAATTATTTACCTTATCTTTAAATTAACATTTAGTTTAATGTCTGTTGTACTTTATTTTTAGATTATACATACAGCCTACCACTAAAATCTGGTCTCGGCCATAATGAGAGAAAGAAAGAAAAAAAAAGAAAATGTCTTATAAAAGAGGCACCAATATTGTTTTTTTTATGATATACAACAACTACCATTACAGTTTACATATAATATGATATTGACGTGATTTTGCCTCAGGATCCGGTATCGCAGCGTCAGAAGGAGAAGTACCTGAAGGAGGCGAGAGAATTCCTTGACAAGTGTCTTGACAAGGCAATCAAGGTCAGTCCAAGGTGGAGGAATGATTGAAGGGAGAATAATAGGGAATAACTGGAAGGGAGGGAGGAGAAGAATAAATAAGAGAGAGAGAGAAAGAGAGAAGATAAAGGGGGAAAGTAGATATATCTCCCAAATGCAAACTCCTTAATACACTTTTATACAGGCAAACTTAACTTTATCAACTTCCCAATTTTAGTAATGGATATATTTGCTTACAAGGATATAAAAACACATACAGTTAAATATATAAATATTCACACACATTCTCAGTGCATTGTGGATATACTCAGTCACAATGATCTCTAATTAAGTATACACACCCACATTGTTACATGCACACCCCTTCACTGGTTAATGTATGTACTCACTCACAAGGACAGGCAGCACACAGAGTTATGTATACAAAAGGTTAAGACAATACCTGGAGCAGCAGCAACAGTACTGGTTAGCCCTGACTCTTGAGGTTCTCATGACTACCTTCCTCCTATTACAATTAACGTTGAACTTATTACTACACTCTTCCACTGTATTACACACTCCTCTACTGTATTACACACTCCTCTACTGTAATACACACTCCTCTACTGTATTACACACTCCTCTACTGTAATACACACTTACACTATAATATACAGTACATTTCTACACTATAATATACAATAAATTTCTACACAATAATATCCACACCAGTATAATATACACTCCACTTTAATTTACATTCCACTCGAGTACATAGACATTCGTAATATACATTGCAGCAGAAAACTACAAAATACATCCCTGCATTGTGACATATCTTAAAATGTTGTGCAATACTCAACCCTGTAACACACATCTGAGCACTTTAATGAACATTATCACCGCAGTGTAAGAGACATATTTGTAATGTACTATGCACACCTGTAGAGTAATACAAATATTTGTAATGTGACATACCCCGAAACAAGTTTTCCCACAGTTGATACATTTTGTGCTGTACTCAACCTCTGATACACATGGTACAATTTTTATGCTGCCATCAAGGTCAGGTTGATATTCCCTAATTTACTGAGTACGTCTGAGCTAAATTAGGAACTTTTATATCAGACTAAAAATATCTCAAGCGTAATACTAACTACCAATTACTCAAAATAAGCGTTGCTTTATACAAACTCGATTTTTTTAAACAGAATAACTTTCTAGGCAATGTTGCACGTATGTGGTCTGTAAATGACAAAAAATTATAAGATATTAGTCTTTCTCTTGTAAACTTCGAGTTTTAGCAACATAAACAACCTTTACGAATTGTGAAATAGATATACAAGCAATATCACACAGATACAGGTATATGTTATCAGTCTTGTTTATTTTCTCTAACCACTGCTGACACTGCTGAGTCATGGTCAGGAATGGAGTTCATTTTTCTCACTCTCAAAAATTATGTTTTTATTAAATAACAATACTGTCAGATCACCTTGTTGTGTCCTCAAGATTTGGGCGGTCCGATAGGCTATTTGAAGGATTTTGTTCAATTCGTTCAAACAAATGAACATTAAGTAACTGAAACGTGGCAAACCCACACCGTAGAGTTTATTGACATATTAAAAGACCGTACCCCTAAAATCCTGGACAATCATCTTAATTCTTATCTTTTCAATTTTTTATTTCGACTCTCACCAGTATTATTTCAGTATTATATAATTTAACTGAGGAAACCAGACATTCAATGGGTCAAATTTGTTTCTTCGTCAGGACTGTGGGTATTCAGAAGACCCGTCCCAACATGAGGGTCAAGACGAGCTGGGAGAATACGTGAGGGAGATCAGAGCTTCCTTCAACGAGGGACTCAAGAGACACACTGCTGTTGTTATGTTTGAGGAGGTCAGGCAAGAAGAGAGGGAAAGAGATGGGGAATGTGAGAGAAAGGAAGGGAGAGGGATTGACTGAGTAAGCGAGGGAAAGTGAGTGTGTAAGATATAATGAGAAAGTCAGAAAGTGATAAGGAACTGTATGGAGAGTTAAAGAGAAAGAGGGACTGAGTGATATATATATATATATATATATATATATATATATATATATATATATATATATATATATATATATATATATATATATATATATATATATATATATATATATATATATATATAGTGTGTGTGTGTGTGTGTGTGTGTGTGTGTGTGTGTGTGTGTGTGTGACAGCATTGTTGAACGTCAGCTAGTGCAGTTTTCTCTGTCACGTGTGATGATGATGAAATGAACACAATACCTCCAAACAAATGGGACAATTCTAAAAGTTAGGCTTCAAGAGGAAAGTTAAATAAGCACTGATTACACCTCTATAAATATTGTGAGCAAGAGATAGAGAAGGTGTGTTGAATTACTGTAACCTTTAAGGGAATTCTCACATATAATGGATTATTATGTTTAACACCGCTGCTATATATTTCACACATAATTCTCTTGGATAATATAATTCATAAATGTTTATATGCAACTATTTGTTCATCTTATTCAGTACTTGTATGAGAGTAAGATTTCCATATATGTTGTCACATATTATATTGTCACATATATTCTAACTGCATGTTGCCATAGAGTACAAACAGTAGTTTCATCATTCAGGAGGCAGACAAATCAAAATCTCGAGAGATGAGAAGACAACAACAAAGTCAGGCTTCCGGGGAGGACATGGACGGAGGTGACCAAACCCAGAGTAATGACTACGACCATTATGATGACGATGACGATGACGGGAATGTTACAGGAGACACCACACCGGCAGACGTGGCTGGTAATGCCGTCCTTGCCTTCCTCGCACACGATCCTGACAAGAGGGAGTCATTCGCACACAGGTGGGGAGAATATTATCATCATCATCTGCATCATACTGAGTTTAAAGTATCATATTATTTCTTTCATTATCTTCGTATTTGTCCATGGAGTGCTAATCCTAATCATCATCATCATCATCCTTATCATCATTATCATCATCATCATCATCAACAACAAACCATCTTCTGCCTGTCATTAGTGAATTGTAACAATATATAAAAGGCGCATAGTGACATAACAGCATAGTCATATCAGATTTTATTTAGACGAAAGGGAAGTACAAAAACAAACCCTCTTCTACCCTCCTAACCAGTTCCTCTCCCCCCACCTTCCACCAAATCAACCATATCATTCCCTTCCTCCCTTTAATGTCAGTCTACGTGGGAAGCAGCTGGCACTATCCAATAGCCTGCGTTCGTCCTTCTGGTGGGAGCACATGGTTTCTAAAGAGGCACGTAAACTCCGCCCTAAACCAGGAGAGGACGTTTCCAAACTCATCAGGGCCAAATTTGACTCCACCCTGGCCAAGGAAATAAAGAGCCAAAAGCTGAGCAGAGCCATCAGGAGCAACGAATGGAAGACCATAGATAATGCAGTCATAGAGGTATTGTTATGGCCATTGTATTTACTCCGGTGTGGTATGTCAGCTTTTTTTCAATATTTCAGTTGAGGAGAGAAAAGGTATTGTTTGCAACAAGACTTCAATTAGTTTGGAGCGTATAGACAGTACATCCTTTTCCCTATGAATGTATCCCTGTGTGTCTGTATCTGCTTTATATATTTGTCTTCATCACTATACAGGCGTATGACAACACGACGACCTTTCGTAGCCTCGACAGTGACGCCCACTTGATCCAGACAGCCCGAGCCCTCAACATTGTCAACGTCCACAGCAAGACCTTCTCTCCCACTTCCATCTTCCTTCTCTTGCCATACCAGCAGGTCCTTAGGCAGCGGCCAGGCGAGGACGATGGTTAGTTAGTGGTTGTTGTGTTGTTGGAGATGGAGAGGTGGATAGGTGAATGAAGGGGAAGGGATGGTGTTAACTGTGGAGTAGTGTGTTGTTGAGGTGTATGATGGTGTAATGTGAAGTGGTACCGGTATTAAAAAGGGGGGGAAGGGAGAGCTAGTGTGAGGTATAGTGAAAGAGATGGTGAATGATGTGGTGGGTTGTGAAGTGGTGATGGAGATGGGTGGAGGAGTGGGTGAATGGAAGCTGGAGAGGGAAGGATGATAGGATGCTACATGGGTGGTGAAAAGATAATCTTTTGCCTTTGTGTGAGTGTATGAATAATATGGTTGCAATATTGTATGATTGCATGTGTGTGTATGCATATTTTCATTGTGTGTGCTTGTTTTATGTTCAAGTTATAACTTATAAGCCCCTTCCAACATTATCCCACTTCAATAAACTCCATTTAAAAATTAGATCCTCCTCCTCAGGCCAGACCTCCTTCCCCACAGAGGCTCTGGTGATGAGGTTGGCGGTACAGATGGAACTTTTTAGACGACACTATCAGCTGGACTCTGGAGACGTGTTTACCTTGGCTGACCAGGTGGTGGAGTGGCTTCAGGGGGACGATCCTAATTACTTCGACCACCTCAACACTTGCCTTAATACACAGATCTCGCGCATCAACATCAAGGTGAAATAACCTTTACTGATTTGTGATAAGTATAATTTATAGCTATTCAAAAGAACATTTAATTTCTTCATTTCTTGTCCCTGTCCCTCTTCCACTTTCTAATCATAGTCCTTTATTCTAATTTCCCAATCCAATCCTCCTACTGCATTACTTTCTTCATTTCCATCACCAAGATACTTTTGCTGGCACTGTGCTCTACATATGATTGTCTGTCCAATCTCCTCCCTCAGTTCCTCCTCTTCATTTCAAGTCTACCTCACCAATCCCTCCCTCAAATACCATTTAATTTCCTTTCCCAATTCCCGACGGGATTTGCTTTCTCCAGTTTCCAATATTAATCTCATCTTCTCAGAAGCTTGTTGTCAGTCGTTGCACTACTTTCTCAGTCTCATATGATATTCATTAATACACTTGTTTTGTTTTTCCAGTTCGCTAGTCCAAGTCCTTCAATCTGCATCCTCTATCCACAATTTTGTTTCCCTCATTTTAATCTTGGTCTTTTCCTATAATATGACAGGATTTTCCCCCGGAAGTTCTCCTGAAGGACAGGAAGGCGTCAGTGAAACTGCACAAGGAGTTAGTACAGCGTGGCACCAAGGACATGCAAAGCAACCATGAGACGATCTTCACCAGCCCAACCATCTTCGTCAGGAAGTGGCTGGCGCAGGTGAGTGGTCTAAGGTATAGTTCATTGAAGATATTGCAGTTGGTTGGAAAATAGAGAACCATACAAGGACGGAGAAGGTGTTGAAAGTGAAATATAATGATGGTTGAGAGGAAAGGAAAAAATATTGCGTAAATATGTAGGTGGAAAGAACATTTTAAACACAAGTTTTTAGAGGTTAGAGTTTATTGCAAAGTATATCATAAATAATTCTTTCTTAGGTTCATAGACATTTGACACATTGGGGATTGTGACTAGAAAAATGATGGTGTACAGCAAAGGATTTCTATTTCTGTAGGAGTTAAACATACGGCAGATCATTATATATTTCTGCGTTGGTTGTCAGCGTCAACGGTGGGAGTACTGCAGAATGTACCTTGCTTTTTTCATGTTGTGGACGTTCATGTGTTTATAGACTTACTGCAGGTGCTACTCTCTCTTTGTGACGGGCGTGCAGGTGTTCGTGGGCGTGGTGAGTGTATCAGCGAGTATGTGGGCGTGGGATCAGCTGTTTCTGGACGGGTGGTCACAGAACACGTTGAGACGGTTGGCATTTGCTGTTTTGGTTCTCATTAAGCCTTGGGTCATGAGGGCCAAAATGTACTCTGGTGCCAGGAAGGTGAGCAACAATCCACTCCTGTACGGAATATTCTTTCGTAATAATAATTGTTGTATTCCTGTTTCTTTGTTATTCATTATATTTTTTATATAAACAATTTTTTAATATACGTAGAAGAAACTTGATGAGCGGTACTTATTTCCAGGAAGACAGTACAGTAGAAATACAGAAGAGTATGTTCGTCTTCCGTATGTCTTTTATTGCACAAAATTATCAGGAGATTAAATGAAGTACTACAGAATAATTAATTATTATCTTCGCAGGAATCATATGGATACTCCTGAATCTTCTTTCTTTGAAGGTTAGGATTAAGGTAACAACTTATTGATATGAATATACTGTACTGTATAGTTTATAACTACTGCAGATGCTGCTGGAGGAGCCCGGAAAGTTGTACCTTAGTGACTTGAGGCGCGCCTTGGCTCACCTGGAGGAGGGCGGGGACTATAACGCCTTCCCACCAAACAAAAACTACATCAGTCCCAATTCAGTCCCCAACAGGAAAGAGGTGAGAGGAGATTGAGGAGGGGCTGAATGATGGGGTATGACAGTGAAGTGAAGAGTTTTGTGAATGATACAATGTAGAGTAAGATGATTAAGAGTGGTCATGTTAGTGAGGAGTTTAGTTGGTGATACATATATATATTTGCATAAATCGTACAGCTTTATAAGAAGAGAAAGATGGTGATGGATCTTGGTGCTGATGCAAGGTGATCGGTCGAATAAAACAAGGTGGTGGTTGTGGTAATTGGCAGAGCATAGTAATAATGTAGAGTAGTTATTTATGTGAAATGTACTGGTGCTGGAGGGTAAATTTTGTAATTGGTTTGTGATAGGAATAGTCATAGATATTAATTCATGTGAAAAATACAATGATGGAGAGTAGATGAATATGATGAATGTTGTCGATTTGAAATAGATGAGGTGAGTAAGGTAAGAACTAAGGTAGGTAATCTCTCGTTTATCAAAAAGTCGAGTAATCTTCAATCAGATAATGAAATACAATAAACTTTGATATTGCTTAAAATTCAAGGCACCCTACAAAACAAAATGTGGTGAAAATGAGTGCGTTACAAAATAAAGCAACACATACACTTAAAAAAAAAGGTATTACAGTGTGGGCTTCATCAACTAATTTTGTTTTTGTTTATCTAAGTAGATAAAGTAGAGAAAATTTATAAATTAAATGTATCCTGTCCATGTAAAGTCTTTTTTGTATGTTATATTTTTCTTAAATATGATTATCAGGACGAATAACAGGAATGTGGCTTCAACTTCTATCTCTGTTGTAAATTCTGTGTCCAGTTCTCTCAAACCCAGCGTGAACATAAGGAAGGTGAAGGCGGCAAGAAGGCTGCCAGGGATGATGGACGGGACAGAACTAAGGGGGACCAGCGGCCAACACCTTCCAACAGTCAGCCTCGCAGCATCGGTCAGTTCTCTAAGCCTTTATTTTCACTCAACCTACACTTTGTTTATGAGTCAGATTTCGAAAACTATCAGCGTGAAATTCAAGACTTTATGATAAGTCGGTAAAGAAAAAAGAATCTGTTGTGAATTATTTTAATGATTGTAATGATACTACTTTGGTTAGAATGGGCCAATAATCTCAGTGGGTGCATGGGGAGAGTTTGTCCAGTTTAAGATATCGTAAGTGATTTAACAAATCTGAGGTTATGACCAACTTTCGATCACCAAGAAGTCCTTCAGGAGTCTCTAGTCCTTTGTGTTGTTAAAGACAGAGTTATAGTTAAGGTTCGTGTGAATATGTCAAGAATCTTTAGATTTGGGGCTTGGAATGGTTTATGAACTGCCAAGACTCACACAGATAACATGGTACTCACTGGTATGAATAAGTTGCTTATTATTTACTAATGTTCAGTCTTAGTGGGGTTGTCAAGGACCAAGTTAAGGTCACTTCTTTAATATATAATCATTATGCTGTCTGAGGTAATTCTTACTAATAATATTCATACAGTGAACAGACAGAAATATGGTCTCCAAGCACTTCTTAATATAATTAAGAGAACATAACCATATGTACCTCTAGTTCACAATTACATCCTTTTGTAATAGATACAACCGAAAATATCTACCCTGTCGCATGGTGGGCTGCCTTAAGGGACAGTTCGGATCCCAAAATGTTGTTGGAAATAGTATGCAATAAGTGTGAAGGAGGTGTGTCACGCCAGCCTGGTGATGAAAGACTCCTTCACCAAACACACTACAATATTGTATGACTAAAAAAGTTAAGATTTCTGGTTATTTTTTATAAGATGTTAATTTTCCCCGAGAACAACAGCACATAAAAGAAACAGCTCTATAAACAGAAAGTTTCTTGACATAATATAATAATTTTTGTCTCATATATTGAGAACAAAAATAATGGGATTGTATTCACATGTGATTTTGATCTGAGGATTACAGGTTCGAATATAGTTGAGATTGAGAGAACATGTTTTGCAGATGAATTGTATGTATTTATCTGTCTATTTGTATATTAATATAATTGACCCCTCGTTCCTTTCGGGATTTCCACCAAGGTAGTGACTATAGAAGAGTCTCCAACTTTGATTGTTTAAGTATTACCTTCTCGCTCAATGAAGCTCTCCCTTTCCATTCACATTGCTCACCTTCATGTACTCGTACCCTTCCACCTTAGACACCAACCGTCTGTAACGCATTTCTTATTTTGTTGTTTTTGCCACTGACGTTATGGAATGTGTTAGTAACAGCTAATATTTTTTTCATTTTCTTCCCTCAAAAATGTGATGTCATTATTACTGAATTTTTATGTAGGTTGGTTCAAGCATAAAAATACCTGACTCAAGCGCTTAGCACGATACGAGTGAAAGCGATTTTTTCCCCTGACAAAAAGGTCTCCAAAACTGGCATAGACTCACGCACAATGTGGCGCCAGGAAGGGAGGTGGTCTAGTCTGGTCTGGTCTGGGCTGGGCTGGGGGAGGGTGCAGGGGGTCAGGATGGATGAGGGGCGCCCAACTCTCACTGCACAAGGTCACTGAGTCAAGGACAACTGTGGTCACCTATATTGACCTGGTAATGTCACCCAGCGAGGTTACATTCCTTTCCTCAGCTAATTTATGTGTTGGTTATTTTCTAGAGGTAACAGTGGAAGGTAATGAGGTACAGAGGTAACAGTGGAAGGTAATGAGGTACAGAGGTAACAGTGGAAGGTAATGAGGTACAGAGGTAACAGTGGAAGGTAATGAGGTACAGAGGTAACAGTGGAAGGTAATGAGGTGCAGAGAGTAGATGGTCGTTTGCTGTGGTAAACGAGTCCTTCAAATATCACCACGAAACACCATTTACTCGTATTCAGAAGGAGTTTGTTTCGTGGCATTGTCGGGAGGAATGAGAAGCCACCAGTTTTCATACACGATCACAGGGTCCTTAAGGGGGTGCGGGAATAGGGGGACAGGCTTGGGGGGGATAGTGGGGTGCGGGAGTAGGGGGACAGACTTGAGGGGAGCTTAGGAGGGTGCAGGAGTAGGGGGACAAGCTTGGTGGTGGTGGTGGTGGGGGGGGGGTAATAGGTGTGTGGGAATAGGGGACAGGCTTTCTACCCACCCCATTTAAGCCTGTCCCCCTTTTCCCACACACCCTTCAGGCCAAGTGGGTTTGTCTTGTGGTGACGTGTGGAGGTTAAATTAATAAAGATGTTAATGGAAGACAAACTGCTGTATATATAGGAGTGTTGCTTGTGGTGGTTTATTAAGATGAAGAAAACGTATGGGGAAGGACAGGAAAGAAAAGTAGAAGGCTCCCTCTACCAATAACTTAGAATACAGAAAAAATAATATTAATTCAAGTACATCTGTCAGGATTCAAAGCTGACAAAATCAATAACAATGTGAAATTATTATTATTATTATTATTATTATTATTATTATTATTATTATTATTATTATTATTATTATTATTATTATTATTATTATTATTATTATTGATATTATTATTATTATTGATATTATTATTATTATTAATTTTATTATTATTATTATTATTATTATTATTTTTTTATTATTATTATTATTATTATTATTATTATTATTATTATTATTATTATTATTATTATTATTATTATTTTTATTATTATTATTATTATTATTATTATTATTATTATTATTATTATTATTATTATTATTATTATTAAGAAATATGTAATTGATGCAAAACTAAGTCATATAAAACTCGCTATACAGAACCATGAAAGTGGTTACAGACTAATCTGACACAAATCCCATTCACATTTTTTAAAGAAGTAATCTGACATACGAATAATACGTGTCACGTGCCCATTTTCCGCCATCTAGGAATTTTAAGCAGCAGGTTAAGACATTCCATATACCTCGAGTTTTCATTCCGTATTTTTTGTGTCAGGAATGTTGATGACTCGTTTTTAACTCCCTTTGTCTTTCCAACATTTCTTGACTCAGAAAGAATCCCGTCAAGTTCAAGGTCATATCAGTGACTTTCAAAAATACTTACCGGTACAGCCATGGCTAAAAGTCCATGAGCAGGGGGTACACCAATCTTTTGTAATTCTAACAACAAAATAATGTGTGCCAAATCAACATTACTAACAATTCGTTAAGGTGAGAGTTACCACGGTCAGAGAAGTGTGGAGACTTATCTTATTCCAACTCTCTGTTCAGTATCGGCTGTGGCTTGGCACCTTCCCATGCTCAGCCGTGGCTCAGTCGTGAATTACACATAACAAACATATGTAATGCTAGAGAAAGTTGTAGTTAATTCAGAATAATGCAGATCAAATATAAATAAGCAGCCAGATTGTCTAGTGTGTACAGATCGGTTCATTGTTCAGATAGTAGCAGAGATTAAACTGATCATAGCATCATGTATTCCATCAACCATGACATAACCCACTTATCACCTGTACCATCAGTCCATCAGTCATACACAACACTCACACTACACCAACCCTTCTCTGTACTACCACTCATACACATACCAACAAATCACCCATACTACACTAAGCCTTTCCTTGTACTACCACTCACACACACACAACCAAATCACCTACACAATACCCACACTACACTAGCCCCTCCCTGCACTACCTCACATATACATATATACTCATGGCCATACTCATACCAACAAATCACCCACACTATACACCCACTCTACGTTAACCCCTTCCGTCCTTTCACTTTCATACCAGAGACCCTGAAGAATATTTATGATCTCTGTTCCACACCAACCGAGAAGTAATACATTTTCCGGCTGGATGGGTCTTAAGGGAAGGGTATGAGGGGTCGGAAGTGTCATCCCATATATCCTGGGATCACTGTTAGGGGGAACCTTCACAGCCTAATGTTCCTTTGTCACGCCAACACCAGCCAACATGATTCCCAAGTCTCTCATGGTAGGCTTCAAGTAACTCACATTCCCAGGACAGTTGGCATCCTTTCGTTCAGATATGGTTAGATTAGATAAGGCAGGGATGATTTCGTTTAAATTTAATTTGGCTAATTTGTCTTGCAGGTTTTTGCGGCTCGAGATTTGGTTATGTGATAAATATTTTTGTGTGAATATGACACAAGCAGTGCTAAATTCCCGAACATATGGTAAAATACCGCAAGGTTCATAAAGAACAAATAACATTATCTAAAGGAAACAGACTGGGATAATTATGAGCAGGGGGAAGCAATCATACTTACATCTCTCACCTGAGGACAATTTCTTACTCGTGTGTCTAGAGTCCTATAACCTTGATGTATTCCGACTCTCCTACTGAACATGAGTTGGTGCATTTTTGTCAAATTATGTTATTCTCTTCTTTTCCTCCCGCTTATTTTCTAAATTCCTGAATTCTTTCCTTACCACTGTCTGTCTGTCTACTCCCTGACAACCCCCAGTGGCTCCTCACCTAATAGACACTCCTTCCACTCCCACCCTTTGCCGTCCTTACCCCTCGCCACACTCTCCCCTCTTCCCCACTCTTCACAAACAGAATGTGGTGCATGGTTGGATGGTGAGCGTGGTGATGATTGCAGTGGTAGTTACCCTTGACATTCATCACTGCTACAACCCTGAAGGAACTAAGGGGGGTAGCTATGTAAGGACAGGTATTTCTTACACACTCACAAACTAACACACACACACACACACACACACACACGGACATACACATGATCTTCACCTACCACTTCATGATGTCACCATCCATTCACCTCCTGGTCTGGTGTCATCATTCCCCCCTGTCATCTCATGAATTCATTACAATACCATCTCATGATGCCTCCATCCTGCCACCTTATGATGCCACCATCTTGCCATCTTATGATGCTGTCAGCTGACTTAACCTGACTTGACCTACAAGGCAGTGAAGGTTAAGCCTGGAGAGGACAATTTATATATATATGAGTAAATCCACTAGGAAGGAAAAATTAACCACGGAATCCCAAGTTCTTTCGTGTATTCACGTCTTCGGGGGAAATAGAGAATGTAATTTCCCCTGAAGATGTGAATACGCGAAAGCGCTTGGCACTCCGTGATTATTTTTTTCCTTTTTTGTGGATTTACGCATATTCCTGGATCACGTGACCCAAGTGATTTATTTGCATATATATATATTTCTTCCGATAACTGACGAATTAATATCTCCACATGTATTCATGAAGAAGCCAGAATATATTAGTGAAATAACCTTACAGTTTCGCCTCGCATTTACAGTCACGCTCATCCCTGTTGGCGACAGTTAGGCGACGAGAGCAAAAAGTTGTGTAGTGAAATTAGACATTCCAACGCCTTGACATGCCTCTCTCATAACGTTCATTCCAATTGGCAGTTAGGCAACGAGAGCAAAAAGTGAGTAGCTAGACTAGACAATCCAACACCTTGACATATGTCTTTTATTAACCCTTTCCTGAGTCGTGTGCCATCCCCAGCCATGCATGACCCCTTCCACTACCCCTCCTTCTGTCCTGACCTACACTCACTGCTTCCTCCTTCCTTAATGATACTCACTCATACATGACACTCCCTCACTCACATATGACACTCCCTCACTCACATATAACACTCCCTCACTCACATATGACACTCCCTCACTCACATATGACACTCCCTCACTCACATATGACACTCCCTCTCACATAACCCTCCCTCACACTCCCTCACACTTAATTAACACTCCCTCACTTATGACACTCCCTCATTCACGACCTACCCTACAGTAAGTACTTATTCTCACTGTCCTTGCCTCTCTCCCATCTGTGGTACATACATTCCTTATAATCCTGACACAAATGACCTTCCATAACTCACAATGTTCCCATAACTCATGACCCACACTCATCTTTTATTGCCTGTCCTTTATCCTCCATATCATATTATCCCCATTGATTTGTTTCTCATTTCTCTGTGTTTCTTCTTTCTTCATTCTTCTTCCTCCTAATTATTACTTCCCTTCTTTATTCATCTACCTCTCTCCTCTACCCTCTTTCCTCTTCCGTCCCCTCACATTCTCTCTCTCTCTCGTGACGTGAAATGAAATGTGCTTGGTGATCCAACTGTGTGTCCATTCCTCAACCCCTGCCATTACCACCAACCTGATGATGGTGTCGTGTCGTGATGTGATGTGCTGGACAACTCACACACTCTCTTGCTTTTCTCTCTCCTAGTTAGTTGACGTGATCACCGTTTTTTCCCTTGGCTTGCTGACCTTCTCGTGTCCTGGCCAACGCTGCATTCTTGAGATGGCGCCTTGTGCATTTTTTGTTTATTTTATCTTGGCGACATTGTACCGAATTCCTTCTTAATAATGAGACCTTAGATACATTTTTAGCCTACACTTCATTGTTTATAAATTATAGATAAGTACCTACCGTAGTTGTGTAAATTTTTGGCGTAATTTGTCTTGGATTGCATAACATTTATAGAAAGAATAAGACTTTTGATGAGGGAGCAGCTGGTACATTTTATCTATGTAAAAAAATGATGGAGTATATCTTAGTCTCTCTCTACCTCTTTGTATATGCCTTAGAGTTTTGACAGAGAGGAAGATATGCAGAAAAAAATGAGATGGAGACAAAGTGAGGGAAGACAAGGAAGGAAGGACGATAATAATAAGTAAAAGTGAAGGGAGAGTGAGGCGGGTGTAGTGAAAAGTTAAAGGAGGTATAAGAGTATTGAGGGAGGGAGAGAAGCAGAGGCTGTGTGTGTGTGTGTGTGTGTGTGTGTGTGTGTGTGTGTGTGTGTGTGAGACGTGTTATTATAATCTTTTTCTTGTTCATCTTGTTTCGTGTGGCTGTGTTGTTGCATGATCAGAGGGTGTTGTTGGAGATGGAATAATGAAGGGAAGTGGAGGATACAAGTCAAAATATCTTCTGGAAATAATATAAAAGTGAATTTTCTTGTGTATAATACCAGACATTAATTTATTCCTTCTCGCTTCTGATGAAAATATGGATTATGTGTTGTGTGTGTATGTATGTATGTATGGGAATTTCCATGTCGAGTGAAGAAAGTAATTGGATTATCTTGTGTGTTTGCGTGTATGTATGAGCCTCCATGACCAATCTACGAGAGGTTCGATCCAAGTTTACAGTGCATATATATATAGTGTTCTTCAGCCATACACAAACAAACAGTATATCATTTCATTCCTCATGCATCCCTACACACAGCACAGGACACACTTCATCCGCATCCGTAGTCAGACTCATCATAGGAATTAAATGTATGTCTCATATTCCCCAACAAATGGATGGTTGGGTTGTTCTCGTAAACCAGAATGTGGCCATGGCATGAGAAGGGTGAACCCAAATAGCCCTTCAGGGTAAGGAAGGAAGCCAGTTCATCAGGCAGGAAGGCCCAGGAACCTAATTACAGAATAGAATCATCCTTAGTGGTCTCTGGTGGTGTGTAGGGTGTGTCGCAGTGGAGGGGAGGGGCAGGAAGGAGGCCAGACGTAGGCAGAACAATGGTTGGAGAGAGAAAGAGAGATAGATAGATAGATAGATAGATAGATAGAAAGAGAGAGAGAGAGAAAAAAAATTAAGGGAGAATGGGGTGCAATGGGTGATGGTGATGGGTTTTGTCGCTGTGAAGAAAAGTAAGGGGAAAGAAGGAAAGAGAAAAAGGGAGAGAAGAAAATCACCTTCGTATATCAGTCCATTTCGATATTATTTGAGCTAAGATGGTCCTCAAAAGTTTTGGAGTGTGAGTGTAACATAAATACAACGTTTATAATTATGCATTCTACTGTGTACATGAATTTCTTTCTCTTATTAAACCGACTTGTTCCTACCTAGTTGTTCACAAACTCTCTTTCTCTCTCTCTCTCTCTCTCTCTCTCTCTCTCTCTCTCTCTCTCTCTCTCTCTCTCTCTCTCTCTCTCTCTCTCTCTCTCTCTCTCTCTCTCTCTCTCTCTCTCTCTCTCTCTCTCTCTCTCTCTCTCTCTCTCTCTCTCTCTCTCTCTCTCTCTCTCTCTCTCTCTCTCTCTCTCTCTCTCTCCTTAGCACTGTCTATGCCCTTACAATTCTTGCCTCATTCCCTACATTCTCACATACAGTTTATTCTCCCTCTACACCCTCACATGTTCTTCCTCCACCCTCACACCTAGTTCTTCATACTCATTACACCAAGGCACGTCCTTTTTTACACTCCCTGCACTCTCATTTAATTGTCCTCTTTCAAACTTCATTTACTCTCATATGCACCACATCTTACATTCTCCATGCTCCCCTCAACACTATGCTACGTAACATGCCCTTATATCTCTCCTATGAATCTCTGTACTTTTGCCTATGAACTACAATATTTTTTAGGATTTCAACTCTACACACTTAATTCATAAAAATTATATGTATTTATTTCCTGTAATCTACATTACATTATTTTCGTTCATATATATATATATATATATATATATATATATATATATATATATATATATATATATATATATATATATATATATATATATAAAAACTACTTAGAACTGAATTTTTTTACCACAAACACACATGCATCATAACGCACTGGGGTTTCTTAGAAGAGGGAAAATGGGAGGGAGAGGAAATGTGAGTTGGTGGCACGAAAGGAAGGAAATTAAGGGTCAGTTGTAGGGGACTCTGGTTACAGGCTGTGTCGCAGTGAGGTAAAAAAGATTAAGGCATGGAAGTCCAGTGAGACATGAAAGTAAAAAGGGAAATGAAGGAAGCAAAAAGAAATGATCATAGAAAAAGAAAAGAGTAGAAAAAAATATGAAAATTGGCTGAATATTGCACTGCTACTCAATATAAAAGTGGAATGACATTATTTAAAGTACATTAATTCCTTCAATCTTTTCCAAACAACAGGCCACCAGTATTATCGTTAATCTGGTCCTGTTTCTTGACATAGCTTGGAGGAATCTATGTGCTCCAATGTTTCAAAAGTATACTGCATTTCCCACAACGTTGAAAAGTCTTCCAGAAGTTAGCTGGGAAAACTTGTACGGCCGATGAGAAAGTTTTATATAATCTACCACAGGAACTTAGTTGACAGTAGCAGTTCCTTTTCCTTTCCGCTTTAAGGCAGTACTATATTATGTGATCATCAATACACGTGTAGTACTTGAGTTAGGTCAGTGTATCAAAATTATTTAACAAGTATACTGCATAAGAAAAAAATACATGCAGGGAACACTACCGTACGTACACTCGTTTTATGTAATTATTGAATGGGGCAATTGTGTAGATGTGTGTATCCTTCGCTGTATATATATTTAATTGAGCTTAACACCATCTTCATATTTTTGCACCACGCCAAACTATTGCTGTGCCCAAACGTAATAACAGCTGTAATACGTGTCCTCAAAACTGTACCCTCAAGTTAATATAACTCCATGAACACTTACCAGACCAGATGATGTATCCATGCTAACCTTTCGTGTATGTGTGTGTGTGTGTGTGTGTGCGTTGAGGAGCTATTGGTTGATGTTTGGGGTTCACTTCATACAATGGAAGGTGTGTGCTCAAGTAGCGGTGTGTGTTATTGTGTTACAGGCAAGGAGTGAGGTGAGGTGAGGTGCTGGTGACTGACAGGGTACCAGCTGCATGAGGGCCGATGTGGTGCTGACGGCTGAGTTATCCCACGCTTTCTGAACTGCATGAAGAACACAGCTCTCCACTCTTATTAAACCTATTCCTAATTCTGTAATGCTAATGGATTCTAGTGTGATTTTTACTCATTTCTTTTCAGTAGGATGGATAGCAGACATTAGTTTGTAATGCAAAAAGGCTGATATAACCTACACATTCAATTTTCAGGCCTGATGTCGAATCAAATAGAGACATAGATTAGTATGAATGAAAGTTTGTATACTACTGTATGTATAACAAACAACTAATACATAGCCTATGTGGCCACTAAATATATGTACCGTAGTTTTGTTTTAAATATTTTTATTAACTTTTGTCTTTCATCCATGGCTATATCCTGTAGAGTTGATGGAAATTATTAGTAGTAATGTAGTGAGCCACATGAAAAACAGTAGCAGATGCCACCGCTGCCTCTCACATGTAATGTAATAATGTAGAATTTTGACAACTTATAATTTTGGTATCCTTTGTAATGTAATGTTCTGTATGCAGATTAATTTCTGATATTGAAGTTGTCTATTATCATAACTCTTACAATGTCTTTAATAAATCTGTTATCACAAATTTTGCATTACCAAAACATAGCCAATTGTAGTTCTAATTTTGTACAAAGTGTGAATTACTGAGTTCTATATCAAAACATATAATCATATACATATTTATAATCCCATTAATTACAAATATTATATGATTATTTTGTTTTCAATGTCCTGTGAAATGTCTGAAGGAGATTGACTCGTTGAGAGCCAAATATAAAACAAATGTAAATCTTGTTTTATTACCACTGCTACACCAGGTCTCACAGTACAGCTATCAAACACTCCATCTTTAACCTTAATTAACACCTTCAACCTTAATTAACACCAGCAAAGAGAAATAAGTTAATCTTATTTTCAAATTTTTGGTGTACTCTTCGTAAAAGTCCCTCATGCTGTGCTTATGAATTGAATCTTTACTATCAGCAATTAATTATGTCTGAGGAATATTTGAACCCTCATAGATTCAAGGTGGATATTTTGATGAGTGTACTTTACCTGGGTGTCAGTGTCAGTCCATTTGTGTGCACTTTATAAACGTCTTTGCATGTGTGTGTGTGTTGGTATAGGAGCACGTTTTATGACCTTTGCACGGATATGATACTTAAGGAATGTATAGTGTATGATATATTGTACAGTATGTAGTACGGTCTGAAGAAACGGCTGGTAATGTATTTTTTAGAAATATTCATATTTTTCTCTGTAACTTCAAGATTTACATTATATTGGTATTCTTCTGTACACGTCAGGCACATTACTTGCACATCAAATGTATTTTCAAGTGTTTGTTTCAACGTCCTGTATACACGTATATATTTGCACGTGTTATTCCAAGCATATCTCATATATTATTACTGTACATGCATGTTCTTATGAACATAATAATAAATAGACATGCACACGTTCATCCATATATATATATATATATGTATATTGCTCGTATTGTAATAATACACGTTAACACGAATGTACTTACAAATACACTACATGCATGACTGTACAGATGTGTTTGTGTGTTAATGCCATGTAATTATTCCACTAACATTAATTATTCAGCCTTTCCTCCTCCACCACATACCTTACCTCATACACCTACCATCCTGCTCTTAATACACTGGTCCAATCATTCTGCCTCTACTTATACTACTCCACTACCCATTCCACACATGTACCTTTTCGAGATAAACTATTCATATCATACCCTACACCTCTACTTTTACTCCATTTCAACACTCCGTTCCTTTCCTCACCTTGATAATGAGGCTATGCTGTCTTTCCTTTGCACGTCTCCTTCTCTTTGACCTTTACAGCCCTCCTTCATTTAATCATCTCTGAAACTGGGTTAAACATAAATGTCAGATCTCACATCATCATTATCATAGCTTGTATTCTATATGAACTCCAATTGTGTAGTTAATACATTTCTCTCATAATAATCTATACCCTTTTTGAGTTTTGGTATTATTTCTGTATCTCTCTCATATGTCCTTTTTGAGTTGGTGCTATCTCTGTATCTCTCTCATATGCCCTATTTGAGTTGATGGTGGGGTGAGGATGGTTTGCGTTGGATAGGGAACCGCAATTCATCTTGGAATGAATATAAGAAGCATTATAGGAAAGGCAGAGATGGAATAAGAAGATTATATTAGAAGGAGTACAAAGTAGTAGTGATAAAGGAAGGTATGGGAAGAATGAAGGTGTGGACTGTGGTAGAAAGAATATGTTAAAAAAGGAATTGCGAAAAATTTAATTAGCATGATATCTTTGTCCTTGTGTCAAATAATCCAGAAATATTGTTAACAGTGGGGAGGTTTGATGCATTAAGTGATAAATCTACACGTTTATCTTTCACTAAGCTGAAATATAAAAGTCAGTTGGACACTTCTTTTATTTAGACAGAGCTTACTTAAGTCCTTAGTCTCCGAGATAAATTTTATTCTTGTGACTAGGAAAACAAATCATGTGGCGTAAAAATCTGTTTACTGATGAAAGTCAATATTATCTGAGGAAGATACATATATAGTTCGGCCATTTAATTAAAGGGGGTTAATCTGGAGCAACTTATTCCTCCAAACTATTCCAAGCAACAGGACACCATTATTCTTGTTAATCTGGCCCTGTTTCCTGGCATACATAGGAGGAATCATGACGCTCTAATGTACGAAAAGCGAAGAGGAAGGTAATCAAACTCAACTCACTATAATATATCATCAATAATGCCTCAGTAAACTTCCGGGTAATCTGTCTACTACTACTACTACTACTACTACTACTACTACTACTACGAGACTATGAATATTATGAATTAATTGGGTAGGGTTTGTTCCCTTGAGGCTAATACAGATTCGATCACCCACTTCATACCAGGAGTCGGGACCCTTGAAGGTATGACGTCACACTTCCTGGTTGGTTGGTTGGTTGGTTTTCTCTGAGTTGTAGGAGTCGTTTGTTGTTTTTCTCAGATGACTTGTTGGTTGTTTGGCATAATTATATTTTATGTTTGTATGTAGGCTTATGTATGTTTGTGTGTATTGCTTGTTGTTTGTATGTATGTATGTTTGTGTTTATTGTTTTTTAGATTACTTCGTTTTAGGGGACTATTGTTTTGCATTTATATATCCTGTTTGTATGTATGTATGTTTGTGTGCACGTGTGTTTTATGTGTATGAGTGTAAATCTGACTGTTCCTTGTCCTGCGTGTTTATTTTCGGAACGAGACGAAAAGATGAATGTACAACGAAGGAAAAATAACAAGATTCTAGAAGCAAAACATACAGTAGCCTACATACATATTATAGCCATCCTCCAACCCAGTCATTGTCCCCTTCATCATTCGTGCACAACACCATTAAGATAACATATAGAACAGATCAAATGGATAAGGTAACTATGAATATGATATCTTCTCCCACGTACTTCTCAGATCTCTTTATAAGTGACATTGCTCTACTCTACACTACACTACACTACAATACACACTTTGTGACATTTAGATTACTGGAGATACGGATACGTGTGTGTACAGAGATAAATTGTCCGAGTGGCGTACAGTCGTGGACATAAGTTTCAGTACACATATGGATGACTCATCAGATAATTTGCTGGCTAATATTTTCACGTTCTCGTTATAATGTTGTTATTGTTGTGCCAGCAGGAATAGTGAGTAGCTGATTGTAGTAAATTAGAAGATGGTACTTAACCTACTTCTTGGAAAGTTTCTCAGCTAAGGAACAGAGGGAAGCTGTCAAACGTCTATATGAAATATGGATGAATATTAATGTTCACAATTGTACATTTATCATTACAATCAGTTATCTTTTGGACACAAGCATTTGCGTTACTTTTTACCATCTGTTGTTAGTCTGAGTATCCTTATTTACGACGTGAACCAGTATTTGTGATATAGTTTGAATAGGTTTTTTCAACTCTCTTTAGACGACAGTATTGCTTCCTACTATAAGACATAAATGACAGTTTATAATTATTGAAGATGTCAGACGTTTTTAAGGTTTTAAGGAAACACAATCACCATCTAACATGTGCATCCAAGCAATGTTGAAGATGGCAGAACGGTGCATAAATATCAACCATAATATTAGCAGTAATCACATGTTACTATGGTTGGGAATCGATCCTTGCTGAATCAGTAAATCATAAAGTTCTGTAAAAACTTAAAATAACGACTACATGTTTGATGGAATTTGTTTTATTAGTCAGATATGTAGTCAGTTAACGATACTATAATATTATATAGAGTCAAATACACAATCTATACCATAACTTACGTAATATTAAATGACAGAGAATTTATTAGCCTATTTAAGCAAACCATACATACCATTCTCTGTGTGTTTCGTAATCTTAGGGGGATAGATAGTACACTTGTGGTACATTGGAGCACCTTGATTCCTCCAGAATATGCCAGGAAACAGGTCCAGAATAACAAATATAAGGTTGGTATGTTGCTTGGTATACTTAGGAGGAATCAGATGCTCCAGATTTACCACCACACACTCCCTGTACTTCCCCTTAATTAAGTCTAAGATCCTCCCTTGTTACAAACTCGTCTCCGTGTTTCTTTGTTATAAATATTATTATATAATTAATATTTTAACAATCTCTCTGTTTTGTAATCTTAATGCTAATAATTGACTTGGGGATAATTTTACGACATCAATAAATACTTGACCTTTCGTTCCCCACTATAGTGTCAAAAGAAATTAATGTAACGTACACTTAATCAGGTTAAAAGATCTGAGAGAACATGTACAACAAAAGGTGAATGCAAATTAGGTTTCCAGACACTGAGGGAGAAGTACTTTAGATAAATCATTGTTGTTGGTTGGTGAGTCAGAGCTTTTGGCCACCTCTGTACCTGTGTGTTTATCAGACTAATGGACAATTAACTATAAATGGAGGGGAGGGAGAATGGAGGTCCCGGATGTTATAATAAAGGAGTAGTACCCCAATCATTAATTTACGTCAGACTGTTT
Source organism: Petrolisthes manimaculis (assembly GCA_034508575.1). Classification (NCBI taxonomy): domain Eukaryota; kingdom Metazoa; phylum Arthropoda; class Malacostraca; order Decapoda; family Porcellanidae; genus Petrolisthes; species Petrolisthes manimaculis. The sequence continues at coordinate 111,042 of JAWZYT010001187.1, forward strand.
TTCTATTTTGGTTTTAGTATATTGTTTATATTCTTTGTCATGTTCTGTGAAGGGTTGATGCGAAGGGTAAAGTATATTTATAGAGTATATTGTGATCTTACGTGACTTGTATTTTCACCTTCTATTTTCCACATCATTTGTTGTGTTTTAATTTATTATAATGTATTTTATTGTTATCATTATTATTATTATTATTATTATTATTATTATTATTATTATTATTATTATTATTATTATTATTATTAATATTATTATTATTATTATTATTATTATTATTATTATTATTATTATTATTATTATTATTATTATTATTATTATTATTATTATTATTATTATTATTATTATTATTATTATTATTATTATTATTATTATTATTATTATTATTATTATTATTATTATTATTATTATTATTATTATTATTATTATTATTATTATTATTATTATTATTATTATTATTCTCTCACATACACTGGACTCATCGTTCTCTCAACTCGTCCATCCACAGTTTCCCGGGTGTTGCCTTTTCTGCCAGACAACCTCTTTAGGATTGACCTCGATCTGGATAGTGACGACGACGACGATGACGATGACGAGCCTCTACCCATCCCAGAACCCCCACCAGACACCGAGAGCGAGCCAGGTATGTGTGTGTGTGTGTGTGTGTGTGTGTGTGTGTGTGTTGGTGTAGAGGTGTGGGTTTGTGTGTTTGTATGTGCATTATGAACTACTAGTACTCTTGTGGGTTATGTGTACTTGTGTGTGTTGTGTGCTTGTTTGTGAATTATGTGTGTATTTGTGTGCTTGCCGGATTTTCATATGCAACTGATAAATCAATATTTCTTCTGTCTGTCCTTATATTAGTAATGAAAAAGAATAATAAAAGTAGATATGTATTTTCTTGTAAATTTTGGTAGTTTTTCCCAAACCCGGAAATTCAATATATATGATTATCCCTATATGTATACCCCATTACAGAACCCTCGGAAAATGGTACTCCCTCCCCCCGTCTGTCCCCAACACCCCCTCCCCCACCATCCCCACCCCCAGAACACCAGGCCTGGTTACCCTACAACAGCAGCACCACCGAGCCAGACCTGCCCACCCCCACCAGGAGCACCGAGCCCTTTGACTTCTACATCGACGCCGTCAGGTTTTTGCCGGATTATGTGTCTCACTGCAAGGTCAGACATTTGACAACTTTACCCTGTGTAGAAATTTCGGTTTTATATTTAGTTGTCTGTTTGTCATAGTGTGATCAAAATATACTTCTTTCCCTATACTGTTATTAAATACAGGCATGTTATTAGCATATATAGGTTTATTGAACTTCCTTACCAATCAATAATATATATATATATTTTCAATTTCATCAGTCACGTTCTCCTCGCTTACACTCATTAATTCTCAGCAACTCCCTTTCCCTTTACACTTTATCTCTGTACTCTTATCGCCCCCTCCTCCTTCCTTCCCTCCTTCAGGTAACTGCAAGGGTGGCCAACATGTACGCCTCAAAGGACCAACGTCTGCCGGACATCGTGACGTTCCCTATATTGGACTCCTCGGCTCGATGTCCCTCTTTCAGGTGAGGTTGTTATCCCTCTTTTTCTGGTCCAGTCTTATATAACAATTTGGGATACAATAGTAAACATGAAACTATACTAGAGGCAACCATATCATCCAACTGTCCTTCAGAGGGATAGAAGACATATTATAATAACAATATATGTGCATGTAGTAGTGTCAATGTCATGAACGAGATTATAATCGTATTAAAAATTGTAAACGAATAATTATAGAATGTAGTGGAATGATGGTTGTCTTGCTATATATAGGTGTTCAGAATATGTGCAAGCAATCGTGTCAGCTGAGCTAGAATATGTCATGTACGAGATTGTATTCGTAGTAAAAATTGTGAAAGAACTAGGTATTAAGTAGAGTAATTATGGTTGTTTCTCTGCAGGTGTAAGTTGCTGTTGAACGAAGAACGAGTGATTCTCAACACCAACATGGTTATAGTAGTGAGGGTGTATGGGTACCAGAAACACTACAGGTAAGGCAGGCACCACTCATATGTACATACAACAATTAGATATCCACCCACACTTTCCTTCCATCCTGGTAAATATTTTGTTAATAATGAACAACACGTGTATGATTTTGCAGCACCTCATGATAATAATTGAGGGGGTTGAGTTGACATAAGATGTATGATTATATTTTGATATGATACTGGTTTATTTGCACGATGGAAGGAAAGTGTCGGTGGATATTTGATTGTGGCTGTACCTCTGATCTGTAAACACACACACACACACACAAACACACACACACACACACACACACACACACACACACACACACACACACACGCACACACATACACACACACACACACACACACACACACACACACACACACACACACACAGAGCCAACCAGCCTTGGGTCGTGAGTTTTCTTTGCTTCATACTTTAGTCTCACTTCTTTTCCTAATCTCACTGTGGTTGTCTGATTTCCTGACATACATGTATAGTTAATAGTTAAGCATCAAGCAACTGCCTGTATGATTAAACAATGAAACTGATAAACAAACGAACAGATAAAATTGAATAATGAGAAATAAATGCCTGACCAACTAGATATATATATATGCCTGACTAACAAACAAATAATTAAACACAAATGAGTTATGAGAAATAAATGCCTGACCAACAAACAGATAAAAAGTAAACACATATGAATAATGAGAACTGAATACCTGTATGTCTAACCAAATAACCATGTAACCCCCTTTGTGCAGGAGGGTAGCCGTTGTGGGGACGTGTCTGGTGAAGGTGTTTGATGAGTCCCACTCCCCTCCGACTCTGTGTGTTGGTGGAGTCCAGAGGCGCATCCGTCACGGCCTGCCCAACCCACCAAGAGGACTCGAGTATATGGTGGCCTCAGATATGGACGACAATGACCCCATCCCATCTCTATCCATCTGCTACAGGCTCCTCCCCGCTTCAAAGGTGTTCACTAATCCAGAGTTATGACAAAGTTCACTAATCCAGAGTTATGCCAAAGTTCACCAATCGAGAGCTAAAACAAACTTCACTAATTCAGACATAAGACAAAAATTCTCTAATCGAGATCTAATCCAAAACTCACTATTCGAGATCTAAGCCAAAACTCACTATTCAAGAGTTATGCCAAAATTTGTTTTAGATTTAGAAGGTCAAACCACTGGCGTTGATATAATTGTACAGATATTATAGGTGCAGGATGCGGGATTCTTTCTATGGGTCTAGATCGAGAGTATAGCATTGCAATTGTCGTGCACGTGTACAGTTATCATCCCTCAAAGTGCGATCCCTGTCACTGCAATCATTTGTTTTCTGAAGTTACAATGTCTCGGTATTATTGTAAGTTACTATGATATGAAGCGATGAGTATTATTTATGACATATATCAAATCTGGTGTTAAAGATTTCAGTAATTGTTTCTACTACTATAACATGCAATATTGTTATATATATATTTTTTAATTTTACAATTGAGTCTTCTTATTACATTGCTGGTTTCCATCACAGTCAACATAATTATTTACCATCACCGTATGTGTCACTATCAGGACCAGGTGCCAGCCCCGGCCTACGAGACAAGGTACTATCGTAGTGAAGAGTGCCGACCCAACCAGACCGAACGACGCCTCTTCAGACATTATATTTGCCAGCCAGAATACAAGTACGTCATTCTTGGATTGGTGTGTCAGGCAGAGGAAAAATTGGGTACGATAATAAACAGAAAAATAGAGGACATATCAACAAGACATTAAATAGCAGATGGATTTGTCAAAAGTATATTAAATCTCAATTTGAACCCATACCTTTTTCAAACCAAACTAAGCCATACCTAGCCCAGTTTATTATATTTCATTATAACAAAACCCTCTGGAACCCACCTTAGGTGTCTGTTATACTGATTTCTTGCAAAGAAACACTCATAATATTTTATATTTAAGAAACCATAATCTGTTTGTTGTGACCCGTCTGTGTGACCAACCTCCAGGACCACCACTGTGGCTGACTCTACCAGGGAAGCACAAAGAGAGGCGGGGGAACGGGAGTCCACTGATGAGAAGGATCTTGAGGTTAGGTGAACTATAAATCTATACAATACAGTTAAAGTAAAATGGGCTGATGAACCAGGGTAGAGGGCAGGCCAGACTTGTTTCTTCGACTTTACAGTATAATTACGGCCTTGTCCAGATGACAGTATTCCAGTACGGGACATAATTATACAGTTAATCATAAAAGTCTGACTCATAACTCGATGCCATGTAATGTTGAACCTTTGAATCTGAAACAATTTAGTAAACACCTATGACTATATATACGCCTCTTTCTGTCAAATAGGTTTCTGATTTAAAGGTTCAGTGTTGGACGGAGAAAGTACAGATGTAAACTAAGTCCCCGAGTGAGTTCATAAAAATACTGTACTGCAATATTCACACACACACACACACACACACACACACACACACACACACACACACACACACACACACACACACACACACACACACACACACACATTAACAAAAAACAAACACACACTCGCCTGATCCCCAGACTCCTGCCTACTAATCCACAGAGGTATATGAACGAGACTCTTGATTGGCGTACAGTCCAGAAGAAGTCCGGCCAACGCGTCACACATCTGGACTATTGCCGCTTCGTTCGTTATGACAGCAAGATTGGCATTAATGTGGGCGTTCTTAGCCTACTGTGTCTCCCAAGTGAGTTATATATAGTTTCAGGGGAGATTCTTTTATTGGTGAATTTGAAGGTCTCTGATTCCTCCAATCTATGCCACGAAACAGGTCCCTTATTTGAACAACCGAGGGCGTTTGTTTTCTGGCATAGTGTGAAGGAATCAGTAGCCTTCCAATTTGCCATGGAAAGAGAATCATCCCTTTACGTGTTTACAACTAATGCACTTCATATTTTTTTTATTTATTATGTTTTGATTCTATAGATAACGTGACTTTACAGAATGATTATGTGTTGACAGTTGATAGTCATTTATTGATTACGGTATACTTTCCTCCTACGATGATAACGAGGAGACCCTAAATATACTGTTGTGGGGCCTATACTACTACTACTACTACTACTACTACTACTACTACTACTAATAATAATAATAATAATAATAATAATAATAATAATAATAATAATAATAACCCTAAATGCACAAGTTCAACTTCTGCTGCCGCTCCTTCTTGTGTTTAGGGCAAAGAGAGGGATTTTTCTGCCATGACTATACTACTGATTGATGTTTTGACGCGATCCCCGCCCCAATATAAACAAAATACCAACATAAAGTCTAATTCTGCTGTCTCTCTTGTATTTAGGGCAAATGGAGGGATATTTGTGCCATGTCTACTGCCGGTTAATGTTTTGTAAGGGACGTGATCTCAAACCCTTCTCCACCAAGTATCCTGATTTCCTGTCCTATCAACGTTCTCCACAGTGGCTGGACGACCCCAAGGTTGGTCTCCATATGTTATGTTATAAGATCGATGTATTTATGTGTGAATATAAAGTTAATTGGTGATGCAAGATGTAAGTCCTCCAGTGATGATGATGACGAGTATCTCTTTCTCTTTCTCATACACACATATACACACAATAATCATCGGTGCCCCTCTTCTCTCTGGTGGTGGATACAGTCACTATACCTGGACTACGAGGAAGGGTGTGTGTTGGTGTTGCAGGTGTACGGGTTTGAGCCTCGGTACCGCCCTGGTGACGGCAAGAGACCAGGTACCATCTCAGGTCGTAAAGTAGTCCCTCTAGGATGGACCTTCACACACCTATTTGACAAGTTAGTATCCGGGGTAACTACGGACATCTTACAACAGTTATTTAGTTATATAGTTAGGTTGTTGAAATGATTGTATGTATATCGACACACTACTGAAAATAAGTAAAAAAAAATATACTGTAAAATTGTGTTGTGATATTGTGTTGTTGTGTGATTTTGTGTTGTGACGTTATGTCGTTGCGATGTTGTGATACGTTGTTTATGTTTTGATAATGTGTTGTTGTGTTGTGATCTTATGTTCTTGTGTTGTGATATTGTGTTGGTGTGGTATGTTGTTATGATATTGTTGTGTTGTGTTGTTCAGAGGGAGTGCCATCAGCGGGATACACTGGGTGCCACTACTGGAGGGTCGTCCGGACACCTCCCTCCTCACCTCCATCTCCACCACCAATACACCAGCCCACGTCCTCGCCGACAACAACAACTCCCGTCTCCGTCCTCTGGTATTATATTATATTATAGCTTTCCTAGAGGCTAGGTGAACTAATACACCCTCATACACTTAATGACACTTTATTTCGCTACGCACGGGGCACTGTAGCGTGAGGAGATGGAGCAACAATATACATATAATACATGGAAATAGAATGTGTCTGGAACTGTATTCGTTGTTTTATGTGGCTCTTTCTCTCTCCCTCTCCAACATGTTCCCTTTCTAACTCCTGGTATAGTTTAGTTGGTATAATTCAATCAAATAGCCTCACAAGTACCATTATTCTGTTGTTGTTTGGAACTCCTCGGTAAACGTGTGTCTGATGGAGGAGTTGCCATGGAGTCTATGGATATGCGTGTGTTGGACAGTAAGAGCTAAAAATTCTGTTGTTGTTGTTGTTGTTGTTGTTTGGAAGTTGTGAGTAATGATGTGTCTGGTACAGGAGTTGGCGTCTATGGAGGTGCGTGTGTTGGACGGTCACCTGGACTCTGTGGACGTGAAGGAACACAGGGTTGAGGACATGGTCAAGGCTACGGGTAGAGCTGACCAATACGCCAGAACTCAACTGGAGGTTTTCACTAAGACTCTTGATGATGTAAATAACAACTTTCAGTATACCTTTTGTTGAGCTAGCAAATTTACATAGATTTAAGTGCATAGGCAATAAGATAGTTATTAACATATAGAACTATATCAAGGTGTAGATGAGCACAAAATATTCTTCAACTCGCGACCCTGCAGTATATTCATAGGCCAAGTAAAGTGTTTGTATTGTCTCTCCTCAGTTCTACTTGGGGGACATGAGTGATGCGGAGAAGCAGAAAGGCATCTGGAGAACGGATAAGGAACGAGACTTCTTTGAGTCTCAGACCAGTAAAACATTCTTCAGAGCATTGGTTAGTGAGGAGTAAAGTATTATAAAAAGGGATAATCTAATATAACGTATTCTAAATATGTCACCTAATTAATTCATGAAAAATGGTATCACTCAATAAGATTCATTAAGCTTAATCAGTGGAAGAGAATTAGGTGTGCTGTATTTCACTTCTCTCTTTTTACTTTCCTTCTCAGAACAATGTACTGAAGGATACAGGAGACCCGCCGCTGTCTTGAGACCAAAGGGAGTCCCAACATGGACAGTTTTATTTTAGTTTTCAAAGAATATGGTGTCTGGCATTTATTTCCCCTTTGACTGCTTGTACAGGATGCAGCAACTGAATAACTTTTGAACATGACGATATTTAAGGAAAACGGATATATAACATAAAAAGATATTTTATATTTGATTAGAGATGAGGCATTTATGTAGCCTACTATTGATAGAATTTTTGGCTTTACAAGGAGCATGATAAAGGTAAGAAAATGAAGTTACACATCGATAACACACACATGAAATATTTTTTTTATGGTTGTCATCTGTGGAAGAGACTCATAGGCCTATAACGTTAACCCTGTGTAAGGAATCCAAAAACATAAGATCGAAACTAGTAGTGATGAATGATGATGTAAGTACCATCGGTGTCCTTATATACCATATTTACGAATGCCAAACTTTTCATCATAACGCCTGGAAGAATGACCATCTGTTAACACCTACTGTAAAAGAAAATATAGGAAACAATGATCCGAATTATATTATACATTATTGATTAAGAACCCAGGGTATGATGGCTCGAATATCGGAATTTGTATCATAATAATTAGAGAGTTGTTTTGTAGAAAGGATTATCAGTAGTCTCACAACCCATATTGTAGAATGAAAGGTTGTGTGTAGCCAAGAATATTCCCCACACTTGTTTATTTTGCATGAGAATATATTATGTAAAATGACGAATAGGCTGATTAAATGCCTATAAAAATTATGATGGATATGTGGTATGAATTAGAGATACTACGGCCATTTTGGATTAGGATAGGATATGTTTAATTAAGTCTGTCAGAAAAGGGAGTTTTATGTTTGTACAAAACTAAATACAGAACATTTTAGGGAAAAGGTACTCCTACACGTTAATTAAAATAGGTCAACGGTGAGTGATGCTTTAATTAAGGAAATATAACATGAAAGAATGTGTTCGAATTCTGAGTAGGGCCTATATTATTTCATTGTCTTTGTACACAGATATAAATAAATTGTCTTTGGAGTCAAGCCTAGTACAAATACACAATCATAATATCGTTCGTTTTTTATCTGTCAAGAGGAAGTAATCAACAGAATTTCGTCAAGAATCTTCAAGGATGTACAGTATTGGTATGGGTTTGTAATAGTTATATAATAGTGGCTAAGCTTAGTTACACATTAAGCTTACATCTCAAAAAATAAAAATAAAAGATAGTGTATACAACACATTTGGATGGTGTGGAGCTCTTTTTTTCTCAACTTCTTTATTTTCCTTTTGTTAAAATAACTTTTTTTTTTATTTTTTTAAAGTAACTTTTTTTTTTTTTTTTTAAGTAACAAGCACTGGCTTCGCCACTCACGGCTACGCCGTGGGTGCTTTTGCCTGCGGCGCTGCTCACTTCGCTCGTGGCTCGCTTCGCTCACCCCCCCCAACCCCTACCCCACGCCCCAACCCCCCCCCACACCCCCACCCCCACCCCCATCCACACCCCTACCTCACGCCCCCACCCAATGTAACCCAAAGTAACTTTTTTTTTTTTTAAGTATTTTTTAAGTAACTTTTTTTTTTAAGTAACTTTTTTTTTTTAAAGTAACTTTTTTTTTTAAGTAACTTTTTTTTAAGTAACTTTTTTTTTTTTTAAGTAACTTTTTTTTTTTTTTTTTTTTAATTAAACTTCAACTTTCAGTGGAACGTTCCTACTAGAGACCATGAAATAAAGTTACATAAATAAAGAAATGACATCATCCTGAATATAATAACAGTATATATTTAATAAAATTTAATGATAAGATTAATAATAATATGAAGTAAAAATAATAAACATATTGTACAGAGGGTGGGAAACTATCCGCCGCATCACCCACCCACCAACCCTGCCCCACGACACCCACTGACACGACCCCTTGGCCCCTTGCTGCCCCTCAACACCATGGGTCTCATCACGGTAGGTGAGGCGACATCATTTCCGCCGCTCACTGTACACATAAACATATAGGCTACAACATCTGCAAACATGCACATGCATACACGCACAAATACACACATACAGATACATACATACACATACAAATTTAAAAAAAATGCAGAGAGAGTATTAGCTGTGTTGCAGAAAAATAACAAGTGACATAGTTAATAATAAAGATTATGCGATAACGGTCAGCCCAAAGCCGAGGGAATTATAATCCCCCGGCTTGGGGCTGAAAAACTCGGGAATATTTTCCAATTTGATATTCTTCTTCAGTTGCCCCTTCACCTATTATAGTTGTAGGATGCAGGGCTGGTAGAAAAAGGGTTTGGTTGATGGGTGATTACTTTGTTCCCATGCTGACACGTCATGTTTCTCGAGTACTATCCCAGAGGCCAGAGCTGACCACCACTGGCCTCTATGAGTCTATGGGACAGTAGGCCTACTCGAGAAACATGACTACTTGACCCGTTCTAAATAGATGCCTGAATACGTTGTCAAAAGGTTCCCTGTTGAATTTGACCCTAACTACTCTTCATACTTTGTAACAACAACAGCTTCACGCTCAACCCCAACTTCTTCAACCTCAGCAAAAAGAGATTATGCTCCATCGTCAACAATTATAGTCCAATAGACGTACTTACAGCTATTTGTGAATAATGTTGCAAACAGTACAAGGGTAGTCTGAAAGTCTTGCCATCCCTACATATATATTGTTTTGACTTTCATTATTTTTTGTTTTAATAATATAATATATAATATCATTAATCCAGTACAAAATATTTTAATAACAATATATAAAATAATTAATCCAGTACGTGTGCTTTGTATTAATGTATTACTTGTTCTTCTCTCATTATTTTTGATAGGGGGTGATAAGACTTTCGGACCATCCTGTAGATTGACAGACAAACATAGGCGGAAGTTTAAAAATAATGAAATTTCGTGTGTGCATTGAAAAATTATGTATTGTACTGAAAGTTTCTATTTCGACTATCATTTTTATGTGATCACCAGTTGACCACCTGTTAGTGCTCAGGAAATAATATTATAGGAAGTGAGGGATCTGGGACCTGGCCAAAGTAATCGAGTGACGTGTAGCTCGTGCCTACCAGCAGACTTGTTGGTCCTGTCACTCCTCCAGATTGTTTCATTGAAATTCTGAATTAAACTATCAAAAATGTCAGTGGCCGAGCTGCAGAAAAAGGTGAAAGAACTGGAAGAAGAATTAAGGAGGGTGAAACATGGCGGAGCAGCACCAAGAGAAAAAATAACCGAGATGTCTGGCGAGGTGGTGGACACAAATCCATACAGGTGAGGGAAACATATTGCATGATGTTAGTTATACTGCTTTGTTGTTTTATTTGTTTATCTCGTGTAAGCTATAGAGGATCATAATGTTAATATATTTATTCCCTCAAACATTTATTTTCCATTTTTATTCAGATATATTGCCCACATTTCTAGGAATAACCTAGCATATGTTTTGCAAAACGTGTATTTGTATTATTGCTATACACTAATACCTAGGAAATCATGAGTTTAGGGGAGAAGAAAATATTGGGGTAATTATCAAGTATATTGCCATTTTGTATTACAATGTATCTATCCTCTTTACCCACTAATTTATACCATTCTAAGACACATGGCTTGTGGCATTTTCTTTGGAAATGCCCCTTTTCCAAAGGGGCATTTTGGAATTAGCCTGACCTTACCTAACCTAGCCTAGACCACAGCAGACTACTGGGACCTAACCTGGGCAAGGTACTACTGTATTTGTATATTTTACCATGAGGAATAGAGTGAGCATCTAAGAACAGTACTCATATATTTTTAAGTTTAAGAGTACTAGTATAGTACTTTAGTCTTATGATATCAACAGAGAATTTGCAACTAAGCCTATGATGTTATTCCTGCTTTTTTCCAGCCGGTTGATGGCCCTAAAACGTATGGGTATAGTGTCAGACTATGAGAAGATACGGACACACACAGTAGCAGTGGTGGGTGTTGGTGGAGTGGGCAGTGTTACAGCAGAGATGCTTACACGTTGTGGCATTGGCAAGGTGAGGAGTAGAAGTCCTTGGTGCTTGTGGGAGATTTATATTTAATTTGGTGTTTTAAAACATTGTTGACAATGTATAGGATTGATGCTGTAGATGTTTGAAAATGGCATTGACAGTTTACTGGCTAAGCATGTGCAAAAAGCAAAAAAAGAGGTTATCTCAAACCTTTCTTTCCACAGCTGCTGCTTTTTGATTATGACAAGGTGGAATTGGCCAACATGAATCGCCTCTTCTTTCAACCTCACCAGGCTGGCCTCAGCAAGGTTGAGGCAGCAGCAGCAACATTAGAGTCCATTAACCCAGATGTAACCTTTGAGACTCACAACTACAACGTCACCACAGTCGACAACTTTGATCACTTCATGAGCAGGATACAGTGAGTCAGGAGATATCTGGTTTTAACTAAACCATCATACATCTTTTCCACTTATGTACAAGTGCTCATACTTTAACCTCTCTTTTTTTGGGGTAAGCCTTTTCAACAAGCCAGGCTGTATATTACTATTGGAACAATGATATTCCATGTTTAATTTTGGAGGGAGACCCAACATTAGGTCACTGCCCTATTCTATAAGTTGATTTTCATTAAAATATTTTAAAGTTGTTGAATACACAAAAAACTGAAACTACTGCAACAGTGGGAAATTAACACTTGAGCATGGCCTGGTTTTGTTTCAACTTTGCACTTGGGTGCATATGGCACGCTAGTTTGAATTGGGGAAACTGACTGAGGTGGGCAGTCAGGCTGTCCAGACATTGTGTGTTACATTATTTTCATATGTTACCATACTCCTATGTGGCGTCCAAATTTGAACTAAATCTGCCCAACGGTTGACTTTTAACAAGGATTTTTCCAAAATTAGGATGCCAAATTGGCGTCTGTCCGTGCAGCAAATTGTTTTTTTCTTTTCTTAAAATGCGTCGTAGGCGTCAGGTGTGCATGAAAGTGTCATGAGAATGATCTACTCCTGTACTTGGTAGACTCTGTTGTAAAGCCTTCTCAATACTGTATTCATAATTATGTCTGTGCTGTTTTCTTTTTTATGGTGCAGCTTACTTTAAGCTTTGTACAAGAATCCATATACTGTATTATCATCTCCTTATGAACATTGTCTATCATAGCCACCCCCTTGGAAGGACATTTGTGATTAGAACTATACTGTACAGCACCGTACTTAAATTAATGGATACATGTGTACACCAACAGGAATGGCAGCTTAACTGGAGGGTCAGTGGACTTAGTACTGAGCTGTGTGGACAACTTTGAAGCCCGCATGGCAGTTAACCGTGCTTGCAATGAATTAAGCCAGACATGGTTTGAATCTGGGGTGTCAGAGAATGCAGTGTCTGGCCACATCCAATTTCTCATACCAGGAGAGACAGCATGCTTTGATGTGAGTTAATATACAATACCAGGGATTGATTAGGGTAGATAGTCAAGGAATGCTGGAAAAATATTTTCTCAAAATGTGCTGAACCTAAGGATACATTAGTATGACTTCTTGTATTTCTTGAGGTCATCAAGTCATCCTGTAATTTGTAGCTCATGACAAAAAGCAGAGCTAGAGAGTTATTGACAGTATAATTTAGTTATTTATACCAAAGATACATCATGATTTTGAACTATTAATTCCTAAGTAGTAATATAATTGTAATGCTTTATATTGATTGATATATTGTTTCAAGGTAATGCATATATAACTGTACAGTATACTGTACTGTTATAATGACATTGCTAACTCCCATGCTTCATTCTACCCAACAAGTGTCAAATATATTCTGTCATATTTAAATCTCTCTTGCAGTGTGCTCCTCCGCTGATTGTTGCAAGCCAAATAGATGAGCGAACACTTAAGCGAGAGGGTGTATGTGCTGCTTCACTGCCCACTACCATGGGTATTGTGGCAGGTATGCTGGTGCAAAATGTTCTCAAGTGAGTATAAGCAAGGGTTTGAAGTTGGTGATTGTATTTTCTTGGCTCTGTTCCATATGGGATATACAGATTAGGGCTTCAACTTACTATGCCAGCAATGTTGGTACAGTAATTATTGGTAGCTTTTGTTGACTAAGATAAGTCACTTTCCATTTCTGTATTCTATGCATAAGCAGCATAATTAAGACAAGATATAACTTCTAAATGAGTACAGTATTCCCTTAATAAATAAACATGTGAATTTGTTGCTGTAGTAGCAGGATATACAAACTGAGAGATTTTTTATTAGTAACACTTACAGACAAAACTCAATCCAGATATCAAGTAGGGTTCTGTGGTGCTGTATGCTGATGCACAAGGTACAAAGTCTGCCTCAAATGTATTGAGGAGAATGAAAAAGTGAATAAGAGTAGTACCATCCTGTTTTTCAGATGAGATAAAAGTTATTTTTGCTGTCATTTAAATGACACATATTACAGTGCTCAGGTCTCTATATTTTATTAGTCATCATGCATATTACACACTCGCTGCTACCAAGTAATATACAAGATTTATGTACGGTACTATTAGTCCTCAGATGAAACTTTAATGGTTTTTCCATCTTTTTGAGTTGTTTAGACTCCCACAAAATATTAAAAGATCAACTGGCACTGGGCACAGGTTGAAGGGTCAAACATGCTGTAGAATATTACCTAACATTCATTCCATTTCTGATACAGATTCCTGTTGAACTTTGGGACTGTATCCTACTACTTGGGCTACAATGCCCTCTCAGATTTCTTCCCTACCATGATAGTGCGACCCAACCCTCAGTGCGAGGATTCATGGTGCAAGAAAAGACAGGAGGAGTACCAGGCTAAGCTGGCAGCCCAGCCACCAAAGGAAAAAGAAGTGATAGTTGAAGAGGAAGAGGTGGTACATGAAGACAATGATTGGGGTAAGTATTGTATTTTGTACTTTTATTTTTCATTTATCTTTTCTGTCAGTCTATTGCATGGTGCTGTGATCCTAAATGAGGGGGCTCTACATTATAAGGAAACAACTGCAATTATCTGCTTAATCATGATGGTTTAACATCAATTATTTTAAAGACTTGCAGGGTGTTTCGGAAGGACTTCGTAACTTTATTTTTTTATGTGCCTATTATCTGTCAGAAATGCGTTGTAAAGTGTGTGTGTGTGTGAGAGGGAGAGAGTCATGTGTGATGCAGGTAGGGATTTGTATGGTTTGGGTTAGATAAGGCACCATTTGTGCATGTTTGTGTGTGTATGTACAGTAAGTATGGTAATGGAGTACTGTACAGTCCCAATTAAATCACAGTTTTTGAAGATAGTAAGGTTCACTGATCGCGTATTTTTACAATGCACAATAAGGTACAATATAGTGTTTTGATTTGATAGATGAATGTATACAAATTTAGTGCTGTGTTCTTTAATTCATGATTTTTGCAAGCAAGCAGATAGTTTTTTGTAAAAGACTATGAACATTATATTTCAGTGGTAAAGTGTCATGTACTGTACAGAGATACTGTTCAGATGCATTAATCTGTCCTCAGTACAGTATATTTATTTTTATTTTAATCTTGGCACTTAACATTACACTTACAAACTACTTTCTGTCTTCTACAGGAATCAGTCTTGTTGATGAAGATGAACCTGCACCACCACCAGGTACCACCAGTGTGGTGTCAGGATTGGCAGAAGGTATCACAGTAGCGTATGACCGTCCTGCACCAACTGCTAACACTGGAGCTGAGGAAGTGGGTGCTGATGATGCCACCAGTCTGGATGACCTTATGGCACAAATGAAAGCCTTATAGGACTAGGGTTGGGATAGGGGAGTACACACTCGGCAAATAGTCCTTGACCAGGTCTATTTGGAATGACTGGTCAGGGACTATCTGCCATTGTGTGTACATCAGCTAATATTGAAAAGATTGAATGAGTAATTTTTTCACCAACATTTGGCTGTGGTATACAGTATAATCTTATATACATTATCACTATTTTATGGATGCTGATAGTTATTATTTCAGATATGGCTGAAAATATGGTTTCTGTATCAATATTGGAAATACAAAGTTGTTACAATTGAATTGAGAATCGGTAAATGAAAATTGCCAGAATGCTGAAGTTGATGCTGGGATGATTTTACAATATCAGATGGATTTAATCCTGAAATTTAGTGTTATGCATGTTTTGTTTGTTTTATTTAATTTGACTAGTATTTTATAAAGCTGGTCTTCTATTGTATTTGTGGTAAATTATAAAATATGTGAAATTAAACTTATTTTGCAACAGCTATCATGAAGAGAAGTACATAGTACAGTAGCCTACCTGAGAATAGTCCAGAACTTTGAAAATGCAGTTAAATCTGACTACATACAGTACCATAACAGTCCAACCCAGTATCTGAATGGCAAAGTTAAAAAAAGAATCTCCACTTGTGATAAACCTTTTTAGGACCGTGACATATTATTTTGTTATTGCTTACTGAAAGTAAATCAATTGTATACAGAAGTCACAAAATGCTACTACGTACCAGTATATTAACTTCAATGTGTCTGGGATACTTGAGCTCTTGAAACCATGATCTGACATAAGTGACATGTTCAGTCTTTTACAGGTTTTCTGTGTCACTGTATTTTCTCTTCCATTTTTGTTGGATTTTAAAGTCTTTATAATCTATCTGTTGTAAAAACAGTAAATATATACTACTGTTATATCTTGTCAGGAAAATTTTATTTTTTTAATGTTTTGCCAAGAACTGTATTAATTTTGTATGATACAGTGTTCCATTAAATCATCCTGTTGATACATATAGTAGCTCGCAAAATTTCTGTGTCATTTGCTGACATCAAGCTTAGATGTTAAGGATAGAGCATGTTTACTTTTAGAGTGTCATGATATAAAAATTTATACTTTACCTTCCTTTTACCAGCCATCACACTACTCTTCCATTCTCCTTCCCACTTGATACTTCCAACTCATTCTTGGTCTGCCTTTCACTTCTCCCCACCACTTGAGGATCTGTAGGTCAACTTTTTTTTTATATATATATATACAGTGTATTACCATTCCATGACTAATGAGGTGGGGTTTGTCACTGCTCCTTTGATATGATTTTCTAACATGATGTGCTTTCATTTGTTAGTCTGTATTACCAGGTCTGTATACAGTATTTACTTAGTGCCAGGTCTGTATACAGTATTTACTTAGTGCCAGGTCTGTATACAGTATTTACTTAGTGCCAGGTCTGTATTGTATACTTACAGACATGTTTGATAAATATCCAGCATCCCAAAATACTTGAGTTATTGTGTAAATATGTGTTTTTTCATGCCACAGTAACCTTACTGTATATAGAAAAGAGTGGAAATAGTTATTTTTTGCTCATTTTTATACTGTTATTATTGTTGAGCGTTGTCTGATATCATCTCCATATATATTTAGAGCTCATTATTGGGAGAAAAGCAAATATTGTGCATAACATGGCACCTCTTAAAGCAGTATCTTGGGGTCATTACTATCTTGTATTTAAATTGAAGCATATATTTATTTAAACAAGGTGGCATCTAAACCTAAGTTGCAGTTTATACTTTTTTTTTATTGATGCGAGTATTTATTTCTGTATGTAATATCTGCTGTTAAATCAAGAAATAAATATATTTATATTAAGTATGATGACTGATTCCAATATAGTAATTCTAAACAGGCATGGTTAAGTGAGGAGATCTTATGACCATACAGGTTCCAGGATTGGCAGCTCCCGATGGTTGGTTTTGGCCAAATTTATTGTGTGGGAAAATATTAAAAGGTTATTTTAATCTTCATTTTCAGAGGTCAGGAAGTTTTAATATGGGAAGTCGTGCACTGTCAAAGCTGTATGTTTATGATATCCTTAAGCATACCAATGTATGTTTCTTTACATGGATATGGTATGATTGTGTAGTTATTGATGAGTACTGTATATTTATTACAGTGAGAACAAGCACCAAGCTCAGGAAGTATTTTTGAGGAGGAACCATATTATTATATTTGTCAAGAAGGTGTATGCAAGTGAATATGTGGGACCTGGTGTGAGAGGCAGACTTCTGGTTAGATGGCAAAACAGGGTGGAAGAGTATGTAAGGGAGAGAAACGTGAGGACAGAGTAGGGTTTAACCAAATAGGGAGGGAGTGTTGGAACAGGGAAAACTGGAAACACTTCTGCCTTGACCACCCCATTGGGAGGAGTTTCCGGAGGGAATGAGGAGTCGGAGCTAAAGATAGATAGATTTGCATGGCTAGGGCCTTACATCCCAGTAGGTGCTAGTAAAGGGGTTATTATTTATGTTTGACATATTGCTTGCAATCCCTCCCCTCTATTGTCTCCCTTGTCCTACAGGGTCTAGGGCGGTCTACTTTCATCCTGGATAAAAAATAGGTACGTACTTTAACGTTATGCCATATAACATAAGAGTGACACGAATTGTTGCACTCCCAATATTACCGGTACAATTTCTGGCGAGTAACATCATCTCATTTTCAACAATACAGTATCATGAAACATGTCCCCGTTGTGAACGGCTCTTTAATTAAATACAGTAGGTGTAGAAAACGTCAACAAATCACCTCCAGTTGTTGCTCAGGAAATAATTAATATTTGGATTACTCTCGCCATGGTCAAGTGACAACACTTATAATATCTACATAACCTCACATCTGTTTTTATTCATTTTTAGTTCAATTTAAATTTGAAATAAGCTTCCTTTAAATTATTTGCAATATGCTAAGTAATTTTGCTTATTAATAATAGGAATCAAAGTAAAGAAAAACATTTTACCAATCAAAAACAGCTGGGAACTCTCTTGTCATTGGTGATTGGTCATAATAATTATTATCAACCAATCCATAGCAACAGTAGACCAAAACAATACCCATGTTATTAGCAGTGCCAATCAGAAACAGTAAACATACTAGCCTTGGTTCTCATTGGCTAGGCAAACTATCAGATAGTGTTGAAGCTGACAACAACAAGAGGGCTTTGTTTATCTCGAGTGTGTGTGTGTGTATGTGTGTACCCTGGGGGTTACGAAGTACTACTAGAATTATTCGTTAGTTTAGTGGAGGATAAGGCTATTGATAAATAAAGTTTTTCCAGGAAATGGTTAGCGGAAATAATGGGGGAGTCAGTTCCAGTATACACCCATGGAGGTGGAGGAGACGTACAAACACACATCCAGGGTAAGATAGACAGAAATGTTTGTTATAATCCACCCAGGTCGTGTTAAAATGGTTACACGTATATAATTCCTCCTTCCTAACCTACCCCAACCCAACCATTCGATACCGTGACCTCTAATTTGATGTATGTACTTGTGGTCAAAAATAATCATCCATATAGGGGTAACTCACGTAGGCTATAGAGTTTGATAGCTTCCCTCTGCCTCTTCACTGATAAACTTTACAACAAAATGGTTAAGTACCATCTTTTAATTTACTGCAAGCATATACGAACTATACTTAAGGGGGTGTGGGAGTAGGGGACAGGCTTTGGGGGGGACTGGGGGGGGTGCGGGAATAAGGGGACAGGCTTGGGGTGGGTAGAAAGCCTGTCCCCCTATTCCCGCACCCCCTTCACCCCTCAAAACCTCCCCAAGCCTGTCCCCCTACTCCTGCACCCCCCAAAACCCCCCCAAGCCTGTCCCCCTATTCCCACACACCCTTAAAACAATAGCATCATATGTGAACGTGAAAGCATTAACGTTAGATGGCAAATTGAGATACCCATATGTGGATGATTATTATTGACCATGACTATACATGTATATCACAATTGAACACATCTATACCCACAATGATAATTAATAGTCAGGAACCAAGGCTAACTCCTGCAGACCTACAGAGAGGTACAGTAATATAATAATATTTTTTACAAGTTGCCACAATGAGATTTTAGACATTCTGCCATATTTCCTTTGGTAATATTTGAGCGCTTGTCCATAATATCTTTTCAACTCAAGGTTTTCCAGTATGCAATATTTTATAGTGTGTTTTTAATTAATCTGTTGTACAAATCCATCATAAAGGAGTGTATTTGGAGATATCACCCTCCTCCCCCACCCAGTCTCCGAAAACACTCAATTTCCCCAGATTTGAACTATAGATTCGTCTGAAAAACACTATCTATAACGCATTAAATAGAATTAGGTAGACCTGAACTGACCTAACCTAACCTAGTCAGGACTGCAGCAAACTACCAATTCAGGATATTTGAGAAGCAATATTCAGTGTACAATAAGCCATTGACTAAAACATTCCACACCCATCAGGTTATCAAACTTACTACAATGGTAATGTAGGATATTGTAACCACCGAGTAATTCAAGAAGTTGCCGCTAAACGCTGATCACCTTTGTTTAATTTCTGTGTATGAGATTACTGTATTTGTATTGTAAGCCCCTACTGTAATACTGTATTATATTGGTAGTTATAGTACAGTATTACAGTATGAAAACTAAGTGTTATCTTTATTGTAATGTTAGTAAAGTAATAAAATATGAAAAGTTATTTGAGTACCGTACATTGTCTACTGGGCGTACAATGTTAATAGGTGATCAGTAACTGAGACTACCTGTATACAGTATTATATATATATATAGCAAGTGAAAAAGTGACAGAAAAGGAAATTGTGAATATATCAGTTATTTGTTTCACCCCAGGGAATCATGAGCGAGAGAAGGCGGTGTCAGCAGCAGTGGAGATGGTGGTGGCCAGTGCCAGGCTGGGTGTGGTCACCCTCTGTGCAAGTGTTGCTCACATCATCAGGGATAAAATTAGGTGGGTGTTTGCTCATGTTACAGATTTTTAGTTGTTATATCTGAATTTGAAGTTACAGGTTTGCTACTTGTGTATGATATACCGGTACTGTATTCACATTGTTAGTAAGTCTATAGAGGCTTCACCTGACTTTTTTACCTCCTCACTTTGGATTTTCACTGCACAGCACAATTATTTCATTTTTTTTTTCACTGTTACAGTGATAGCATGCTGCACCAGACTGTCACGAGTCAATTTTTGACAGCACAGTTGCACTCGATGAACATTAAAGTTAAATGATACCATACCTGTATTAACAATATTTCACATCAAGTTCAAGTTCAAGTTAAGAGGTCCTGCAGAGGGTTGCTCGTGGGCAGCATAATATGCGGGGGATTTAGGGATCCAGGACAGGATTAGGAAGGGGGTTAGGATGAGGGTGGATTGGGTCAGGGACTGTGGGTTTAGGATTAGAATTGGGGAGGTAATGATCGGTGATCCTATTTCTAAACGTGTCAAGAGTGAGATGGGAGATGATTCCACTCTTGGATGCTGCAGGGCAAGAATGAGTGCCTTAATATATTAGTGCTTGTCTGGTATGTATGGTATATATTTAAAGTTGTGGCTGCCTCTAGTGGATCATATACTTGTAGGGTGTAGATATGTGTCTTTGTCTATGTCAACTAACTTGTTTGTGATTTTGTATATCATCTGTTATCTGTGTATCTGTCTTCGTGTTGCCAATGGGTCTAGTTTTATGTCTAGTTTAAGCAAAGTGACTGATGTAGTGTGTTTGTAAGATGTCCAGAAGGGACTCATGGTCATTAAAATGTGCATTAATTTACCCTCCTTTTTAAGTAAAACTGAAATGAAAGGAAACTGATAGAGAAATTATTACTGTACAGTACTAATATGATGTTACTTTGATTTTTTAGGTTCAAGTAATGTCTGGTAATGGAAAATGTATTTTTAATAGAGTAAAAAAAATATGAAATATTTCTATTTACAGGTTAGAGCAACAAGTTGTAGAGCTGGAGAAGAAGTTGGAGGCTTTTGAAAGTAGGGGCATCAACAGAGTCTCTGGAGTTACCTGTCACAGTGCCACACATGGGGAGAGTCTGCCAGAATCACCTTCTTCACTCAGGTCTCTATTGCCTTTTTTTCTTCTGGTTAGAGTTAATATCAAAGATTATAAGGCTACTGTACACTGCTGATTTGAAGTACTGTAGTCACTTACTTCAGGTATAAGGGTGAACTTGGGAACCTGTATTGCCAATACAGCAAGATAGAGATGGAACTTGGAAGGGTGGAAGAGAAGTTTTTCAGGCAATTGTACTACTGTACTGTACTCCATTCTTTTCATTCACACAAAGCTCATGATGTTGGTCCTGTGTAAGATTGTTGATGCAAGACTGGTGCACTAGCTGTCTGAGAATATTACAGAATTTTGGTTTTGAGCAGGATTGGTACCATGGTACTGTGCTGAGGGTAGGAAAGAGTACTGTACCGGTATATAAAAATAAGAATTCTTATTTTCCACAGTGTGCCACACTGCCAGGGACTTCCCCTTATTGTAGGTGTGTGGGTTTCATATACTATGGTGTGTTTTCTGCATGTCAACATTCTCATAATCTTCCCATTGAATTCAGTTTCTTTAATGGTTTTCATTGACTGAATAAACTATGCATTGTGAAAACATTTAAGTGAAATTGAAGCACCAGAAGGTTGAATTGAAAAAAATATATATAATTGGTACATCTGCATTAAAGCCTGAGAGTTTTTTGTAAGTGTTGTCACTTTTTTTGTAAAAAAATTCTTTCTCAAGAAATGCAAATAGTATTGTACTGTACAGTGCTTTTTCAGGTGGGAAGGTTTTTACAGTGTATACTCTGTTCCTGATTAAAAAAATCTTATATTATATTATTAGCAATTAGTGGACTTCTTTCAACTTTCTTCACTCTTGCATGCTTATAGTTCCAGCCTATCTTGCCAAATCTTCTGATGTAATTTAGTTTTCTTCCATTTTCATTATCAGCTGTGACTTGATTGTCAAAATTATACAGTTTCATATGGCATGGTGTTTGTTTCTCATTACTGTATTATTATTTTCTGTTTGATGCTTGACCAAATTAAACACAGGTTGTTTATTTTCTCTGCTAAAGAATATTAGTTTTTCAACTTGTTGATAATCCATGGTTTTCTCTTCATAATTTCTCCATGGGATGAATATTGTCGCCTTGTGTTGTAATTGTTCATTTGGGAACTTGTGGACTACCAAGTTTTTATTTGAGCAAAGCAAAATTGTTTTCTTCCACCTATTATTTTTCCTTTGGTAAAGAATGCTTCTCTTTTCAGTTTTTAATACAGTACAGTATGTTCATTCTCAATCTCTATTTGTTTTTCTTTTTTTTTTGGGGGGGGTGTCTGTGCTTTTTTAATCTTTGTGTGCCTGTGCAACATAATCTTGTGTTAGTTAAAATAAAAATAAAATCTAAAAGATGGTGCATCCTGGCTCAATTGTTATTACAACTGTAGGGGTAGATTTATATATTTTTTTGTCACTGGTTTTATTTTGACAGAACTTAATACTGTAGTTTAACAATAGTTTGACTTTAGTAACAAAAGGCAACAGTAAAATTCAAAGAATTAACTAAAACAGGTATATAAATTAGCAATTAGCCAATTTTTTCATTACAGTAATAGTATATGAAATATAACTTTATACATAATCAAACATAGCACAAACTAAGAAAACTGTATTCTATCTAGGTGTGGGTCTGCTCCACCCTCCTTTTTAACCATCCCGCCACGCAAGCTGTCTGGGAATGACAGCCAAATTGTCAAGGAAGTCTGTCAAAATTGTGAATCTGGAGGCAGTCAGTTTTACTGCAGTGCTTGCCAACAGAGGCAGACTGATAATCATGACAGCTCCCAAAACATCACTCCGTTGAGAAAAAGTGATTTCACGTGTGGGTTTGCACAAAGGCACACACATGCCTCGACACGCAGTTTGAACCTGAGCCGTGCACCCTCAGCTTCACGCTTCATGAGGAGGAAGTATAGCACCATCAGCCTAAGGAGGATTCACCGGACTGGCTTAAGTAGCAAGGTTTATTGTTGTTCTTGGTTTTAATGTTCTTTACTAGTTCTTTGTTCTGTTGTGCTTCAGCTACCATCATAAGCAATTATTAAAGCTCAATCAATTTGTTGGTTGACTAATATGGTCATATCACAGATATATCAGTATTCGGTTATTGCAAACTCTGTATAACTTGGCTTTATAAGGGCTCTACTCTTGATGTTATAATATATGCTTTTATAGAATACAGTCTACCACAGTATCGGTGGTAAAAATTATTGACAATAAATGAATAAAAATATTTAATAATAGAAAAATATTTCAATGAACACAAGATGAAAAAAAAGTTATATGTGTTTCTTCATAAATATGAGAAAAATATATTGTGAAAAAATGTGGAAAATGTGGGGAAAAATATAAAAACTAAATAAAACATATATTTAAGTAAACCTAATGTTCTAAAAATATTTAGTTAAAAATATTTTGTTGGAAAAATATAAAACTGAAAACATATGTTTAAAAAAAATCCTAGAATAACATGTCTAGAAACATTTAAAAAATTCAGAATATTGTTTGAAAAAAGAAAAATACACATTTAATTCTGTATATTCAAATTTACATTTAATATTCTTAGCGCTACTTGTCATTTATCATTAAGGACTGAATGATGCATCTAATCATTATTGGAGACTTTCCTGTGTACTACTATAGTTATTGGTACTGATGCTTTACATTACAAAGAAAATCACCAGTTCTAAAAACTCACTCAAGTTCAGGTTTCAGTATAACTTGTTGATGTCCTGATAATGTGGTGTGACCACAGAAGATTGTTTTCTCATAAAAATGTAACTTGGGAGGGATTCTGATGTGGGAACTCTGTATCATACCTTATTATATAGACAGGTTATGTCACTTAAGGTAATGTGCGGTCTGGTATTTATTATCGAATGAAGTAAGGTTCAGATGGACTACTCTCTCAGGTCACTTTGGATATGGTCAGGGGAGGTGATGTTAGGGTAGACTATACAGTACACTATAACACAAATCTCCAGGTAAACCACACACTATACTAGCACCAGTGGGAATGGACCGCATGCCATAATAGCACATATACTGTATACAGTATATATATTTTTTTTTTTCGGCCACATGGAGTCCACTGCTGTACTAAGGCATTTCCAAGCTTTCTCCATGAGATATCATGCTTGCTATAGTAGATTGTGGCATATAATTTTACCTTTATGCAATATGAAGATCCAGTTAACTGTGCAAGTTTTACACAAAATGAAGTTACTACTGTACTGTAGTATTATTATAAGCCTTCAAGTTGATATATTTTACTGCAGGGATCTTCCAGTGGTACGCTAAGCCAGAGCAGCAGCAGCAGCACTGGGAGTCAAGAGTGGGCTGATGATAGCAGCAGGAGAGGCAGCAACAGCAGTAGATCATGTGTAGTGACTGTGGCTGAAGTGTACTCTCCACCCTCACCTCCACCACTCCCCACCACTGGTAATTGTCATGTGGATAGTCTTATTTATTATGTACATCTTGTGGTTATCATGATGCTCTTTTGAAGACAGTGTACTGTACTGAACAACATGTAGTTTTTACTTTCATCCCAGTACAGTTGGTGACATGCATGGGGATGGAGGCAGGTTGTAGACGACAGGATGCTCAGGGAGAATTAGGAAGGGAAGAGATTAGGAAAGCAATAGGCAAGTTGAAGATGGGAAAGGCACCGGGGGTAGATGGGATAACGGCTGAAATGTTAAAGTATGGGGGGGAGGTAGTGGTGGAGTGGATGTTGCTTATATGTACATTGGCATGGAGGCAGGGAGAGGTACCAGAGGATTGGAGGAGGGCCATAATTGTGCCATTGTATAAGGGGAAGGGGAGTAAGGAGGAGTGTGGTAGTTATAGGGGAATAAGCCTTCTTAGTGTACCGGGGAAGGTGTATGGAAAGGTTCTAACTGAGAGACTGATGGAAGTGACAGGGAATAAAGTTGGTGAGGAACAGGGAGGGTTCAGAAAGGGTAGAGGATGTGTGGACCAGATATTTGCGCTAAAATCGATAGTGGAGAAATATATAGGGAAGGGTAAGAAGTTGTATGCTGCCTTCATGGACTTGGAGAAGGCATACGATAGGGTTGATAGGAGAGCTATGTCAGAGGTGTTGAGAATATATGGTGTTGGGGGATCTCTACTGAAAGGTATTGAGGCTTTTTATACAGATGCAAAAGCATGTGTGCGGGTGGAGGGTGATCTGAGTGAGAGTTTTAATATTAGTGTAGGGCTGAGGCAGGGATGTGTTATGTCACCATGGTTGTTCAATATATATATGGATGGGTGTATGAGAGAGATGAAAGCCAAAGTGAATGGTCTGGGGGTGAAGTTGAAGCTGAATGAAGTAAATTGGTCCTTGGCGGCAAGTTTGTTTGCAGATGACACTGTGCTGATGGCTGAGAGTGAAAGGGAGTTGCAGAGTGTGGTGGACAAATTTCAGTCTGTATGTAAGCGAAGGAAACTGAAGGTGAATGTGGGTAAAAGTAAAGTGATGGTGTTTGAGAGAGCAGAAACGGAAGTGATTGACTTTGCTACACCTTACAGAGTGGAAGTACCAACTGGGACGAAGTGTGAGATAACCCTAAGGGGTGAGAGGATGGAGGAAGTGAAGGAGTTTAAGTACCTGGGGACAGTTATGTGTAAACATGGAAGTATGGAAGGAGAAATTAGGGAGAGAGCAGTGAAGGGTAGACAGGTCATAGGATCACTGGGGAGGATAATGAAAGGTAGAAGTGTGAGTATGGAAGTGAAAAGGGGACTGCGAAATAGTATAATCTTGCCAACACTGACGTATGCGTCGGAGACATGGACATGGAGTAGGGCTCATCAGTCAAGAATAGGTGCTGTGGAAATGAGTTATCTGAGAGGTGCATGTGGACTGACAAGGTGGGATGGAGAAAGTAATGAGAGTGTGTATAGGAGATGTGGTATGAGTGAGAAGGCAATTGGTATTGAGTGTGGAGTGGTTGAGAGAGTGAAACGTAATACTTTGAGGTGGTTTGGACATGTGGAGAGAATGCAAGGTGAGGAGTTTGTAAAGAAGGTGTATGTAAGTGAAGTTGTGGGACGTGGTGTGAGAGGCAGACCACCAGTAAGATGGCAGAACAGAGTGGAAGAGTATGTAAAGGAGAGAAACATGAGGGGGAGGGGAGGGATTGAACAAGTAAGGAGGGAGTGTGAGAACAGGGAAGACTGGAGACTTTTCTGCCGTGGCCACCCCCTTCGGGGGAGTTCCCGGAGGGAACGAGGCGTCAGAGCTATAGATAGATAGATAGATACAGTTTTCCATTATATACTTAGTACATTATAAGGATAATTCAGCATTCTTAATGATTCAGAGAGTGCTGCAGTGAAGTTGCTGGCTAAAAAACTTGCCAGTGTGATGCAGGAAGAGAATTGGGACAGTTGGCCATCGTTAGGTTGCCCTTCCAACTCTGATCCACTTCAAGGATACTCTGCTCATCCTGATACACCATCAACCTCTTCACCCACCACCTTTGCTCAGGATGTGAGTTTATTTAACTACTGTACTGGGGTATTGATGATGATGATAGTCAGACATACTCATCAGTAAACAAGTAAAACACTTTAATTTATTTATATATTTTTTCTAAAATCAGGATGCACCTTCCAAGATGGATAGTACAGGACTGTTTTATAATATGCACTTTTGCCATTAACTTGCCCATTTTGCCAATGTGACTTCAACTATGTCATAATGTAGAGTATGGTAATGAAGATTGCTGATTGTTCTTATTTTACAGGACCTATGTGCACCTTATCCACTGGAAGGGTGTGAATGTGTGGTTTGCACAAGAATGTCATCAGATCTAGCCTCACCGATGTACAGTTTAACTACCAGGTCAGTTTAGGGAAATTGCATAAACCACTTCGCTGGGATAGTAGGCCACCAAATATTAGATTATACTATATGTAGTAATCAGTTGCTCATAGCTCACACAAGTACTCAGTCAGTCCATGTGGGAATTTTTCGGACTGTTTATTTTTACAAAAACTAAACAGCAGATTTGTGGTGAGATTATTGCAAAGGGAAATCTGCAATATTGGATGTATGCAGTTGTATAACTGCATGGTTTGTGACAGTGATTGCAGAAGTGACCACCACAGCAAATAAAGTAAGATGTGGTGGTAGGGACATGTGATGAGGATGAGGGAATAAAAACCAGCAAGAACAGCATAGCTGATGCCAGTGATAAGAACTTAGAATGGCTGTCAGAGATTGAAGTGTAGGGAAAGAGTGGAGGTAGAGTTGAGAAGAGTTGGTGGAAATGGAGGAGGATGTTGGGGATGAAGGGAAGTGGAGAGGCATAAGTAACAGGGAGATCATCCCCTAATTAACATAGCAAGATGGATCATACCAGAACAACTAAGACCATGAAGAGATTAATTACAGATTGATGCAACCACACTGCTAGTACTAAAAGGTGCTAAACAAGCATGAATAAATAAGGAAATCCTGAAGATAGCTATTGGTCTTGCCCAGTTTTTCACAGTACAGTATTTCAAGTATGATTTGTGGGCAATAAAATTTCCATTTTCTTTATTTACTATAGTAAGATGTTTTTGCAATTATTCTTACAGAACAGTTTCATAATTTTCTGTACTAACTTTTTACAGCGAGGGGCCCTTGCTTCCTCGTGGCAGCATGGTTCTGGTGCGTGGGGACATGGTTGGAACAGTTATATACATTGGCCACCGTAGACACCCGTTTCCTAATAAGGGCATGCAGTATCTCTCTCCCACATCCAGTCCTACCCAAGCTTCCAGTGTGTTATGGAATGGTGGTGTGGTGATGGATGATGTAGGAAATTCTGCTGATGTTGCATCTAGTCCTCTTGGAGTTACCATTGCTCTATGGTCCCCTGGTGAGTCATTAAATTGAAAGATTTGATTGGGCATCATGTTTTCCTTTAGTATCTCTATGTTTATTGCTATTCATCATAGGAATATAGGCCGGCTGTTGTTTGCATAGGATATTATTGAGAAAGTAAAATTATTATAAATAATATATAAAACAAAAATTCATGATATATAAGTGAATTGAAACTGCCCATCATTGAATTTAATTTCTTTCATCCTTATCAGATCAAGGAGAGTTGTTCGTTCCTCTGAGAGATGTTGTGTGCCAGTTGGATGAAGAAGTAGACACAGAGAGGGGTGAAGGCACACACAGCCCCAGCCTAGTAGACTGTTCTAATGCTTGTCCAAGTTCAATGCAATTCATCCAAGTTTCTGGAGATGATGATGATCATCATAATCAAAGAGGGGAATTTCAACAAAGAGATGTTATTGAAAATGCACAGCATGATAACCCTGAGCATGCAACTTCATCTGCTATGATGTTTTCATTTCAAGAGAATGTACCTGTATATCCTGTAGAATCACACCATATAGATCTGCCCATGTCATCTGATTATAAAGAGAAACCAAAAAGTGTTTCAGAAATAGCAAAAGCCTCTAAAGATAATAAAATTTATGGTTTAGTTCCGGTATATAATCCAAGTGTCGTGCAAAGACTAAGACAAACGTGTGGTCTTGACCAAGATACTGAAGACATGTGTAAAAATAATACTGAAAATTACATTGACCAAAGTACATATTATAAGGTAGCTTCTAACAAGAATTTACTGCAAAGTTCTGAAAATGAATTATTAAAAATTAAGAATATAGAGAGTCCTTTCTGTGTCGATCTATATCCAGATAATCGGAAGATCGAACAGAGATCTAGTGACACAGAACCAGAAGTGTCCATCTATGACACATCAGACTCAGCCATCAGTTTAACTTTCACGAGACAAACTCAGAATCATGATGAGATTTGTTGTGTGGAGACTAGTACACAACCTCCCACCAGCCATGCAGAGACTGATGTAGAGTCACTTCACTTTGGAGACACATGGGACTCTGGGTGCTGCATGAATAGAGGCAGGTGTGGAAGTCTCTCTTCAGAGCAGCTCTCAGATTTGGAGTGTGAAAACACAAAACTGAAGTCTCCATGGGCACAGAGTTTAAATGATGCCTTTGACTCGGTATGGAACAAATATCCAAGTGGTCCAGATTCATGTAATTCCAACAGATATACAAAATTTGACTCTGAATATCAAAGCAGATATTCCAGCCTTACCTCTGCCTTGTCACATAGAAGTTCCAGGAGACCAGTCAAAGACAAATTTTCTCAATCTACCATTGACATGTCAAGTGAAGAATTGAGTTTGAAAGATTTTAATAACAAGTTTCATCAGCCTCCCTGTGACCAGAAGACACCACCACAGCTCTGTATCAGTAGCTGGTATGTTTTCTGTTTACATCTCTTTCAGTCATTCTTAAAACTGGTATTTATTATTTTTGCAAGTGTTGACAAATTCAAACTTGCTGACATCCTGAGGTATCCTTGCATATTATTTATTCCATGGTATTTTCTCATTGCAAACTTTGCACCCTTCCTCCCACCCCTCTGCAGGAATTATAAGGACAAACTTCATATTCTGTTCAAACAGTATTTTCAAATTTTCATAGAAGTAGTTTTTTCAGTAGCGGATGTAATAGGGTCATGGAAGTAGACTGTTGATACTGTACTGCAATTTTTTTCACTGTCCGTTGATTTGAATTCAGAGTTTCAATTAATGGTGAGAATCTTGAAGTGGTTGGAGTGATACTGGATACTAATATTGGCATACAAGTTTTCCTAGTCTTCTCAGGTGTAATATTGATGAACTAGTTTTTCCTATAGTAATAATGGCAGAAATCTTAGTTTTCTCTAGGTCAAATATTGAGGCTTTTCTGCAGAAGCTACTTGATCCAAACTAGGTTCAAGGATGCAATCAGTGTATAAAAGTGCGCATTTGAGGGATTATTGGAAATTATTTTTACACCAATAGCTCTATGAGAAAATATTATGGTAGAGTGGAGTGTATCCATGCCCTCGTTAGTTATTTTGGAGTATTTCTATGACTGAAATGGTTCCCATATATATGTTTCCCTGTTCATATACATTACTTTCACCTGGGTTGATTTGTGTTATACAGTACTGTATATCCCATGAATGTATATCTGTGTTGTGCCCATTCCATTGTGGGACCTTAGCCCCTATTGTCCTTGCTACCAATGCCTGTTGTGTGTATGTGCACTCTATTTATCTATCTATAGCTCCGACGCCTCATTCCCTCCGGGAACTCCCCCCAAGGGGGTGGCCGCGGTAGAAGTGTCTCCAACTTTTCCTGTTCCAACACTCCCTCCTTACTTGGTCAAGCCCTGCTCTGACCCTCACGTTTCTCTCCCTTACATACTCTTTCACACTGTTCTGCCACTTAACCGGGGGTCTACCTCTCACACCAGGTCCCCCAACTTCACTTCCATGCACCTTCTTTACAAACTCCTCACCCTGCATTCTCTCTACATGTCCAAAAACCACCTCAGTGTATTACACTTCACTCTCTCAACCCACTCCACACTCAATACCAATTGCCTTTTCACTCGTACCACATCTCTCATACACTCTCTCATTACTTCTCCATCCCACATGCTCCTCTCAAGTAACTAATTTCCACTGCATCTATTGTAGACTGATAATCCCTACTCCATGTCCACGTCTCATGCATAGGCTATGTCAGAGTTGGCAGGATTATACATTTCGTAGTCCCCTTTTCACTTCTATACTCACACTTCTACCGTTCGTAATCCTCCCCAGTGATCCTATGATCTGTCTATCCCTCACTGCTCTCTCCTTCCATACATCCATAGAACTATACCCAGGTACTTAAACTCCATCACTTCCTCCTTCCCTCTAGAGCAGTGGTTCCCAAACTTTTTCTGGTCGTTACCCACTTTTCATACATGATCCTTGTCCATGCCCCCCCCCCCCCTACAACCATAACCCGTTAACTGAAAAATATGAACATCCTTGCTGATACGTAAGATTCAAGACCAGGTTATCATATACAGAATACACAGCTTAGAAAGCCTTAGATTAAAATTATGTTGAGTTAAAATGATCTTGCTTCCCTAATACATCCCCATATCTTGTTTTATGTCAAGAACACACACAGAATCATATAAAAAAGACGTATTACTCATGTGTCTGTCAGCAAGGCATTGTACAAACCTGTACTGAACCTGTAAGTTCTCTCCACTGGCTATCTACCCGCTAAACTCCTTTGGTTTTATTTATGCATAACCTCAGACTATGGCCCCCTACATTCTTCTATATGGCCCCCCAGGGGGCCATGGCCCCCAGTTTGGGAACCACTGCTCTAGAGTTATCTCACACTTAGTCCCATTTGGTACTCCCACTCTGTACAGTGTTGCAAAGTCAATCGCTTCAGTTTCTGCACTCACTCATTTATTATGCTCAGTTCCATGTGTGTGCTGCCCATTATTTGTCCATTTTCTAATCATGAATTTTCCTATAACTTTCAGTTTAATGGATGATTCCGAGGTGTGATGCAGCTGTTGTCATCAAACTGTCCGACTGCTATTTGATGTCCCAGCCTTCCTCCATTCCATATTCCTGAGAACTTCTGCATCTTTTGCCTGGTTTTACAATTATAATGTTTATTTAGGGTAAGTGACAAGGTGTCTGTGAACCTCGTTCTTTTAGTCAAATTTTATTATTGTATAATAGAAATATTACTTGTATAAAATACTATATAGATATATATGTATAAATTCAGTTTCATTTAATAATAAACATTTGTAGAATTATTTTCTTATGGCTGAATTTCAGTGCATGGAGTTTTCATAATTATTTCAATATCAGTTTATTCCTCTTGTGCTCTTTAATTTCAGTATAATATAGTTTTATGGTTACTATAACCAGTTAGGTATGGTAAATGGCTTTATAGTATATAATTTTAATACGTGAGAAGTCTTATTAGTTTGATCCATAGGCATATTTATGTTAGATTTTTATCTTTCTTTTGCTGCACGATCCGACAAGTAAACATATATATACAGTTGTTCTGACTGAGGATATGGTTTTGCTTCAGTTTCCTTTCCGTTGTTTGTTCATTCATTGATAAAGACAGATTCAGTAACTAAATAATTCTGTACTTGTCATATACTCAGTCAAACCTGCAGATATTAATAAGCAATAAGCAAATGGATATGACATTGTTTATTGGGTATTGTGATATAGTGTCATATGGCCTTAGATCCCAAGCATTAAGAGAATACTTTTGAAGTGGGGATTGAAAAAAATATGAGCAGAAAATGTGGGAATTACAGTCGGCAAAAAAAGTTTCATTACCACCCCTATGTTAATTTTAATATCGTTAAGCGTGGCAGGATTAGTACTCCCTAGACTGGGCGGCCGTGCCTCGTGTCATCCAAGACGGCTATCATCTTTGCCTTGCCCCTCTGATAATATGCAGGCTGTGGCAGTTTTTTTGAGTCTTCAACAACTACAATATATAAGACACTCACATCACACCTAACTCACCAGTCAGGTATACTAACTTTACATCACACTGTTACAAGGATGGTAACAAAACTTTTTTTGCCGACTGTACATAAAGAAGAAAACAGTTAGGACCGAATGATTTGTAATTAAGTTGGATCATGATACTAAATTAGTACCGTATGTTAATTATTGTCGTTGCAATTTATACTGTATTACTGAATTGTAGAGTTTGTGCAGCACCTGTATAGCTAATAAAACAAATTATAATTATATGTAAAGGTAGAAATTCAAGGTTTCTGTAGCTAAATAGTCTATTTCTCAAGTGCAGTATGCAGGGCATAGCATGTGATAACTTACAAAAATTTGCCACCGTACAGTACCCTAGGATATTGTAATTCCTGGCAGTGCCAAGCATCATTATGATTGTTATCTGGCTGTAATATCTGCTTATATCATGGTCTTTAACCAAAGGTTGCTGAATTCAGTAGTTGGCCATCACTGTGGAGTAGGTCCTCGTAAATGTTAATAATCTTTGTTTGGTAATACTATAATATGAACTTTTTTAATGCACAAGACATTGTATTCAGTTGTACTTTTATGGATGTTTTTCCTATTCTTATAATTTTTCACATTCTACATTTTTCTCTATTGAAGTGAATGACAGATGAGCCTTCAGGTTATTAAAAGATAATAAAGGTCGGTAATTCGTGAACCAGTATAAACATTTGATATAGTAGTGATACATATTACATAATAATAAATATAGTGTCACCTTACCAGAACTTTAATTACTTAAGCCTCGACCCCATCATGCAGTTTCATATCACTGGGAACCACTGTGTGTCATAAAGCTTTAATAAAATACAGGTTATTTTTGCTTTAAAATGGATGGTAATTATTTTCCATGGAGAATCTGTTTTGACTAGCTGAAATTCCAGTAAGTTACATTTCTATTCTTGACCTGAATGCTTACATGAACCGACACCTTTACTTCACCAACCGAAACCAATTCGATCCAAATCTCTCCCAAAATCTAACCACTTCTCAGGCACAAGGCCTACCTCTGGAAAAAATGTGTAAAAATCCACACATTACCTTTAGCAAAATCCTCCTGATCAAAATATATTATTATTATTAAAAAAAATATTACAATACTGCTGAAAATCTATTATGAACACATATAATATGGTACAGTATAATTCTAGACAGGCAACGTAGACTCGTCAAAGTATCTGTTGTACTTCTTGGAGCGGTAGCGGGCCTTGGGGTCTCTCTTGCTCCATGATGGTGCCAGGTTTGGCATCAGACCTAGTGTATAGAAAATATTTCTTATACTGTATGATGTAATCTGTACTGCATGCTGGATACACTAATAAGAAAGAGCAGAGGTTATCAGATTACTGTGTTTGAAACAGTTCTGGCACCCAACTGCACTTTCCTCATTACATTTACCTTTTGAGCTGTATTCACTGTCACCACCCACCCCTGATCTTCGTGACAACTTCCAGGTTAGTATATTCAAGGACATTTCCTTATGTCCCTAGACGGGACCTCTGAAAGAGCCGGTGCCCTAAGAATCCTCCCTTACAGTATTTTATAATGTACACCAGTATACAGTATCTCTAACTTCCCATGAATTGTGGCATGTGGCACTCACCTGATTTTTGGGCCATAGCTACAAGCCACTTCACTCTCTTCTGTTGGCGGGCACACAGTCCCGTCACACGCTTTGGCAACATGCACCCATCAGAGCGAACAAACTGGGACAAAACTAACACATCCTGAGGAGGAATTAATATAACATGAACAAAACGATTATCTTGTTTTAGTTACAATGCGGTACCCAAAATGGAATACATGGCTGATATAAGACACATTCAAATACATAGGTCAATATAATTATGTGGTCTCACACAGCAACTTTTCTCCTATCTTACTGTATGTTTGAGGTTGAGGTTAAGAGCACAGAGGGAACAGGAATTGCATTCCCCATGCTCAGGCTTAACCAAGAGGGCTTCTCTTGGGGACTTAATATACTTTCCCTCCACTGTGATGATATTATCTTCCTCCTTCACAACAACTGTAAAGAGGATAGTATAATTTCAGTTATTATTTGTTTTAGAGGAGTAATACTTTACTATATAGTCCTACCTGTGATTCTTTACCGACAGAATTTTTTTTATAAGGTACTACCGTAGTATAATTATATGGTAGGTAATGGAAGAAATTTTGTCCTCATTTATTATACGCTATGTTTGGAGAGCTCAGAAGGAATTAAATACAGTACCATAATATACTGTTGCAATCTTGAAACGTTGTCAATAGAGGTTCCTCCTCATACTGTCAATCTAATGCATATTTAACAAACAACACACTTTTTTAGTAATGTACAGTTGCCCAAGAAAAGACTGCAACCAAATTTGCTGGTCTGTGACAATGTCTGGCAGCTGCTCCAAAGTAAACACTCATATTTTATCAATTTTGTACTGAAAAGCTCTCATAGATCAGGAGTGACTTTTTTTTACAGCAAATACTCTTTAAAAAAATTACTTCCCATCCCAAATGTAAAGTGTGGCTGTAGCAAAAATATTAAAGAAAGAAGTTGAAAAATTGTTGAAAAATATTTTGACCACTTTATAGTTTTCATATATTTTTACAGCAACTACTATATCAATTACTGTATATTACTGTACCGTACTAAGAAAAATTTATCATGCAGAAATTTACTCATATTACCATAGTATGTAAAGTGTGGCAGAGTAAGGTAAAGAATATGTTATGATAGGTTTTGCAAGCACAAGAAAGATTACACACTTCCTGCCTATTAGCTAGGTCAGGGTAATGGATTTTTCACTCACAATATTTTGGTAAAAAAAAATTAACAGAACAAACACAAACACAGGACAGGAACATACAGTATATCATGAAGAAAAACAAATAGTTGTATAATAGTATTTCATGTTTCTCTAAAAGTCTAAGTAATGAGGTGGTATAAATTAGTGGGAAATGAAGGTAAAAACATTGTGATAAATAATGGCAATAGAATAGATAATTACCAAATGCTCCAACTTGAGAGAATATTTTCATTATTCTGACCTGTATTGAATTTGGAATTGAAATTTCACTGTTCTTCCCCACCCTAAGTCCCATTTTCACACTGTCACTCATATTCATGTAGGAAGGGGAAGTGGCAGAAAAACAAAATCCCGATGATGAGGTTCACAATCATTCATATCACAACAAAATACACAAAAACAAGATATTGCATTGGTTGGTATTATTACAGAAGTACCGTACTGTGTTCTTGGCTAGGGCCACACAGTGTTACCACATCTGGCTAGGTCCCGGGAACTTGCCCCAGTTACTTTATGATAGTTTACAGCAGTTATATCCCGGGGTAATTCTGCATAAGAGGTCCACCTGGATTGTTCCCACATTTTATAAATTTTCATGCATATTTTTACTTGTTCTATTGATTGTTGCCCATAATATCATGATAACTTTTTTTACCCTTACTTGACCTAACCTAACCAAACCAGGACCAAGGCAGACTACCAGGACCTAACCAGGGCAGACCATCGGGACCTAACTTGGGCAGACTACCGGGACCTAACCTGGGCAAACAACTGGGACCTAACATAGGCAGACTACCGGGACTGTCCAATGTTTACAATGGCAGGAACACACTGAACTTAGGCTCTGGAGAGCTGAAATTTTCTATATGCTATTATACCAAAAATAAGTACAACCTCCTCCTAAATTCATTACACATGAACATATTACATTGTCCCCTTGTGAAATATACACAAATTGTAAATGTTTGCCACGTGGACCTTTTATGCAGAAATACCCCAGGTATTCTGTACAAATACTGTTAGTCTATATAAAGTTAATCGCACCATCATTACTTACTTTCTTTCAAGGATACTGGGGAGGATACATGTATATGCCTAGTCTGGTTTAGAGCGCTAAGCATGATTGGATTTCTTATTATTTTACAAGATAACTGTCGCTGAAGTAAAGCTTTTGCTCCAGTGGCAAGTCTAAAGGCCATTGTATCTTTGTGGCAAAAATATTTAATTGGCCAATAACACCTCGATCCTCGTCCGCTGCTCACCGGGAATGTATTTGTTTACTACTATTATAGCAGACAACGAGCTCAAACAAATTTAAGAAACATATAAATGGAAACACGATCAAACACCATAGAACATATTATATATTCACATGAAATGAAACGTAAATATAACACAATCATAATTATATATCTACCAACGTATTTTAAACTAAATGTGATAAAATGTAAAAACAGTATTACGCAGGTGCCACATTTACGAGTAGAGGATATCACAGACGAAAACAAACCGTGAAATACCTATTAGAGACGTCATCTGGTCGTCCAAGCGGAGAATTGGGGTACCAAGACCGTCTTGGGAGCGCTTGGTTTCAGTGACGAGAACTGACCAACTGGCGGCGGAGGCGGCGCCGGCGATGACGACGAAAAAAAATAATAAATCAAATAAAAAATTAATAAATAAAAAAAAATAATAATAAAAATAAAAAAAAAGTAAATTATTACAAAAAAATAATAATCAATAGAAAAAAAATATTTTGATAAAAAAAATTATATTATTTTAAAAGACAATTAAAAAATAAATAATATTAATTATTAAAAAAATAAAATAATAATAATTGTGTCTCTGGTCTATAATAATAATAATAATAATAATAATAATAATAATAAACCTACTAGCCACTAATGTAATTATGGGTAAACAATTTAGGCTACATAAGGACATCATAACCTGTGTCGTAATGGTGATCGGTTTAGAACTCTCCTGCTAAAACAGGATGCAGAACTTTCTCTCCTTTCTTCTTCATGAGAGAGAGAATATTTTCCATACAACATACTCTTTGATTTTTACTTCATTTTTCATCAATTCAGTGTCGTCATCAGATCGAATCCGATAATTACTGCTGGCCATGATGTACTGTACGTGTCTGTTTTGAATCTCAGTGAGGCTGCGCACTATAAGAGAGGCATGTCTATAGTGGTACAATAACATGATTTTCACATGAGTGCCTTTTGAGTCCTAAGATGTTCTGCCCACTCTCACATGTAAGCGCTCTTAATTGTAGGACTACATGTAAACATATATAATGCTCCCATGCTGTTAAACGTGTAATTACATGTGTACAGTAGCTGTCAAAATATTATATGCATAGGTCTAATAATCAGCACACGCACAAACTCTAACGCAATTTCCAACGTACTAAATACAGGTTCCATGCACGCAGAATTAATTGAGTATACTCATAGAGGTTCATGAATATACTCAATGAATTCTGCTTGCAAGCTCCTATATACGCCTATACACGCACAC
The DNA here is from genome assembly GCA_034508575.1 of Petrolisthes manimaculis. Lineage (NCBI taxonomy): Eukaryota > Metazoa > Arthropoda > Malacostraca > Decapoda > Porcellanidae > Petrolisthes > Petrolisthes manimaculis. The sequence goes on from JAWZYT010001187.1 coordinate 149,170, forward strand.
ACTAATCATAATATTACCATGATACCAAATTTGTATTCTCTCACATAATATATGGATAACTAGTTCGACATATACTGTACATGTCCAAACAGAACACGCTCACATAAACACACAGCTATATATGTTCACACATGGTCTCAGTCATACACGTACACGCAGACACATATAAGAACACACACACATACACACACACACACACCGACACTACGGCGCCACGTTGTCGAGACGATTCTGGTGGCTGGGGCAGGTGAGAGGTGAACTCACACACATACACACACATCTAGGTTCCAGTCATATTCACCCACATGTGTACACAGACACACATTGACGTACTGTACACACAAACACACGCAAACACCTGTACACTCAGAAGCAGCCAACTGACTTACACAGGTACAGACAACAAACACATTCTCATAGTCATTCTATACAGACATGTAAAGACACGGACCTGGAGGATGGTGGGAAGGAGGGAGGGGGGGGGGGGAAGGGGGATGATTGGTGGTGGTGGAGGTGGGGTTGGGCAGTGTGAGGGCTTCAGAGTTGGTGGGGTTGGGCAGTGGGAGGGCTTCAGAGTTGGTGGTGACTGGTGATGGTGGTGGGGTTGGGCAGTGGGAGGCAAGGGTGGGTTCTAGTCAAGTTGGGCAAGAAGCAACAAGTGTTATAGTCAATGAGGTGAGGCCGGCGGGTTGAGATGAGGTGAAGTCTGTTATGTCGATGGTGATGCTGGTGGTGGGTTGTGAAGGTCGTGTTTTATTGTGATTGTGGTGGTGGTCGATTTTAGTGAAGGTGGTTATGAGTTTTATTATGGTGATGGGTTTTAGTGATGATGGTGCTTGAATTTTTGTGATGGAGGTGTTGACTTGCTTGTTGTGAGGATAAATGGTGGTGATGGGTATTGTCATGCTGATTTTTTATTGTGAGGGTGATGTAGAATTGTGAGGATATGTTCGGGATGTGTAATTTGTTATGATGGTTTTGATTTGTGGTGGTGGTGGTGGTGGTGGTGATGCCTTTTAATCAGGAAGGTGCTGAGTTGTGAGGATGGCAGTGGTATTACATATTGATGGTGGTTTGAGTTGTGGAGTATTGGTGATGGGTTTATTAAATTATGAGGGTATACTGCGTTGTGAGGTTGGAAGTATGTCGGGACCAACACGCCCTCTTAGATCATCAAATATAGCCGAGGCATTAGAGAAAATATATAGTAAAGGAACAACAAAAAGACATAGAGGAAGAGACGTTCAATTAGAGGCACTGAAAAAGCTACAGAGGAAAAATTAAAGGGGGATCTCATCATTAAGTTGATGTGTGTTAGTGGTAGTAACTGATAAGCTAATGAAACCTACCTTATTGATCACTCGATCCATCCACTCTCTGGTCACACCCAATTATCATGCCTTGGACACAAGACCAAGAGGTATAAATCTTGTAGGAGGAGTGAGCAAGACACACTATTTCTTGACACTAACCCGTGACTACAAATCACTAATTTTGCTCATTACCTCAACTCCTCATAGCATGGACAGACTCTCAATCGTAAGTAAAACTATGTGATTCAAGGACATACTATAATGTTGTTGGTCTGAAGTGTCTGTGTGAGACGTTTTAGAGAGTGACACGTTTTAATTTGTTTTCCCAGACCTCAGGGACGAGGTCTTTGGAATAATAATATTCTAACTGGCCTTTGCTTTGGTACACAAGTGTTTTTATTTTGGGAGAGATCCAGATTTAGATATGGAGATATGGTTGACTTTTTCTCCCCAAGACTTTCACAACATTTTAGTGTGGATTAACCAAAATATATTCAGCCTTGGCGGAGGTTTACAATCCATGGACGATCTTGTTAACTGAACGATTACCTGGATTAGTACATCAGGCTCAGTCCTCAAGGAAAGGTTACATAGGTGGTAAATCTGGAGCAACTGATCCCTCCAAATTATTTCAGGCAACAGGCCTCCATTAGTTTTATTAACCTGGTCCTGTTTCCTGGCATTCATGGAAGGTATCAAGTTACTCCAATGTACAAAAATGTATTACCCCCGTATGGTGCATGTATTGGTGACTGTCTTCTGTTACCACCATCACTATTTAAGAGGGTATTAGTGTTGGTAAATATCCAGCAACTGACTCCTCCAAACTATTTTAAGCAACAGGCCATCAATATTTTTATTATTCTGGCCCTATTTCCTGGCATACCTTGGAGGCATCAAAGTGCTCTAATGCATGTAGCCTACAGTACCAAAAGTGTATAACCTCATTAAATGTATTCCCTTTGTCCAACAGGCAACAGGTGGATGTTTACTGCATATCCTCTTCTGCCAGCGAGGAGTGACTGAGTGAGTGAGGACTAGTGATGGGTCGTTCGTGAACGATCCGGTTCAAAGAGCCGGCTCTTTGCAGTGAACGATAAGAGCCGGCTCTCGCTTAAGAGCCAAATGGCTCTTTTGGCTCTCTGTGAATTTTGAAAATTTGAAATAAATGTACGTGTATCAGGCTATTTTTCCTACACAGTGAGGACTCATATTTAATTCCATTGTTTTTTATGTATTCTAATGGGTAGAGCATTCATTGCTAAAAATAAAAACACTTCAGTTTCCCTTTGGGATGAGAAGCTACTGTCCATTTTCTTTTCTATTTTACTTCATAAATAAAAACTTAGTTTCTTGTTTGAGTTTCAGTTTTTGAACAGGAATATAATGAGCTATGTACATTAGGTAATTAGCCTTTACTCATGAAATGTGATATAGCCTATTGGTATACACTGTAATAATCGCCATATTTTATAATCACTGCATTTCTATGTAGAGAGCCGTTTGGGAGCCGAAAGAGCCATTTAAGAGCCGGCTCTCTAATATGAAAAGAGCCATAAGAGCCGGCTCACTCATGGGAGCCGTAAATCCCATCACTAGTGAGGACGGGAGGGGAGGGGCTGGTGTCATCAAGCCTTCATGGGTATGGCAGTTAATCTCCGATATGATTTTGTAACCATACCGCGATAAATTCCCATTCATTCAACACATATTTGATGATGATTAATATGACTATGTGATTAGTTCAGCATATTTCTAAACAAAGTGTAGGTGGCGTTATTCCATTTATTATCAAGTTTTTTTTTAATGAATTATGTCACACACAACATATGTATGACTCACCCCCGAACCATCATATTGAAGGCTATTGGACGCGGCCTTTCCACGAGTTGACTACACCCAGCTTATTAATTAAAGAAGAGAACCAACCATCTAAACTTAAACAGATGGTAGCCTAATTCGCTCATTCATATATACATTTCCAGTGCAGATAATGCTCATGCAGCTTTCTTCCTCCTCCCCATCTGTGTGTGTATTTCAATCAATGAAGTGGACCACAAACTCGGGTCGGAATACAACGTCTGGCTCAGGTTTCATCCGAGTTTCTCCGCAGTCCGTGGTTTGAAGATGTAATGTATAGACTCACGGTACTTCCCCCTACCACATCTCTCTCTCTCTCTCTCTCTCTCTCTGTGTGTGTGTGTGTGTGTGAAGTCGCTGGCTATCCATTATCAATATAGAATATAGAATGGCTTCAACATCATACTTATTTGATTATATTTACAGAGAACATTCACAGCTTCTATTACAAGTCTCACAAATGCAGCATTGTCACATTAAATTGTCACATTATATTATTACATAAACAGCCATGTGCAAGTACCACAAGTACGATTCCTGAATTTCAGGCGAATAAATATAACTAAACAAATAAACAAATACTGTGTAAATAAAGAGTATTACTGGGGACACTAGACCGTGTCAAGAAACAAATTCCCTTATTTATGTGAGTGTTGTGTGTGTGTGTGTGTGTGTGTGTGTAAATAGTTAAACCTAACCTACCGACAGCTAGATAGTAGGTTAAGGACGAAAAGTTCCTTCTCACCGGACAAAGTACTAACATGAACCGTAAACATATGCCTGCACGTGAAGCCGACATGTAGGGGCTGTGTTTACCTAATACAGACGTTGCTGCATACTGATTATTATACATGCATGTGTTGGGACTCTGCTAGCATCACCAAGGGCAGAATATCTTGTCGGTGAGTTGGAGAGATACTGATTCTTAAAAAATATGTCAGGAAAAAGCTGACTCTGATGTTATTAATGGGGGTACTTTTTTTTTTTTTTTTGGCAAAATAAGATGAAAGAAGAAATATGATGAGTTCGGATCACGGAAGGAAATAGATAAGAAGGCTTGGAATAACAACATAAAATAAAAAGGGATGGATAACGAAAGAAGTACAGTACAAGAGAGAGAGAGAGAGAGAGAGAGAGAGAGAGAGAGAGAGAGAGAGAGAGAGAGAGGAAGCCTGTGTTCAGTCTCAGCCAGGAAGATCTTGGGTCTTCTATAATAAGTAGTTTTATAGAGGGGGAAATCCTGTAGACCGTCTGGAGAGAGAGAGAGAGAGAGAGAGAGAGAGAGAGAGAGAGAGAGAGAGAGAGAGAGAGAGAGAGAGAGAGAGAGAGAGAGAGAGAGAGGACTATGTTTAGAAATGTTTAAGAAATGAAGAAGGGGAGAGAGTGGAGGAGAGAGAGATAATTATGATAATAGACGAAAGGGTTAAGGGAAGGAGAAAGAAGGATGCTCGAAGATCTATAAAGAAAGTCCAAAGTGAAGTAAAGGGTTGAAAGAAGAGAGGAAAGTGGGGGAGAAAGAGTAGGGTGAAGAAAAGCGGGAGTATGGATAGAAAGAATAGTAAGGAAAGGGAGCTAGGGAAAAGGGAATAAGAGGAAGAAGTATAGGGAAAGGAAAGAGAATAAGTCGAGAAAATAATGTTGTGTAGAGAGAAAGAGGAGTAAAGAGGTAGTAGGGAGAGAAAGGGATTCGAAGTATGAGGAGGGAGAGAAAGGAAGTAGAGATGGAGAGAAGGAGGGAGGAGGGAAAGAAAGGGAAGTATGAAGAGAAAGAAGTGAAGAAAGGGAAGTGTATGAGGATGGAGAGAAAAGAAAGTATTGAGATGGAGAGAGAGTGGGAGGAGGGAGAGTGAAAGAGAAATATGGGATTGAAAGAAAAAGGGGAGGAGGGAGAGGAAATAGGGAAGAATGGAGAGAAAGAGGGAGGAGGGAGAGAAAGAAGGAGATGAAGGGGGGCGGACATTCCAGCTGAGGACGCCAGCCACAAGGACGCCACCACCCTGCCCTGCCCACCAGACCTTTCTTTGTCGCCCTGGGATACCACCTCTCCTTACTTCTCTCTCTCTCTCTCTCTCTCTCTCTCTCTCTCTCTCTCTCCTATCCTTCTTTCTTCACCTTTCCTTCATTCCCTCTTCCTTTCCTTCCTAAATGTCCCTTTAGTTTTGTGGGGTTTTTCCTTAATTCCTTTGCCCTATCCTCTCCTCTCTTCTCCTAGTCTTATCACTCCTGCCTTCCTTTCCCAACTTGATTTTCTTTACCTACACTACATCCAGGGAACCAGCAGATCCTAAACACCTTCATATATCCAGCTGACCCTCACAATACTGTACGTGTTTTCATGCTGAGCGGTTTAGGTGAGCACAAGTTGGCCAGAGTCTATCAAGCGTGGCATCGATTTTATGCCTCGAATTTAGAATCATATTATTTTCAGGCCACTACGAAGGCATACTGGAAGGTGTAGTACCCTGGCATGTGTGTGTAATTGGTCATCAGTTGATAAACAAGTTGGATGTCAGCAGCTTCTGAGTAATTTAGCTTCCTTGATTGAAGAGAGGGCTTGATTCTTCCAAAGTATGCCAGAAAAGACTAGATTGACAAAAGTAATGGTGTCCTAATGTTTTAGATAGAATGGAGGGATTAGTTGCTGCAGATTTACCAACACTGTTAAAACATAACATATGCATCCGTTGCTTGGAATTGTTTGGAGAAATCAGTTGCTCCACTGGGATTTACCAACACTGTACTACCCCCTTAACAATTTTGAAGATTGTATGACAGAGAACTAATTCCTTTCTATATTTTATCTATCAGGAATATATGCGTCATGTCATACTTTGTGTTTCAGTGTTTTGTGTTTCATATATACTTAACTTTCAATCAAAAGAACTAACAAGAATGGAAGCATTCAGAGAATGCAAATCTCCGCTAATTACGGAGCCCATGAAGGGACATGTGCGTTTTTTTTTCTTTCCCCCGCAATCTTATTGCTAAATACTACAATATGAGCCCAGGTAGCTCAAGCGAGTCCCGAGATATGGCTATAAATGTGTTTTTGACCTTTTCGTTGACCTTGACCTTTGACCTTGACATCTGAAAATCTAATCAATTGTTGCCACTACGATACCCGACCTTCCCACAAAGTGTCATCAAAATCCGTCCATGCGTTTTTGCGTAATCCTGCTAACATACAAACAGACAAACAGACATGGGTGAAAACATAACCTCCTTGGCGGAGGTAATTATTGGACATATCAGTTAGAAGTGTATGAAATGCACGATCCTTAGAGCATTAATTAATTACAATACGTTTACTTATAAGGTTATTGAATTACCTTTTATTAATTAATATATTTTTACCATATAACAATGTTATTGATATCTCATAATTGCTCCACAAAGCAAACTACAGTACTTGGTATGTGTTGATGCGATGAGTTTCTTGGCATTGTGGCTGGGGACAGAACTGCATGAGAGGAGAGCAGATGTTGAAGGAAGTACAAACCAAGTAAGACAACATCGGTAGCCACAGGACTGCTCTCCAGATGGACCAGCAGATAATTATACTGTATAGTCTTTTCAGGCGACCTTCCCTCTGTATTGTCTTCATTTTAACTTTATTTATTTATTTTCTGTGGGTGAGCTCTGTAGTAACAAGTATAATGGTGTACATGGAAAAAAATATTTTGTTTATTGTTTTTATGTGTGTATAGATCCACAAGCAATGGGTAAATGTATATTTAAGAAAATCTACACACATTATGCATATTATATAGTTTCAGATGCATACATTTATAACCGTAGCACAATGTGTATATTCCAAACTCTGGCATGTTGTGGGTTGTCTTCACTTACTCACCACAGGCTTCCTTTATTAATTAGGTATATATACTGTAGGTGTATCAATTTCATGAGGGGAGCTGTACACAAACACAGAGACCTATATTTTTGTGAAAAGAGGATTATATATATTGTCACTGATTTCTTTTACTTGACAGATATCGTTGTACTTCTTCATGACCCCTCTCCTCTTTCTCTCTCTCTCTCTCTCTCAAGAAGAAAGAAGAGAAAGTTCTGCATCCTGTTTTAGCTATGAAACCACCGAACCAACCACAATTATTACAACATCAATCTTCTCTGTTGTCTTAGCTTGTCTGGCACTTTCCTTTCTGCGGCAAACAAAATGTTTATTTTGGGTTGAACTTTCGTGCAGTTGATCTCAAGAAGTTTGGTGACATTATCAAAGCAAGAAAAACGAAATACAAGAAAGAAGAATTTCTTTATCATAGAATTACAAGGAAAGTTAGTAATACTGTTTCTCGAAGAGAGAGAGAGAGAGAGAGAGAGAGAGAGAGAGAGAGAGAATGTAGGAAAGCGTGTGGAGGAAGGGAGGGAGGGGTTGAGCTGCCTCTGGGCAGGAAGACCACCAGAAAAAGCCACGTAGAAAAGTCAGGGTCGGGCAAGGACGCTGCGCTCCTACCTAGCCCCATACTGGCTCCTCCCCTCCCCCTTCTCCCCCCCCCCTATACAGTACATACTCCTGCCCTTTTCTTCCCCAACCTTTGTAAAGTCCAGTGCATCCCCCCTACACTTGCCCACTCTTCCCCTTTGTTGTTCTGTGATCCTACCTAACTGTTGATTACTGTGCTCCCACAGTGTTATTATTCCTGGGTCTTCCCTGTCTCTCCCATCACCTTTCTGTCATGGTATGCCTTGCTGTGCCCTTCTAGACCGAATTGCTGCTTAGAATTATTTAAAATAAATTAATAAACAATATATTATTATATGCATAAACCCCTATAATATTAGCAAGCCTCCGGGAAGGAACCTGTAATAATATTCTGATGATGTAGATTGTAGACTACGTACAGTACTATATAGATAGATAATAGATAGTGGGTTATTACTTTATTGTAAACCATCATAGATTAATTAATATTCCAGTTCCTGGCAGGTAGGCAAATTAGACAACACGACATTAGTGATGAAAATCCTGAATGTAAACCACATACAGTACAGTAATTGGCTACACGCATATCGTGTTTCATGCGTTTATATTATAGTAATGTAAACATTAGTATTTCGGATACTGCTGGGCAGCAGGATAGCCAGGACAGGCCAGTGGCTTACAAAGTGCTCTAATGGTTAGTGTTGTTACAAGAAAAATGCCATTTGAGTTAACGTAGTGATGTCACTCGTGGATGTTTCGCGTCCTCTAGAATCTACAGTATTATAGATGCTAATGGAGAGATTTGTCATGTTACACTGTTTACCCTGTATGAATAATTTTATTCGTCTACTACACGATTACTGTTTCACTGACAACAGGCTCCGTAATCTCCGCTACTCATGTGAACAATAGTGACTTGAATTTGCATGCCTATAAAAGTTAACGATATTGTTTCACGTAATAATATTCAGTATAGTCTGTATGTCTATTTAGGTTTACGATATATTGCCCTCTCGTTGTTTACAGTTGAGAGAGCGCCTTAAAAACAGTTTAATTTAACTTTTCAGTTATACTTTGTTTTGTGTTAAGTACTGAACTCTTCAACGGTCTACCAAAATCATTAAGGGACGTCACAAATAACAAACTGACCTACAGAAAATTCCAAATAGCTTGACAAATTCCTGAGGACACTCCCGACCAGCCACCAGTCCCATGGATACACACCCAGCTCTGTATTAAAACACTCATATTATTATTTTTATTTACTTTATAGTGGACCAAGTGAGAGAAGAGACACAGGAGTAGAGGAGAGATACAGGAAACGCCGTACGGTCACTGTGGTGGAGTATACTTCGAGTGTGTGGCATTGACCTCTTAGCAATACCAAGTAAGTAATTAAAGAGTAATTTCCTATCAATGTGACAATTACAGTTTTTAGCCTAACCTAACCTGCCTTAATGGACCTAACCAATCTAATTAGGCCTGCATTAGGACTGGAACAATGTCTGGAATTAGGTCAGGTTAGGTCAGATCAGGTTATATAATAATAATATTTATATAAATTGATAAAATATGAATAGAACAACCAGAAATTTATATGCATAAAAAAAAAAAAACAGGCGGAATCGTTCTTCAGAAATACCTTAGATATTTTATGACTGCTCGGATTAAAAATTGTACTAGATTAGTACGAGTTGATGGTTTCAAGACAGAATAATGCTGCAGCAGTTGGCTCCTCGTCCCAAATGTATATAGCCTAGTAGGTAAAGCTTTGAACATGAAGGGAAGGTGGATTAGTTATAACCCTTCGGTAAATATATAGTTTGCCTTCACGTGGACATTCTTGGAGTTCATTAGTTTTCGTTTTCATATATAATTATATACTGTATATTAAAGAGTATAGAGAATACTAAACTTGCCATCACTTTTAACGAAACCTGTATAAGAGAAAATCTCCTGCCCATATATATATATATATATATTAGTGAAAATATATCCATGTGTTCTCAGCTGATGATCAATAATCATAGGTGTGAACCTACACAGCAATGTTTGTAAGATAAAGTGATTGTATTGTATAGATACATTTGTAAGATTTACTGGTATAATAGAAGCTGTAATTGTTTCTTGTAATCATGTTAAATGGAATATTCTTTTGATGCTGGACCAGTTCTGTATTTTTTGTTTATTAAGGATAGCTAACGAAATCGCACCATTGCAGTGAGCGAGATTAATACTGCGCAGATACCTTTGGATAACATATATACGACTAAGGTATCTCATTAGAAAAAGAAATCGAGAACAGATGCCAACACTTTTGTAATAACTGTGATCTTGCTACATTCATCATATTTGAGGTTAACCTACAAAGGTAATGGGTTATAGAAAAAAAATCGCAAGTAAATTGATATAATCAATAATATTTTTTTTTATTGAAGGTTTGCAGAGAAATTGCAGCTCGGTCAGCGGCTTGATAGGATAATAGGCTATTTTCGGGTTTCGTACGGTAACACAAATTTGAAGATGAAGCTAGTATGGACTTCTCTATAACTATTATCCATGTCTGTCTATTTCCTTCGAAATTGCCATATCATGCTTAAATTGGGAATAATTGCAACCAAGACCTTACAGAAGTAGCCTAGGTGCTACGGTGGGTTGTCGAATAAAGGGGCTACCGTGTCCAGTTTGCTTGCAGCAGTTGCTGACCTAATGTATACTATTATATTTTTGTATGCGGTTTTTGACAAGCTAGATTCTTATGATTGTTTGCTTAAATATGGGATATACGTGTAAGCATATTAAGCAAGAAACTGCCTTACGTAACTGTGCTAATTTCCCATTTTTTTCCTTAATTCCTTTAACGTTTTTGTCTTAATGTATTGTATAAATGTATAGGATTTCCCCACCAGTTCATTTTTCTTGCTCCAATTCACACGGAAGCTAAGTCGTATAAATTTATGATGCTATTATTGACTACCCTACCTTTCAAATATTATTATTGTTGCCTTGCTTCCTTACCGGTATCGTATATCTTATTATAATTAGGATACTTTCATGCATGTGATTATTTTCCTCCTGTTCTCTGTAGTGCTGCTCTACTTTTTTATATGGAGTTTATGTGTGGTTGTTCGTTATTGTTGTTGCAGCTTCTTTTGCTTGTTCCTAACGTGTGGTTGTACTCTAACGTGCAATCAGTCGTCGCCAGCCACCATAATTATTTTGTTCGTTTTTGTTGTGAGCGGCTAGTCATGTTTATATTACATTATTTTCCACCTACCCGTATACATTATTTATTGTTACATTGGTTTCTGTCGTTTTTGGTATGGGTATGTTAATTTTCGTAAAAAAATACTTTGTACCCATAAGTTTCGCTGTTATTTTTGCATTTTTGAGGTTGGTTGTATTTCTTATTTGGAGGTACTATTTACACATCATACTCTATGTTGCAATGATGTTATCACAAGGTTAACTCATAGTTGTAACTTGTAAATAAGGGTGCTTTCTTCGCCTTCCTGTCCACTTATACCTCCCTCACCTTGTTCTCCTAACTCGTACCTCCTCTGTGCCCTCTACCCACAACTGCGTCACAGGACCGGTCAGACTTGTATAGGAAGGTAGGTAGGTTGAATAAGTAAAAAAGCAACAATCGTCCTCTTGCGTTCCCTCGTAACCATATGTATCAGTATTTTGCTGTCATGGCACCAGCAGACGTATTTCTAGTCCGTTGAGGTCGAATAATTACTGCATGTATTCCCAGTAACGTTATAACACTAAATACGAAACCGAGTATGAGAGAGGGAAAGTACGGTATATAAACTTTGGCTGTGTACAGTAGGTTGCATTGCTTGTCTATTGGGGTTGACTTGCTTTTTGTATATTTCAGTGAATACGATGTGTGACTGGCACTTAATTATGGCATACTTTCTATCTGTTCCACGAGTGGTGAACATCAATTATGGCCCATATAGGAAGGAAATTTGTAAATGTTTCAAATGTTTGTACAGCCGGCAGCAAAAATTTGCGTCCATCTCATGTACTTAATATTGCTAATATGACCAGATAGTTGCATTCTGAACCTGTTTTTATTGCAACAACATACGCCATTTAACATATGAGAACTATGTCTGTCATCTCTGAATTAAAACTGTATTACAACATCACTAAAGCTAATACATACGCAGATGGAAATGAAGCGAATTTATACTGCCGACTGTACCTATTTGCGGGACTATTAGGAACATTCATCATAAAGAGAACCTGTAAGATCAAATTTTTCTTCATCATGCATCGCAATAGATACTTCAAAATTGTAATCATCTGTGAAACGCGAATAGCCTAACCTTTTTCAATATCAAGCTTCGTTATGGACAAATACCTTCACTTGATAAACATTAGCGGCTGGCTTCCTGTCGGTCCTACACGTCCTGCACCAGTCGTTGATAAGGCTGCTAGATGACTCGATTATGAACCAGTTATTAGGACACTGTGATGCAAGAACAAACTACACGAGAATATTTATTTGTTTGGGGAGTGTTGGCTTACAAGACATGTGATAAATTACGTCAATAGAGGGAGGGAACTGTTGATATGGAAGGCAGCTGAATTTTTAGGCGATCTGGAGTTAACCTTGGTAAATTGAAATTTAAGAATCCTCATATAAATTTATTTTGGAGCATAATTTTCCGGTGCCTGTCTGCTGTTATCTCCCAATTTTTCTATATTGAGGAAGATGACTGCTAAAGACATGAGGAACACTTAATGTACTCACCTGAGAGAGAGATAATTATGTCCAATTTCGTTCGAGATGCCTAGTCCCATTGCACTCGATGGATCACAGTCGTAGTTAGAGGGGAAAGAATAATGGATGAGTTGACAGTTTGCATTGGACATGAATAAATTCTATAAGGAGATGCTTTCTTGTGGTTAAACTGAAGGGCTACTGTTTCCTTCATACTATGCAATGAATCAGATGACTTCCTTATTTACAAGTAGAGATTTTGTTTTGTAGAAGCATTTGCAGGAGTCAGTACCGGTAACTCTGAAGTCTGACACAAGAGGCTACCTCATTTAAGCTGGAAGTACTATATTGGTAAATCTGGAGCAAAGGATTCCTTCAAACTATTCCAAGCATCTCCTGTCTCCTGGCATACTTTGGAGGAACGATGTCACTCCAATGTAACAAAAGCGAATTACCTCCTTAGTACAGTACATTGTTGTTGGTGGTAAATCTGGAGCAACTGTTTCCTACAAACTATTTCAAGTAACAGGATGCCATTGTACTGTATTTATTAATTGGTTTTGTTTCCTGACATTCTTTTGAGGAATCAAGGCAATCCAATCTACCAAAAGTATACTATCCCCCCTTAAAGGAGAGAATAATATCATCAGTGGTCAGGATGTTGTTGGTGCCTGGTTACACTGCAATGTATTGATGCACTAGTTTGAGGCACGCTGTTCCATATTTTTGCATTTGTGCTCTTGAAAGAATAATAATTTTGTACTATTTGATTTATTGTGTGTTGAATTCTTTTAGGGAAAAATAGCCCAAGGCAAATCATTTTTAAGATAATAAAAGGAGTGCAGTGTTCATTGTAGCCTAAGTATGATATGAGAAAAAAAGGTGAAATGAAGAGGGAAGTAGCCTACAGAACCAGTTGCTGATGAACGAATATATATTGTAATTTTTCGTACCATAGTTGTAGTCACCGCCACAAAAATGAATGCTTATAATTTCACTCTCACACTATCTGGTCCTGGTATCTTAAAATCGTATCATATCAAGCGGATAATAACCTTACAAGCTTAGTTACGCTCCAGTAAAACAACTGTATTTTATTCTCATTACAATTCTCCTCGCTGTTTTTAAATGTACTTATTATTAGACATGTTGCACCGACTAGTGACAGTTGTGATTAATTTATCATATGTGATATGAAAATAAATAGATATTATACTATAATTCTACTAGATTTGTAATTTTAAAAGCTGAAAGTTCTTGCCATAGAGCTTTCTAGATATAAAAATAATGGAGGATAATTGCAGCTTGTGCTTCACATAGTAAGATCCACAGGTGGTCCACTTCACGGCTCGTCGGGTAATTAATGCCGTAAAAAGTGGCCAGTGCGTCGGTGTAGCTGGTAACGCCGCATATAAAGGAGATAACGAGGATATACGAGTCATAACAATGGAAATCCCGTGGTCGGTACATATGTATACCACCAGTCCTTATGCTATGGAGGTGGACCACTCTCTGCTATGGAGGTGGACCACTCTCACTGTAGAAGTCAGCCTAGTCTATAGTTTGTCAGTGCTATCATGAGCTCAATTTGTTCTTTGTATTGAGAAAGGTGAGGACTAAACACGAGAAGCCAGATTGATGAAAATGAAGAGTACGAGATGTTCAAAAGCATGTCCAATTTCGTTTGAGATGCCTAGACACATTGCGTTTGAAAGGGCATAGCCTGTATCGTGGTCATGGAAGCATGGATGACGATATAGTGTTCTAGAGTAGACCAGCTGTCTCAATGAAAGGTTGAGAACACCGGTTAACTCTTGCATTAAGGATGTCAACAGAAAAGAGGTGAGATTGAGTAGCTTGGCGAGTGTTACATTCGCACTTGAGGGAGGTTGCATTTATTGAGAGTTGATCAGAATAGCAATGTTGTACAGTATAGGCTAAATTAAATAGCAAAAGAAGAGTAATGCGTCTTTGCGGCGAAGTGAGAGAGGCTTTTGTGAATCAGTAAAAAGGGGAGAGTATGATTAAATTTTCGCAGAATCTGGAGATAATGTGAAAAAAAACCCACTACGAATGTTGATAGAAGAGGAAAAATTGCTTGTGTCATTGGAGAAGGGAAAATCATTTAAAATATTCGAGCGACTTGAAAGATGAAGGAAATGTGTTAGGGAAGCATTGAAAATCACGAGGTAGGCTATACTTTGCCTCAAGCAGAGATGAATGACAGATCAGAATTCAGGCGTGCTACTTCATCATCACGTGATGTGGTAAGAACTGTGGGGATAGTATTAGTCGGTGGTCGAAGAGCAGTAACCATTTATAATAGTAGTATTGACTAAACTGACACCTCACACATTATAATATTATCAACCGCTTCATTATAGATAATATGTGTCTATTTGTTAGTGGTTCCTCATCCAGAGTAAATGGAACTACAGTATTGACAAAGTAATGTGCAACCGCAGGACCTTCGCTTCTGCTCAATGCATTCTGTGAGGTTGGTTGTTTGTCTTCAATATTTCTGGTAAAGAATATCATACAGCTAGTCATCGGTATACTCAGGAAGTATACCGAATTTTATAAGGTTTTAATTATTAACAAACATTAAGTAGCATTATTATAATGCATTGATGTTCAAAAGTCTTCATTAATCGCAAAGACAAATCAATTTTATATATAATCCAGGTACACTATAACGTGAGGTTATATTCTTGACTGTTACTGATGCTTGAAGCTCAAAGGAAAATAAATTATGTCCGGAACTTTTCGATTTACCCCCAACCGGGTCGTGGCATAATGCTCTCATAATTCTGATAGTTTACGATGACAACAATGGCCCGTAGCCTAACCTCTCCTCGGGCTGTGTTGGTATAATTAGGTTGGTCGTGGTATGTGGCGGCAACCATCACTTCCAAGTCTTTCTTGATACAGTGAAAACTTCAATCTTAGTTATCACTCCCCAGGATGTTCGCGCTCGCTTTCATTAATTCTGATGTGGGGTTAACGTTACGTAACTTGACTGTAGTTTAAGTCACCAAGATATGTAGGTTCTTGTGGAAATTGCAATTCCCTGTAGCATTGGATGTTTTTACAGTACAGTAGTGGTGGCAAGGGTTAGTCTTTTCTCACTTTAATCCATTTTTGCCTACTTTCTCCCCCCAGTCATTTTCCCAAGTTACTGTTGTAAGGATTTTGTAACCTAATAACATTAAATTTGTTGCTAGACCAATTAATCGTATAACACTTTAAAGTATTCTCTGTTACCATGAAATTAACATTATAATTCGGCCTAGTTGATAATAATTTTTACAGTAAATGGAAATTTTCAATTGTTTTTTAAGTATCGGTTAATAATACTGCTGACGAAGTTAGTATAATGAAACAATTTACTTTTGATTACGAGTGAGTATAGAATGTTGTAGATCCATGTGATGAATATCACTTACACAAAGCAATAATACCTTAGCAAAACTCAGGTTCCCTGCTGTTCCCTTATAGCTTATATAGTAGTATAGGCTAAACTTCAAGCGTGATGAAAATTTATATCATGGTGTTGGTTCTTCTCGGTCAGATGTCCTAATCCTGAATGACAAGCCTAGGAGTTAATATAATGATGGAAGGGACAATTTATAGTTTAACACACTCACATTGATTTTACTCCAACTTATCATACCATTTTACCGTTTGTGTTGCAGTGGTTTATGTGTTGATGATTTTCTATTTGGCTACTTCAAAAGAATCTTTAAATGCACCTATTCACGACATAAGCTCCATGAGAGTATCGAGATCTACTGTCGGTTGGTAAGGTACTGTAGCCTATATGTACACACACGTCACCCATAAGTGGAGCCCGGATGCAGAGAGAGAGACATGGTGAAGTACCCATGAGGTTCTGATAACGATTGGTAACTTTTACGATGCATGAAATTCAATAGAGTGCCATGCAGTTGCCACCCTAAATGCACGTCAGTCCCCTTTGAGTATTAGGGATGGTCTATGTTAAATGGCCTGCATTCTGAATCGGTTTCCATTGATTCATCAGAGCTTTTGGTTTTATAAGAAAGATGCCTATGAACACTTCATTGGTTTAAGTTATGTGATCACAAAATGCTTATTACACGTGTAGACTTGAAGCATTAACCAACTGCCTAGCCTACACATTGTTTTATAACCTGTTACGTAAAGAGTCTAACCTCTGGCGTCTGTATTAAGGGTGTATTACACTTTGGTTACATTGGGATGCCATGATTCCTCCAAAGTATGTCAGGAAACAGGACCAATGAATAAATATAATGATATCCTGTTGCTTGGAATAGTTTGGAAGAATCAAAGACCTTCCAAATCACCAACAACTAAAGAATCTCCCCATAATTAAGAGCATACCGTGGATATTGGAATATAGTTATTGGCAAGGATCAACGCTGACAAAATTATATCATTGATAAGGGTCCTATGAGCATGAAAATTTGGAGGCGTCTGATTTTTTCACCTTCAAGAAAAAGGATGCTCACACACCTCCAAGAAACAAGTACCGTAGCTAAAGTTCAGTATTTTTGGTCTGTTGTGTGTACGAAGATTGAGAAATACAAAACCATAGGTGTATTTATTAATAGTTTGTTGATTTTTACTTTAACTACACCCCATATGTATATAACTAACTGGCTTTTACAAGTACATGGCAGGAATCTGTATAATTATAGATCTGAGAAAATATTGTAATGGTTCACTGGATGGAGTGGGAAGATATATTATATTTTCTTGGGATACCTAGTTGTGGAAACCAGAATATGATTTATATGAAGTGTACGTCTTCCCATTTTGGTCATCTCAAGAATAATTTACTTAATAGATTAGTTCAGACAGTGACTATGCCAAAATCTTCAGTCAGGTGTCAACAGTGATAAACCAAACATAAAATAACGTGGTTGTTGCAGTCTCAAGGTCAGGTAGTCAGAAGTCCAGAGCAGTTATAAAGATGGACAAAGAACATCAATATAAATAACAAATAGTTTTATTTGTACAAAATATACAATAACAGTGATCATGAAGTATATAATATGAACAATACAGATGGAAATAGAGAACCTTAAAAACAGTTCTTGATAACATAATATCTTGTACCCTAAGTTGGTAACTGGTTAAAATAATAATGGAAATATTTAGATGGTAATGTGATGATGGGAGTATATATATGATAACGATGAGTTTTTATACTCTGTAGGCCTAACTGTAACAGAGGAAATATTGATGTGATGACTGATAGATATGATTGTGATATTGGCGAGAGTGAAGCTGAATGATGATCGCCAATGACAACAAAATGACACGAAGATGAAGCAAATAGTGACCAACACAACTGACTAGAAACGCGGAAGAAGTTTATAAATTACTTATGAACACGTATCAATGTTTATGTACACACACACACACTTCACCAACACTTAAATACCTTACAAACGACTAAAGCCTCTATTTCTCTGTTCACGAGAGCCTCTATAAAATTAGCTTGCGTGGGAAAACTTCTACTACAACAACAAGCTTCGAAATGTTTCCAGACACAACTCGCCAAGCACATATAAACAAAGCAAATAGGGAGACAGAAAGTCAGTCAGTATATGCAGTTAATTACAGGCTCCACATACTGTATGTTTTGTGGCCTCATACATTAAGTATTGTGGTGGATATAATGCCGATTATATCCCCCTAAAGCTTGTCAAATATATTGATATAAGAAGGAAGAATATGGTAATTATGATGGATAGTGTTGGCGATTGAACTGTTGTGCCTCGGAGCACCTCATATACTTATTTCCAGGTAATAACTCAAAGCTCAACCTAAGAGTAACTTGCTTCCCTAGAGTCGTTGATCAGGGATGTAAATACCGGTACATATCTATTGAGAGAGGATAAGCTTGATTGGTTCCCAAGATGAGTACCTCGTCTGTTAAAGTCTTGACGCCGATATGGATGAGTAGCCCATCTCCAGTTTGCTTATCTCTCGCACATTGCAGGATAAAAAACAGTTGGATCTCTTGTCTGTCACGCAGCCCAATTGCTTTACATAGCCAGGGTACTATTACATACTCCTAAGCTGAGAAAACGTACCGTGAAGGCTGCCGGCTACCTCCAGGCATGGCCAGATTGTTCATCAAGGAAGGCTGAAGCAAAAATTCGCTTTGTGTGATTTACTGTCTTACCTTGTCTGACCAAACTTTAAGATCTGGAGCACAGGTTACTTATATTGGGTTTCCAGAACTCTTGAATGTATCTAGACAGCATGGTGTTATAATATCCTGGAATAATTATATACTCCAAAATACACGATCTTGATTGGCTTACTGTCCCATCATCATGGAGACCAGCTGTTGCATCTCTTGCTCCGGGAAGGCGGGAACATCGCGTCTGCTTCTAAGCATTGCAAGGTTCCTGGGAGGTAGGACAGCACGGACGACTGTAGGTTGGACTCTGCTCTCTGTCATCATGGGTTCAAAGTCAGCACTGGGTTTGATTCCCGCAGGAGGAACCCATACAGCGTGTGGGTGACTGCTACCACCGACAAGGGGCGTGGCTCTGGCAGGTGCAGGAACTCTGGCGATGGGTGTGGCTTTGGGTGGTGCTGGGACTCGAACAGCGTAAGGATGGGGGTCGTTGGTGGCCTTGAGGGGGCGCTGCAGACGTGGGTAGTCGTCCACTTCATTCCCAAGCTCATAATCTGACAAAGAAAAGAAGAGTTTTAAACGAAGGGTCAAATAAAAGACAAAATACACACAAATATATTGCTCGAAAGTAAAGTCTTGAGTATTATTTTCAGTACACATAGAAGTCACGTAAATTAACATTAGCTGTTTACTTTATTTTTTATACGGTGTAAAGGAGTCCAATAAATTAAATAACAGCAGCTTTCGGTGCGATTTTCGTAACGTATCAATATACTTTTATAAGATCAAGTGAAAATAATAGTCAAGATATTAGTCTGAATTACTCTTTAAGTGTATGGAAATTCGTCATCAACTCACTGTAATATATCGCAACCACAACCTTGCACAGATGTTCACTGTACCAACTCGTGAGCCATTAAAGCAGAACAACAAACTCTAAGCAGATGTACGGTACCGTTAGTATTAACTAGAGCAGAAAGTGGAGACCACAAGTAGATAGCGTCAGCAGACAACAATATTTCGGTAGTACTTATATATATATTTTTTTTAAAGTTATATTAACAATAATGAGAGACGTTAGTGTAGAGGTGGCGTTTGACTAATCATATACCCCTCTGGTAATAATTTATTGTTGATAAAAAAATTCAGATCAGCACCAACATTCCCCTAATGTGTGAAACTTAAATGGTTATTAAAACAAACTTCAAATACTGCCATTGTGATCTAAACATTGTTTAGTGTAACTCGATTGACTTTATCTACTATTATATCTATACTCGAATATGGCTTAGTTGGGACTGGTCTTGGATTGATCTTGACTGAAATATTAATTCGGAGGATACCTGTGTTGAATTCTGACTATTATTTCTTTGATATATTTATGTTAACCATCCATGAAGTAGGCAACAACTATCAGTTTTAAATATTTTACTCCAATATTTTTCAGTATCTACTCATCATCACTAATTCAACTTTTAAATAACCAGTACACTTATCATTTTTGGAACGCAAGGTACACGTATCTCTGACTTTCCTTGTACTCAACCTAAAGTCACCATGAAAACCGATAGCTTATCACACATCACATCACAGATGATTCTGAACGCGACAGACCATACATGTAAACTTAAGAGTGATCTACACACATGAACGAAGACAGGTTTCGCTTGTCGCAGAATCTCCCATTTTCATTAACAATTTTCGTGGTTAAGTCTTATAACTAGTTATGGAATGTGTAGTCATAGGCCTAAAATTGTTGTGAGTGAAGGTAATGTCTAAACACTCACCATTGTCAGAGTTATCAGAGTCGAAATTCTTCAGGCTGGGGAGCTTAAAGTCGCCCTTCATAACTTTCTTCCAGATAAATCCTCGTGAGTTGTAATGGTAAGGGTCCATCTCGTCTAGGGAGTTGTCCTCGGCGTTGACCAGGTTAGACAACCCATACAAGGTCAGCACTTTCTGGCAGTCTGTGATCAAGAGAAAAGACAAGAAAGGTTAGGTTACATTTATAATTTTATCTTCACTGTTAAGTAGAAGGAAATTAGAAGATATGCAGTATGCATTAGCGGCATGACTCGTTCAATTACAAACCAACACACGTACGTGTACTATGTCCTTCAAAATTAACGTTACTGAATAAGAAGAATGACCGTTGACAACACAAGCTTTATTAAGATAGATAACTGCAAAATGTTTAGTGGGAAGATTTGAACAACAAGAATAAGAAAAAATAGTAACTGAGGTTTGAAATAGAAGCAAATTACTTGTCCAACTAGACATGGGGGTTGCAGACTCTCCAGTTACCAGTTTAATTTCTGTTGTGTCTGTGATAATAGCTGAGTCTAGTGCTGACGTCTCCAATCTATGGCAAAAATATGTTGGTTTGTGGTACAGTTAGGCTAGAGGAATTGTATAGCTTTACTTTAATTAATATGACTGTCTCCTTAATATCTTGCATTCGATATAAAGGGAGTTTATTGAAAGGCTGATGCTTATATAAACATCGCCTCCTTGTCTGGTGGAGGGACAGTTAAGATACCGTAGATAACGAGACTTGTGTGGAGGAAGGAGGCAGAACAATGTAGATGGTAGTAGCATATATAGCAGTCCCTTAGGCTTCTACCGTCTGTGAGAGAGAGAGAGAGAGAGAGAGAGAGAGAGAGGTTGTAAGGTAGGATAGGGAGGATTCCAAGGTCAGCACCGTTGGAAACTCCTCCCTGTCTCCACGATCCCCCTCCCCTTCCTCTCCTCATACCTTCCTTCACCTCCCGTCTACTCTCCTCCACATAACTATCAGGAGTCAGTCGTCCTCATGTCTTGGATATCGGATGGGCTCTACACTGTCTCGAAAACCCCATGACAAGGTGGCACCGAAGTATTATTAGCTAATTTGGAAGGCCCCCCATTGCATATCAGCTTTTATAGACAATAGTAGCCATCAATATATTTTTAGTCATTCGTATTTATAATTTTTAAGGATTTGTTTACAAATATGACCCATATTTATCATTCTTTCTACAGCTTAACTTTCTATATATATTTTTTTATGAGGGTGTTCCTCCATCATCATAATCTATTCCATCTGTTGTCAGTCCTTTCTCCATTTTCCGTTCATCCATCCATTCCTGTTATCTTATCTCTCTATCCACACGCCTGTTCTCTTCTCTACCCACGTCTCTCACCATCCTATATACCTCCACCCACCACGCTACCTCGGGAATACCCAACGTTGGGCGAAGGGGGGTGAAGTAGTAAAGGGGAGTGAGATAGAGGGGGGAGAAGGTCACGGGTTGGAGGAAGGACGAGAAAAGCCCACAAGGCTAGGGAGAGAGCGGGAGAGTGAAGGGAAGGAGAGGGAAGGAAGGGGAGGAGACCGGTGGATGGAGGGCAGGTTGTACAGACTGGTAGAGGGACGGTTTTAGGAGGGAGAGGAGGATTAGGAAGGACAGAATGTGGAAGGAAGGACGAGTTTGGAAATTCGCAATAACTGTATAGTCAAACAGTCAAGATTTCAGGTTGTCTAAATTCTCATGGTAAATGGTCAGATGTTAAATTCCGTCTGTCTCTCATTTTCATCACTTTTTTACTTCTCTGTGTGTTTATCAGCTACCTCGTCTCCTCTATATACTCATGTTCAGTGGACCGAGATATAATACTGTGATGACTTATTTGGTAGTCAATTTAAGTTAAGGTGGATGGAGTGAGTCACAAATCTTTTAACCTCATGTTTGTTTTTCTGTTTTACTTTATCATACATGTGATACTCAAGTCAGCCATGTGGCACAGTACGGTACATGGACAAGAAGGAACAGATGGGCAGACTGAACAGATGACCAGGTAGCCCACGGTAGAGACGGGGAAGGGGCCAGGTGACCGAGTATATTATGTGCAAATAACAGTTCTTTGCCATTTTCATGAAGCGTTATTTTGAAATTTAGGCTAATAAAATAAAGAGGAACTACCTTAAGTAATGGTTGAGAGCATAAGACAGTAATCAAATTAGAGACTTGTGAAAGATAATGGAAATAATCCAGTGAGGAGAAAGAAGTCGAGTGAGGGTATGAGATATTAGATCCATAATAACATACACACATATACTAACCAGGTATGGTAGAATCCGTACAGTAGTCGTCCACCAAATGTAAGAACACGTACATCAGTCGACCCAACTGTAAGGAACAAGGATAATATGGGTTAGGATTGGTCATTTTGAAGTAGGTAACGCTGAACTAGACTGAAATAGATTATGTTACGTCAAGTCAAGTGTATCAATGCTATCATAGCTTCGATTTGCCTTGATTTGAATCGACGTAGAAATATTATCAGGTCTGTTACTTCAGATTATCTATCGGTCTAACGTTGTCAATTCTTGGAAATGTCTGCAGGCCGTGTTGATATATATATATATATATATATATATATATATATATATATATATATATATATATATATATATATATATATATATATATATATATATATATATATATATAATGCATGATTAGGCATGGTATGTAATACATGTAACTGATTATTGGAAATTATAACACAGGTTTGTAATTTGCATCTTCAGAAAAATTCTGTGTAGCCTTTCATTGATGGATCTTTATTGATAGTGTCGAACAGAACGTAAATTTGCCAGGCACTTCAAAGAAAATTAATGGTCTGTAATCAGTGTCATGTAAAGAATATTACAGTACATTACTGGTCAGTTATTTGCTTAATCATGAACAATTACATAGTACGTACTCTCCCAACCGAGTGAACTGTTACTTATTCTTTTACCTTCTTTTTTTTTTGGTAAGTTACATCCCAATAACCACCTTCTCAGTAACTTAAGAATTAGTTTTCTTGTACCCCTCCATTACACCACTTTTGTTATTTGACCACCTCGTAACCTTGACAAATTACTAATGAGTGTGATTATAGCTTGGCCAACCCGTACTCACTCACTCATTGCACTATAACTGTACCCATGAACCCTAACTGTCTGCAGCCCCTCACACGGCTCATGCTTCCCTTACCAAACTATATACTATAAAATTGTTCATCACCGTTCACTTTTCTGTCTGCCAGCGAGCACCGAAAACCACTTATTCTGCATAAAATGTGATAGATGTGAAGCACCGAGAAACTGAATAATTGAAGCGATAACCAGCGTTTTACAAGCTACAGTATCCACACTATCTATCTGACTCCCAAGTAAATATAATAAGACTGTGTGTTTACCTTTTCTTGTCTTGTGAGGAGCTCCCAGATGGGTATGGCTGCCCCTGAAGCTGCCGCCACCATAGTCACCACAGTTATATACTTCAGAGCCAGCATCTTGCCTTCCCTCGAGGTTGTCACGTTAGGAGGGTGTAGGTTAGAATGGTAAACGGTGTGGTCTGGAGTTGTTCAGAGCTAAGGATGCACCTCAAGTCTTAAATAGTTGTTATAATGGACGGGGGAAACTCCAGTTGTGTTTATGATGGAGCGAGAGAGTAGAGAGGAACACCTGCTACTCGTCCGTTGCTCACCGAGAAACTGTAGCTGGAATTCCGCTTCGTGGGCTTATATAGGATCATCACCCCCTGGGGCACTGCGAGGGTGCCACGTCTTCTTCGGCCTTGCGTGGGTGACTGCAATAACTTGGCTTGTAAGTATAAAATTCACGTATTTCCATTATTGTGGAATGAAGATAAGAATATTAGGTTTATTGCGAAGAATATATGAAATTATTATTTAATCTTTTCTTATGTATGGTACAGAAGTGGCACAGTGGTGGGAAGTGTGTGGTACTGGGACTGGGATGAGACAGGAGGGAGAAAGGGGGTACTGAGATGAGACAAGTGTGGAAGTAGAAGCAACGAAAGAAAAATATGTAGCCAAAAGATTGTGTTTATATTATATAGACAATGTATCCCAACTGGTTAGGAATTTGGATGAAAGCGTCGTAAGGAATGGAGATGATACGAGAGAATAAGAGAGGAAAGCAGACTCCTCCTCCCAGCCTACCTTTCCCTCCGGCTAACCAACTTGCTTGGCGAAAACTGTGTGCAAGGACATTAAGTGTGAAGGAGTGTGTGATTGAGGACGAGTGTGAGGACAGTGGGAAGGTGTGATATCAAGAACTGTTGTGTGAGGTTGAAGTAAATGTTGAGTATAAGGTAAAGTATGAGGATTGGTATAGTGAGGTGGAGCAAGTATTTGTTTCGAGGAATATTCATTCTGAGGATAGAAGAGTTTTAGTATGGAAATAATTGTCGAATAATGATGAACGTGAGTTTGAAAAAAAAAAAAAAATAAGGCTGAAAAAGACCTACTGTACGTGAGGAGAATAAAAAAATATAAATAAAATGAACTGCTTTATTTTGTTGTTAAATATAATTCATTTTTCTTATATATACATAAAAATTTTACGTGTTTCATCCTGATCTGAATGCTTCCATCGACATTTGGATTCATTCTATAGTGCGAAAATGAAAGAAAAAAAATTGGTGCTTGATACAGATGATGATACTTATAGAAACTAGTTCACACTTCTTAATTAATGTGAACTTCAGAACTTTAGTGGTTGTATTATCAGGCTTAAGTATTGTATTCAGTTTTAAAGTACTGTAATGAGATTTATTACTAAAAATACTCAACACGTGACTCACCTTCTCATAAGATAAATTAGCTCATATTTGATACAAGAAAAACAAGGGCATGTGTGAGGGGCCTTATTTATTAAGACCTTATATGATGAGAATAGAAGGCAATGTATGAGGCAATGTACCAAGTATAGGTGTGAAGGGAGTATAAGGTTGATATGATGGAGTAAAGTATATGTTATTAGGTATGAAGATAGTATAAGGCAGGTGTGAAGGAATTATTTATAAGGCAGGCAGGTTTGAAGGAAGTATAAGGC
The DNA here is from genome assembly GCA_034508575.1 of Petrolisthes manimaculis. Taxonomy (NCBI): domain Eukaryota; kingdom Metazoa; phylum Arthropoda; class Malacostraca; order Decapoda; family Porcellanidae; genus Petrolisthes; species Petrolisthes manimaculis. The sequence goes on from JAWZYT010001187.1 coordinate 174,574, forward strand.
AGGTGTGAAGGGGAGTATAAGGCAGGTATGAAAGTATTATAAAGTATATAATTAATAAACAGGTGTGAAGTAGAATGGAGTAGGTATGAAGGGAAGTATAAGGCAGGTGTAAAGGGGAGTGAGTGAGTATAAGGCAGGTATGAGGGGGCCAGCCAGGTATGAGGCGGGAGACTAACATACCACAGGGTCGACACAGCGGCGCCTGCGTTTTTCCTCAGCTTTCTCTCTCTTTCTCTCTCTCTCTCTCTCTCTCTGCTTCCTTTCTTTCATTCCTTTCTTATTTTATTCCTTTTCATGTTTCACTCACTTATTCTCTCTCTCTCTCTCTCTCTCTCTCTCTCTCTCTCTCTCTCTGCTTCCTTTCTTTCATTCCTTTCTTATTTTATTCCTTTTCATGTTTCACTCACTTATTCTCTCTCTCTCTCTCTCTCTCTCTCTCTCTCTCTCTCTCTCTCTCTCTCTCTCTCTCTCTGCTTCCTTTCTTTTATTCCTTTCCATCTTTCACTCTCATGTAGGTAGTGATAATGGCAATAAATAAATTACAGTAAATCTATAAATAAACAAGTAAACAAATAGATAAATAAAAATATATAACCCGAGCATTGTTTACTGGGAAGGTAAACAACAACAGAGAAGGTCCAAGTCGGTGTAAAACATATATTTATTTACTATTTATATTGTAAACATGAGTGTAAGCCTCCTCTCTCTCTCTCTCTCTCTCTCTCTCTCTCTCTCTCTCTCTCTCTCTCTCTACCATTACCTAATTATTTATTCGACATGATTTTTTTCTCTCTCTCTCTCTCTCTCTCTCTCTCTCTCTCTCTCAAGCCTACCTCTCCTCCCCCTCCCTCCCTCCCTTTCCTCTTCAAATTCCTGGGCGTATCATCCTCAACTATTTTTTTTCTTTTAATCCCGCATCTTCCTCCATCCCTCTCTTCTATTCCAGTTTATCTCCTTTCCTTCCTCTCCCTCCCTTCCTCTCTCCCTCTCTTCTATTCTCGTTTCTCTCCTTTCCTTTCTCTCCCTCCCTTCCACTCTCCTTCTCTTCTATTCCAGTTTATCTCCTTTCCTTCCTCTTGTCTTTCTCTCCCTCCCTCACTCCTCCCTTCCTCTCTCCCTCTCTTCTATTCCCGTTTCTCTCCTTTACTTTCTCTTGTCTTTATCTCTCCCTCACTCCTTATTTCCGTTTCTCTCCTGTTTCTTCTTTCCTTCTTTCTGCCTCTTTCCTTCCCTCTCTCATCTTTCTCTCCCTCCCTCACTCCTATTCTAGTTTTTCTCATGTCTCTCCAACAGCCCTCCTTCCATCCCTCCCTTCTATCTCTTTCTCTCCCTCTCTCAGATATATTTCTCTCCTTTCCTCTCTACACATTTCTTTCCCTCCCTCTTCCTCCAAGTATATCTTCATCCTTCCCTCCACTACTTCTTTCTTTAAAACCTTACCTCCCCCTTTCTTCTACCCTCCCTCCACCCCCTTTTTCTTTTTCTTTCCCTCCCCCCCCCCCTACTCTCTCTTCCCTCCCTCCTCTTCTTTTCTTTCTCCTTCCCTCTCTCCCTTCTTTTCTTTCTCTTTCCCTCTCCCTCTTCTTATTTATCCGTCCCTCTCTCCCTTCTTTTCTTTTTCCTTCCCTCCCTCCATCTTTTTCATTTCCATTTCTTCCCTCCCTTCTTCCCTCCCATTCTTTCTTCCCTCCATCTCTCGCTATCTCCCCTCATTCCCTCCCTCCCTCCCTACCTCGACCCCTCCTTTCTTTCTTTGGCTTGACATTCACACCCGGAAATTGGCCTCCACAACAAAAGAAATATTATACGGAAACTGTAATACCACGGCAGGTCTGGACGGCTGTTCCTTCATCTTGGCTAAAGTCTCTCATATTCACACCTTTATTTTATTTATTATTACACTATCTTTGTCATTATCAGTTCTGTGTTTATCCTTTTATTTTGTCATCAGCATGTTTTTCATTATCAGTTTTGTTTTAACCCTTTTTTTTATCATCACCATCATTTTTGTTATTATCAGTTTTGTGTAACCCCTTTCTTTTATCGTCACCATCCTTCATCATCATCTTTGTCATTATCAGTTCTGTGTTCCTCACTCTCTCGACAGGAATAATTATAGGCTATACAATTGTTTCATCAAAGTATACGGTGCCAGTACGTGTTGATCCATGCATGTGCTTCAGTGTTGTGTTGTAGGTTAATCATGGGTGTCGTGTTGTACTCTACTCACTAAGGATCATATTGGAGAATGGCTATGTACTCTGGAAATCCACACATTTTTCCTCCGGCATCTGTGCTACCCTCGACCTTTGTGTGACGTCGTCGGCTGCTTCTAGGAATTTCAAGGGTCAGGAAAGAGGAAAAAAATAACGGAATATGACTTTGAGATAGATAGGAGTTGTGGCAAGGACTATATACAGGGAAGAGAGGAGAGAAAGGTAAATAATTAAGATAATAATAGGGAAGGTTGAAAACTGGACTAAAAATGACTGAGATATGAAATTAATGAGAGAGGAAAAGAATGAAGGGAAATGAAAGTGTGAAAATAAAGGAGGAAAGAAGGGAAACAGGATATGAAGATGAGAATGAGTAAGAAGAGGTGTATTGGTGAACGGAAGGATGGATCATCCCTATATCCGTATTGTATTGCAGACTGCAGACAGACGGCTGGGAATTTCCACCCTAGCTCCCTTCACCTCCTGCCCCTCCTCCTGCATGATGCTGCTGCTGCTGCTGCTGTTTGAAGAATAATGGTATTTTCGTTCTCTCTCAGTGACATTTTCGTCTTTTCATCCATTCATGTCCGATTATCTATTTTCATATGAGTTTTCATTCGCCAAGTATATGTAAGTTTAATTGCATGCATGAGGGTCATATATACAGTTGTGTGAAGGTAATGCAACGTATATTGTATATTTAAGTATATGTACTACGCATACACAAGCACGCACGTCCATACATCCACACACAAACACGCAAAATATGCGAGAAAGTCAACCAAGGACAAAAATTTCCCTGGCTCAGCTGGACTTCCCGCTGGTCAACTGGTATGGTGGGTTGGCAGGTCCGCAGGAGGTACAGGGAGGAGAGGGCAGGAGGGGACGGGGAAAGAGTAAAGGAGAGGTAGGCAGGGGTAGAAGAGACAGAGAAGGGAGGGAGGAGGGAACGGGGAAAGAGTAAAGGAGAGGTAGGCAGGGGAGGAAAAGAATGGTAAGGGAATAGTAGACAGGAGAAAGAGGAAGGGAAGGTATGACAAGCAGATGAACGGGACAGAAGAAAGAGAAAAGAATATTTATAAAGAAAGCTGTAATAGCAACAAAGGCGAGAAAATAATAAGTTAAAGAAGAAATCAGTTAATCCCGTATTATATTCTCTGGCATAGATTAGCTCTGTCTCTCTCTATATATTTGTTGACACTATGATGTGGATTTATCACTCATTGAATTCACGATACTTTGCATTAATTTAGACCCTATACAGGGGAGCACACCGAGGAAAGGAGGAACGTATTGTAGCATGCAGATGAAGTGTACAGTCGGCGGCAATAGTCCTGTCGCCTCACTTCCTTCATCGAGGCACACGATGTTTATAGACTCGAGATTATTAAGTGTAGAAAACGTGCGTATTTCTCAAGTCCATGAACACTGCATGTCTCTCGGAGAGAGGGAGAGAGAAGGAGGAGGGAAGGAGAAAGGGAGAGGAAGAAAGTGAGAGAGGTGAGGTGGGAAGGAGAGAGAGAGGGGGGGAGGTATGGTAAGGTAGAAGAGAAGGAGAGGGAGAGAGATGGAGGGAAGGAGAGAGGGAGAGGGGAAGGAGAAAGGGAGAGGGGAAGAAGAGGGAATGAGAGATGGGGAGGAGGAGGATGAGGGAGGGAAGGAGAGATGGGGAGGGGAGGAGGGAGGGAGGGAAGGAGAGATCGTGACTGGGGAGGGCACACCTGACGTCACTCCCTAGAGCAGCAGGAGTTCCCAGTGCCTTGAGGAGGGGGGGGGGGGAAGACAAGGTAAGGCAAGGAAGGGAAGGGAGGGGAGGGGGAGGGCAAGGAAGGGATGGGAGGGGAGGGGGAGGACAAGGAAGGGTAGGGAAGGAGGGGGAGGGCATGGGAGGGGAGGGGGAGGGGAGGGGGGAGAGCAAGGGAGAGGGAGGAGATATAGGTTAGTAAAAAGAGTATTTGAGGAGAGAGGGAGAGAATGGACAGGAACTTGTAAGGAAGGTAAAGATGTGTGTAGAGAGGGAGACATGATGAGAGAAACACAAACAGAGAGAGAGAGAGAAGGTAAGAAAGACACCAACAGAACGTGTGTGTGTGAGGAAGGCCAGACAAGTTAGGTATGTAAGCATGACGTCACCTTAGCATTACGCATGATCTCATTCATTTCTCACGCTCCTCTTCAGTCCCAAGCCTTCCATTCTTCCCTCCCACTCCCTACCTACCTACCTACTCCACTTCCTTCCCACTCCCTACCTACCTACTCCACTTCCCTCCCACTCCCTACATACCTACTCCACTTCCCTCACTCCATGCAAATCTTTTATTTATCTGTTTCTTTCATTTCTCTTTTAGCCTAACTCCCTTCACAATGTTCCTTTTACTTCAATGTTATATGTTCATTTTTCCTTCGTTCTTCTCTATTTATGTACATTATCTATCTATCTGTCAGTCTCAATTTTCTGTAGGATTATGTAAAGAGACGACGTATAATTTGGTACAGTACTCATTTTGCTGCTTCTTAAAAAGTTACGAATATGATGAAATGTAAACAGCTATTCATTCTATTCCATTAACAATTCAATAACAGAATATAGGCCTATACAGTAGATACATAAATGGGATAAGAGGTATGATGTAGGCCTAATTGAGACACAGTTAATAATAATAACAACCTAAAGATGCAGTTGCGAGATGTCAGATAATAGCTCATGATGCAGTACGTATAGAGAAAGTTGTCAGTTAAGTGGTCCCATCTCAAATGGTGTTGATTGTATGTAATCTCGGTGAATGATGTATTATGTCGAGAGCTTGTATGTATACTGGATGAGGAGAAGGAGTTTGAGAAGGAATAGAAGGAGGAGTTGGAGAAGGAATAGAAGAAGAAGGAGTTGTAGGAGGAGAGAGATGAAAGAGTTGGAGATGCAAGAGGATATGGTGTTGGAAGAGAAAGAGGAGTTGGAGGAGTTTCATGAAGAAGAGGAGGAGTTGAAGGAGAAGTATAAAGATGGAGGAGTTATGGAGGGGAAAGAGGAGAAGGAGTTGGAAGAGGAAGAGGAGAAGGATGTCGATGTATTTTATTTCTCTCTTGATTCAATCACTGATTTGCAGACAATTTTGTTCCAGGGCTGTCATTCTTTTATTTGGTTAAGGAGGGTTGTATACTTTTGGTACGTTAGATCACATTGATTCCTCTATAGTCTATAGTATGCCGACAAACATGATCAGATGAACAAAAATAATGGTGGCCTGTTGCATAGTATACTTTGAAGGAAACAGTTGCTCCTATTTGCCCTTTATTTGTGTCTGTCTTGTCTCTTGTTTAAAGCATTTTTTTTTTCTCTCATTCTTTCCTTCCTTCCTTCTCACACACTCAATTATACGTGCGAGAGAAATTGCGTGTGTGTGCACCGCCTCCCCCTCCCCCTAGGGTGTCTTTCTTGCCTTTCCTACCCGGATCTTATTCCCCCTCCTTCCCTCTTCCCTCCTCCACCTCCAACTGCTCTGGATAATTTGAGAGGTGGGTGGAGGAGGAGCTTGGGAAGGGGATGATGATGAGAGAGTTGAGGAATAAAAAGAAAACAGAATAAACTGAATAAAAATGTAAGGAGAATGAATGATTACTGATTGATATTCATTGATAGATTGAGTGATATGCATGTATAAAAGTAGATACCATAGATATCTAGATAGGTAATTAAGATAATGAAGTAATTTTTAACTGCATGATCAATCTGTCTTTAATGGAGAAATATTGAGTGTCTTTTAATTCTAAGGTCAATAGTTTCTCTCTTAACCCTTGACCTCTTTTGTTTTATCATTCTCTTTCTCAACAGTTGACCTATTTTACATTTTCTTAACCGTGGTTGTCTTGTGTTTTATTATTATTCTCTTTTACTGTTCATTTTAATTCTTTTCTAATATATATAGGTTGTATCAGGTAGTGTGGTTTTTTTAAAGGACCCTGTGATCGTGTATGAGACTTGTTGGCTTCTGATTCCTCCTGACTATACCACGAAACAAACTCATTCAATATAGGTGGTGTTTCGTGGCAATATTTCTAGGACTCTCTAACCTTCAATTTTCTGACAACATCATGGGGTCCCTTAATAATAATAATAATAATAATAATAATAATAATAATGGTTGTTTAGATGGCTGAGTGGGTATGGATGGGTGGTGAGGATGTATTGTAAGGCTCACAAATTTTACAGTGTTGGTAAATCTGGAGCAATAGATTCCTCCAAACTGTATATATATTCCAAGCAACAGTACCCCATTAATTTGTTGTTCATTTGGTCCTGTTACTTGGCATACTTTGGAGAAATCAAGGCTCCAATGTACCAAAAGTGTACTATATATACCATTAAAATCCCAGCCATGCAATGAGATTTCTATATAGACAAGAGAAGATGAGTATAGAAAACATATCCCCACCACCACCACCACTACCCACAACCACAACACTCGTCTCCATTCACCTAGCAGCAAGAAAGATCCCGGATGCTAACCGTATAATGGAGGGAGAATTATAGACTGCTAACTCACGCGAGCACACACACACACACACACACACACACACACACACACACACACACACACACACACACTCCATCTGTATCACATCAGCTCTATATAGATCTTCTCCCAGTACCACCTTCCTTCCCAGTCTGCTTTAGTTAGGTCATTATAAGAAGGATTGTTTCGCCCTCCTTACCTAGATAATGCATAGTGAAAGTAATCAGAAGCTTCGGAGATAATGTGAATGTGATTCTAATTTATTATATAGGAACTTTAACGATGAAGTAGGTAGTGAGAACTTGATATTCCGGTACAGTAGATAGATTATGTACAGAGAGAGAAAGAGAGAGAAAGAGAGAGAGAGAGTGAGAGTGAGTGAGTGAGTGAAAATACAATACATGTCAGTGTCCTTGTTTAGTAAAGTATACAATACACAATAAAGCACCTCACTACACACACACACACACACACACACACACACACACACACACACACACACACAGCGGGCCCTGGTTTCTATTACCATACCGGAACCACTATAACCAGAGTATGACCTCACGTGTATCTATTTAGCCCAGGGTTTTTCCCAGCTTGGGCTGTGACCTCAAATAAGGTTAAATGGACTTTCCTGCGTGTGTGGCAATGAATGGCAAACTGAACTGAATATGAAACACCGCTGAGGAACAATATCTCGGTATAAAGTGACTAAATTAAGGGGGGGGGGGGGAATAGGGGAACAGGCTTTCTACCTCCCCCCCCCAAGCCTGTCCCCCTATTCCCGCACCCCCCAGTCCCCCCCAAGCTTGTCCCCTACTCCTACACCCCTTAACATTAAAAAAACACATACGGGATTAACGTTTTCGCTACAATATTCATACATTTCGTGACAACATTCATACATCTCGTTACAACATTCATAAATTTAGTTACAATATTCATACATTTCAGGAGGTCAGTCTGTTTGAAGATGATGCAAAGTAATAGTAGGCCTCATTATTTGCTATTTTTTTCCACGGCACCTCCAAACAAGATATGTATCGTAAATTTACAAAGCACGAAGGTTGTAAAGATACTAGTTAATGATAAAAGCGTGTGGAGGCGACGTTTGAATGACAACACGCGATGCTGTGAATTACGTCATGTGTCCGTTTGGTCCACATGTAAATAGAGGCTTGGGACCAGACGTGACGTGCCAGGGTCTTCTTCGTGCAGTGTTGGAACCTCACTAACCCGTCACTTTACATGTTTCTTTTCATGTCGGCTTCAAGTGTGTTTTTTTAAGGGGGAAATTTTGTGTTGGTAAATCTGGAGTGGCTGAATCCTCCAAACTATTCTAAGTAACAGAATACCATTATATTTGCTCTTCTGGTCCTGTTTCCTGGGATACTTTGAAGGTATCAAGGCACTCCGATGTACCAAAATGGTATTTATTACCACCTTAAGAGGAGATTCTCTTGTTGGTGAATTGCAAGGTCTCTGATTCCTCCAAACTATGCCATAAAACTGATCCCCTATTAATACCATTGGGGGTGTCTGTTGCCTGGCATAGTTTGGAGGAATCAGAGACCTTCCAATTTATCATCAAGACAATCTCCCCTTAACATCTTTTCTTCTTGCATAGGCTACTCGTTTCGAAATACTGATACGAGCACATGTATATTATTTTGGTGCAATGATGTCTATTTTGGGGACAACCTTGTAAAGAAATTGAGGATTTATTCATACTCTTAGTCCGATAATGATAACTTGAGAAACTTCACGACATACTTGTGAATAGATTTTTTTTTTTTTACTTTACTCAGTCGTGAAATAGAAGTGACCACATACATATTTCTGGTCACTGCTTGACTTTATGATTTCACACACATTTTTGGGTATGATTTTATATGAGAGAGAGAGAGAGAGAGAGAGAGAGAGAGAGAGAGAGAGAGAGAGAGAGAGAGGAGAGAGAAGTGGAGAGAGAGAGGTGGGGAGAGAGAGAAGATGAGAGAGATGGGGAGTTGAAGGAGAGAAATAAAGAATGAGAGGATGAGATGGAGGGTAGTGGGGAGGGGGGAGGGGGGGTAAAAATAGGGTATGAAGGACCCAGTAATGACAGTACTCAACCCTTTTGCTGCTCCTACTGTGACGTCACTCCATCCCGGATCACCTTTCAACCAACCAACCCTCCCTCCCTCCCTCCTTTAATCATTTCCTATCCCTACTATTCCCACTGTCTTTTTCTCTCTCCCCTTCATTGTCAATCTTCTCACTTTTCATTCTTTCCCCCTTTTCTTGCGTCCAACACTTTTCTTTCTTTATTTCATTCTTTCTATCTCCTTGCTTTCCTTCCTTCCTTACATGCCTGGCTTTACTCATCCACCCTCACATCCTGCTGACGTACCGTATAGGAATTATCTCACGAGTCGTTTATGGGGTCTATCACACTGGCACGTATTTCCTCCATTGTTTGTCAGTCCATCCATCATCCTCCGATCCAGGACTAAATTTTCCTCGATTAGCTTAATTACCCCTGAATGAGGCATTATGGAACAGCAGAGAGATACTAAAGGAATAAAGGCACTGACTTGGATAAAATATAGTCAGGCATTAGAAGGAGACACAAGAACCACATATAAATAAGTTCTATTTTAATCTTGGGTGATAGTTGAAGAAGAGAAAGAAAGAAGTATAGGAAAGAACCAGTGAAAGAGTAGCAAGGAAAATGAAATAGGCCTAAGGTAGGATGGGAGCACAGGCAGGCAGGCAGGAGTAGGAAGAGGCAGACAGGCAGATAAGGAAAGTTAGGGGAGAGGTAGTCAGACAGGGATGGCTGGTATGGAATAATCAGGGAGGTAGAGAACTATAGGGAAGCAAGCAGATGTTGGCGTGGTTTGGTTTGGTTATTGGGGCTTAACCCTATCGACATCTTAATGGTCTTTTAAGGCGATGTAATTGTAGAGTGAGTGTATGTGTGTGTGTGGTGCATGTGGAGAAGAAGTGTACAGTACGTGTGTGTTGTGTGGTGTCTGTGTTTTGTGTGGTGTCTGTGTGTTGTGTGTGTTTCTGTGTGTTGTGTGGTGTCTGTGTGTTGTGTGTGTGTCTGTGTGTGTTGTGTGGTGTCTGTGTGTGTGTGTGTCCATTTTGACGGGGTTGGTGTCAATGAGGTGGTGATACACAACAGCAAAATACATGTAGGCTAGTTGGTGATTGTAATGTTGTCCCTGGCACTATAGTTTTCATTATATCCGGCTTTTTTATACAGTATGTGTGAGGAACGCTGTACGTGAGTTGGTGATGGCATTTGTTATCTAAAAAAAAAAAAAAAAAAAAAAAAAACATCACCCTTAGGCACACACGCAAGGATAATAGACTATAAAGGATAGTCCACTAGACACTTGTTTTCCCACACTGCACCGCGGTAGTGACGTCACACATGTAAACAAACCTGGCCTGGAGCACAGACTGTCACTAGTCCAATGTAAAATGTACGTGAAACGTGAGTGTCTATGGCATATTATGGGTGTATGAGCTGTGTACAATTGCAATAATGGCAGTAGACATGCAAAAAGAGACTGGGTAAAGCTCTATCAGTTCCTAAGAGACCAAGAGAAAGCCAAAATATTGATATCGTCGTGCTAACGTGAGGGCAAATCTAATGGTGAATTGGTCCGAGTATGCTCTCTACACTTTAAAACAACAACAGATTACGTCCCAAGAGATGCTTTGAACAATCAACGATGTAATGGATCTCCAAAGATCATCAGAATATTGCAACCTTGAACTGTACCGACTCTGCACCTTCCAAATTCTAATTGAGAACCAGGTATGTTGTGATCTATCAAAGGCCTAACTTATTGTTATTGTATCATTACACCCTCAGCTATTTGCCTATACTGTACATATTTCAAACTTCACCCCATCTTATGATACTTTACTGTACAGTATGTAGGTTCGGCCAGGCCAAGTCTACCTAATTCTGTTAGAAATGTAGCCCAATACTGAGAGCATCTTCTAGTGATAACTTTGAAATATCTAAGTAGGCTACAGTCTTTTAATGCTCTATAACCAACAATTTTTCTTCTCCATTATTGTTTGAGGGGTAGGGTGGGGTATATTTGAAAACTAAAGTATTTGTGGTAGATCTAATACATTAAAACTCTCATTCAATGGCCTAATGTAGGTTACAGTAGTAGGAAATAGTGGTAGAAAATCAGTAGTATTTCTAATGTGGATATTTGGTCTGTATATGCAATCATGATTTTTCCCATAGATTTTGATTAGGTCTGAAGCTGTATCATTCATTTCATTTTCAGCTGGTATGGAGGCTAACCAAGAAATACTACTCAGCAGACGTAGACGGCTACTGGTACCAGAGTACTTCAAGAGGGTCTGCTCAATGAAAAAAATTGTGAGAATTTTGATTTCTTCATAAAAATGACTGAGTATAGTACATAATATTAGATGGTATCAGACCTACCCTGTACTTCAATGTTTCACAATATGGTATATTTAGAGTAGGGCTGGATAATGGATTTATGAAAATCATGGAAAGGCAACCTTTATATATTTTTTTCTTTTGTATATACAGTATAATATTATGCAAACAAGTGCCATGTGATTATGTGCCTCTAACATCAGTTCCTTCACAGATAATGCACCAGAAATGGAACTAGATGCTGCTATTGCTCAAGCACAAGAAGATACCAAAGGTGATGCACATGAAACACAAGAGGGTCTGCTCAATGACGGAAATATTTAATATATACAGTATAATGATTATGCTTCTCTCTTTCATATGCTCTTCTACTCTGTTCTGCCATCTAACTGGAGGTCTGTCTTTAACACCAGATGCTACAACTTCACTTCCATACACCTTCTTTACAAACTACTCACCTTTCATTCTCTGAAATTAATAAATATAGTAAAGTAACTGAAAATGTGTTGTTTTCATAAACCTTTACAATTCTGTATCGTGACAGAAATTAATTTTATTTTTACAATTTCCAAACCTGTGCAATTCCGAAGTGATTATATTCATGGACTGACTGTGATACTACAGTATTATGTAAATTATAATAGCAATATAGTTTTTCTTTAAATATATGGCAATGATCTATATATTTTTGATAAAATTAACATTAGATTATAATTTTTCTAGAAAATATGTAATTCCACTGTGAATATCCTCATGGACTGATTGTGTTAGTATTTCATTATTATGTATTCATATTCCTAATAATTATTTTTCTACTTATGAAAATAATTTGAGGTGGAGTTAAACAATTTATAAGTGAATGGTACTTTCTTCTGACCTAACTGATACATTCTTCTAACCTAATCAGGGTATTTTTCGGACCTATTCAGGGCACTGTAAGGTACAGTATATGATAATAAATCACATTCAACATACAGTACTATATATTCATATTCCTAATAATTATTTTTCTACTTTTGAAAATAATTGGAGGTGGAAGCAGTTTATAAAAGTGAATGGTTCATTCTTCTGACCTAATCAGGGTTTTTTTCGGACCTATTCAGGGCAATTTTCGGAAGTGGGGCAGTTGGAAATACTAAAATAAGTATTATTAAACACAACCTATTGCCAGTCTAAATCAAGACCCTATTATCAATGCTATATAGCAGCCAATACCAAGTACATTGGTACATTACTGTAGACCTCTACTTCTGGCGAGTATAGTATACGACACACGGTCACGCACCAGTGGCCAGTGGTAGAGATCTTTCCTGGCTTCACTGAATATCTATTGATGACAACACACTACAAACACATTTACTTTAAGTTATAATGATCAATTTTAATTGTGTGGAGTACAAAGACACCAAAGATTAGTAATTATTGTACAAATATGGGTTTAAAGATGCGAACGCGACGATATCAATCTTGGTCGTGAAAGGCCTTCAGTTTTATAGTCCATTATTCTATATTTATAACCTACCAAGGTGCAGCTACCAAGAAATTCATTATTTCGATTAATATGAGCTGATATAATCTTTATGCCTCATACTTTACATAGTAAGCGGGCAAGGTTTGTGCTCCAGCTAGCGACTGAGCCTCCCGTGACGTCACGGATATATACGACGTCATCACTGTGACGTTGCAGTGGACTATCCTTTATAGTCTATCATCCTTGCACACACGTTTGTCAAGGGTATCTTTGTCAAATCTGTAATATTTTTTAGCATGCTTTTTTATTTTCCCACTCTATATGTATGTATTTCCAGGCCCATATCGAGGTCATCAGTAACACACCCCAGTCACGTATTGCCGTGTTTGTTAAAGGCTTTGTCAAACCACATTCTTTTCACAGTTCATCGTGTTGTTGCATAGCTTCCTGCTCTGCAACAACAGGGACAAGCTGTGAATTATTATCGTGTTATCTCTCTTGTGGTCTTTTGACGCAGTATTACTCAAGGGTACAGTGACTTTAGAGCTGGATAATGTTGAGCTATCTTCAACACTGACCATAAAATATCCATCTTCAACACTGACCATAAAATATCCAAGTGTTAATATGATGTTACTGAAGGAAAGATAAGACTATGAACACTAAGTGAGACCTTCTCCCTGTGTGTTACTATAGCTAAAGGTTTAACGTAACGACTTCACTATTATTAAATATACAATATTTATGGGTTAGTTAACGTTGGCAGTCTCATCAGTATACAGGAGCCTGGTATGGGAGGCCTTCATTGGGTGGCTCACACGTAGGCTAGTAGTCCACCACCACCACCACCACCACCATCATCTGCCCCACACATGTTTTATGGCCCGGTCATTTTTTTTTTCTTCTTTCCAAGGCCATCAGCCTAGACAGGTCTTAGCCCTAACATGTGGAAAATAAACGTAAGAATAAAACTAGAATAAGATATTGATTATTTCAAACCTGTAATAATAATAATAATAATAATAATAATAATAATAATAATAATAATGATGATACACCCAAAAGACGAGGAGCTTGAACGGCCAGACATTTCGACTTTTCACACTATGTTAATCAATAATGAAACTAAAATAATAAACATATATATATATTATTCCCATCGCTCCTTTTCCTTTTCCTCTTCACTTTACTTTTTCTTTCATACCTCACATCTGTATCATTCTATTTTTTTTTAAGACCCATTATTTCGAATTTCTTCTTGCCTTCTTGCCTTCTTCCCTTTTCTTTATTATCATTATTCACGTGTCCTTTCTTCCTCCCTTCGCTGATCCGCCTATCCTTTTGTATTCTCCTTCTATTCATCTCATCACCCATGATTCTTTTCCCTTCTTTCCCAGTTTCCTCACTTCTTTCAATTTTCTTTCCCTTACCACCACATAATTATTTACATTTTCCTTCTCTCCGTTACGATGTGTGTGTGTGTGTGTGTGTTGTGGGGGATATAGAGGGCTACTAATCCCTCCAAACTCCACCCGAAAATAATCTACCTCGGTATTATAAGTAAGGGATCTATTTAGTATTATTATAGTTTGGAAGCATTTTCAGTAACACTCAGGTTCATCAAAAACAGAAATTACAGTCCACAGTTTTTTACCTCATTTAACCTCTCAATCCCCATCTTCCCTGGGCGCCATATGACCTCTCTGTTGCGGCTCATAATATCAATCAATCAACCAATCTTCATACATATCTTTTCTCAACTCATGCACTTTATTTCTCATCCAAACACTTCTCCCCCTGCAAGATTAGCCCTCCCTCTCTTTCCCCAGTGACTCCAGTGGCTGCCAGTGCACGTCTCGCTGCCCTGCACTAGACTCACAACGTTTGTAAACAATAATCCGAATCCTTGCATCTTCCTCAATGGCACGGGCTACACCTTCCCTTCATAATACCCTACAACAACGTTCGCTACATCATGTTATCAATACACATAGGCAGTGTTGAAACATGTGGCATATCCAAATAATGTTATTGTTATGAAGAGTTTAATGTTACAGGAGCCTACATAATGGTGTAGTACAGTGTTGGTAAATCTGGAGTGACTGATTCCTCCAAACTATTCCAAGCAACAGGCCACCGTTAATTTTGCTACTCTGGTCCTGTTTCTTGACATATTTTGGAGGAATCAAGGTGGTCTAATGTACCAAAAGTCTACTATTCCCTTAAACTGAAGTCTGAGTCAGGGTTGAGGATGGTGTTCGTGGTGGCCTTTGCTACGTGACCAGCGTGTTAAGTTGGTGGCAGTTTTATTTCCCTTTTTTAAACATCGCTGCCTGAGGTGGAGGTCAGACTGCAATGTTGTTGTGCTCTTTCTCCCTTACCATGGTACCAGCTCTTTTCCCACACACCTCAATATTATTATGTCTCCGCCTTTTTATACCAGTAGTACTTATTCTTCTCCACTTATATGTTTGTGTCTCCCACCACGAAGTATAATGAAGCTTGTGTCTAAAACCTGGTGTGTTGTTGTTGTTGTTGTTGTTGTGTTGTAGTAGAGTCCCTTATGTAGGTCTCAAATCCTCAAATTCCTCTCTAGGTTATCAACTTTATACCTCTCCAATTACCACTCAAAATCCCTCTCCAAGTTATTACTTTGATGTATCTTTAATTAAATCCCCAACTCAGGTCCCACTCCAGCTCCCTCTCCAGGTGGCCGGCCTCGAGGTCCCCACTGAAGACCATGCATCACGCCTCAAGGTCTTTTCTGACATGCCCCTTGAGGTCTTTCACCCTCCAGGCCCTCCATAAAAGACGACTATAGAACCTTGATGGGAGGTGACAGCACGACACACACACACACACACACACACACACACACACACACACACACTCCTTCATTACTTTATTCACTCCTTCCTTTACTTTCTTCCTTCCGTATTTGTCTTCATTATTTTATAAAGTCCTTCCTCCTTCCTTTACTTTCTTACTTTTTTGTCGACTTTCTTCATTACTTTATTATTTTAGTCTTTTTTTATTACTTTATTCACTCCTTTCTCCGTCCCTCCTGTTATAGGCCTATGTGTACTTTATTCATTAGTTTTTTTCTACCTTAATTTTCCCTCATTTCTTATGTATTCTACGAATTTGTCTACTTCAATTTTCTCTTCATTCTCGTTCGTTCGTTCCCTCTTTTTATAATATCATATTCTTCCCTTAATGGTTCCTTTTTCTTCCTGTCGTTTCCTTTCCAAATTTTTCCACGCATTTGTTCAATCCTTCCTTTTTCCGCTCTTCGCTTTTACACTTCTCTTGCCACTATTCATTTGTCTCCTTGGCCCCCACTCTTCTTCCCCTCCTCCTCCCCCCCCCCCCCACTCTTCACTCCCACCTACCTGCCACATACTAAGCATTCCGGTGAGATGTTATGGTGGGGGACGAGGAGAGGGTGAAGTGGGAGGGATGTCAAATCGTTATATAACTAAAGCGTGTGTGTGTATCCGAATGCGATGGGACCTGGTAGATGCATGAACACATTATTTACGAAAACACAAACACAAACATTCTTTCCACATGCACTCCTACAAACCCATCATGTCCCCTTCATCACAGCCAATCTCTCTCTCTCTCTCTCTCTCTCTCTCTCTCTCTCTCTCTCTCTCTCTCTTAGATAGGGTCTTCCTGGCTGTTACTCCTGCATGTTTGATCTAGGGAAGTTGGATCCTGAAGTGGATTCTATTATTGTTTTTCTTTACTATTTTGGGTATCGGTGTCCAGAACTGCACAGTAGAATAATAAAGTATTGTATATTTGTTTATGTTTTATCAGGCCTTTGTAAAGATGACGTAACAGTATCTGTGCGAAGAACGAAAATTTATAAATCACGAATCCTATAGAATTTTCTTTTATCTTCACAGCTACTTGAGGAGACTATTGTGAACATCTTAGAATGAGTGTTGTACTGTTGCAAAGGATTTTAACGTTTATGTCTGGATTATTATATTTTACCGCACACTTTGTATTCATATCTTGTGTCATTATTTACATTTTCCAAGAACTGGCATATTTTTTTTATTTTAAGGGGGCAATACACTTTTTGGGTGCATTAGAGCTCCTTGATTCCTCTAAAGTATGCCAGGAAACAGGACCAGATTAACAGAAATAATGGTGGCCTGTTGCTTGGAATATTTTGGAGGAATCAGCAGTTGCTCGAGATTTACCAACACTGTGTTACCCCATTGAAAGCCATCTGCCATTTCATCTACTACCCTGGGATTTTATTTGGGTATAAAGTTGCATAAGCTGAGTATCACTGTCAGGTTGTGTGTATGGATGTAATATACGGCGGCACGGGAACTCCACTCCACTCTGTACCTGTTGCTGTCCAAACTGAGAAAAAAACACCTTGACTGCATCTTCTTCCTTTTTCCTAACTTGTGTTGCTAAAAATATCTGTCTTTTGCTTGCTTGTGTTGGATATTGGTATTGATAATCTATACACACTGGTGCAACTTCCTTTCAGTCTCTGCATTATAATTATATAGTTTATTTTGGAGAACCTTATCGTATGTTTTGTAAATGTCTTATTATAGAGGCCAACTTTAACAGATATAATGCTGAGGGACAAGTAAGGGTTAAATGTGTGTGTGTGTGTGTGTGTGTGTGTGTGTGTGAGAGAGAGAGAGAGAGAGAGAGAGAGAGAGAGAGAGAGAGAGAGGAGGGGGGTAAAAAGGTAGGGAGGGAGGGAGGTATATAGGTAGGGAGTGGGAGTAGGACCTGGGAATTCCTGGGAGGCTGGGCAGGGAGAGGGATGCTGCAAAGTTCCTTATATGGTCACTGGGCGAGGAGGAGGAGGGGAAGAGGGAGAGAAAGGGTAGAAGGGAGGGAGGGAAGGTTGGAAGGGTAGAGGGAGCAGAGAAAGGTGAGTTGAGAGAGAGGAGAGAGAGAGCATGGGGAAGTAGGGTTAGTTGGTGGAATGAGGGATCAGCCAGGGAAAGGTTGAGAGGAAGGACAAAGTTTTGAATATGAAAGGAGAAGGAATAGAGAATCGTAGTGAAGGAAGGAATGGGACTGAGAAGAGAAACACAGACAGATAGCCCGACAGACAGGCAAAGACAGAGAGAGAGAGAGAAAGAGAGATAGAGAGAGAGAGAGAGAAAAAAAAAAGATAAAACGGAGCGAGGGGTGAGGACAGTGAGGGGAAGAATATGAGGTGGTAAAGTTATGGAATTAAACGATAAAAAAAAAATACTGTCCAAGTAAAGCGAAGAGGAATAAAATTATTATTATGGAAGGGATAAAGATGAAGCTAGGATAGTGAAAGATAGAGAGAGAGAAATAAAAACAGAATTGAAGAAAAATAACCTTAAGAATAATTAATTAAAAAACTGTATGAAATGTTTACACCTATATACAACCACTATTTCTGTTGTTGTTATTGTTTTTATCATTCTTTTACATCTTAATTCCTCCTCATGTTTATTCCCCTCCCCATGACTCCTACCTACCTACCAGCCACTATTTCTGTTGTTATTGTTTTTATCATTCTTTTACATCTTAATTCCTCCTCATGTTTATTCCCCTCCCCACCTCTCCCCTCCTCCTCATGACTCCTACCTACCTACCAGCCATCCACCTGCCAGTACCGACTTGCGTAGAACTAGCCAATAAATCTTTTCCTGACATCCCCACTCGTTACTACACCCTGCATTGCCACATCACACCGCACCTCACCCACCACCTGCCTATACTAGTCAACCAGGTGCTAATGTTCTTTATTTATGAATTTATATTATTTATTGTTTTATTTATATATTTATTTATTATAATTTTTATTTTATTGATTTAATTATTTATTATTATATTTTGTTTGCGTGTATTATTGATTATTTTGTATGTTTCTATTCTTTTACACTAACGTGAAAAAATATGCAACAAAATTATGTGGAAATTTTGCCCTCCATGACACTCTGGGACCAAGGTAGTACTGAGAAGGATGTTACAGATCAGTGAACTACTCTTCCATTGGCATTTACTTCTTTATTTAGTGAGTTTAACTGTTAAATAAGTATTCCAGCCACTCGGTGTGATAGCTAATTAATTACTTGATTATTTTATTACGAAGCTTCATAAAACTTATGTTTATCGAATACACAAGGGTCATAATTAATGCAAAGACATGATGGAGTGTGACCTACGCCTTGCTTGTTGAAATACCATGCAGGAAGAGACTACAAAGATGAGTAGTGAGAGGAGCAGCATGTTGAAGCATCGTTGTAGTAACTCACAGCAGGACTTGAACCTCAGGGAACACGCTCAAAAATATACAGCCAACCAAACAACAACAGTCTCCCTCCATCACCAATGTTGTTCCGATAAGAATTCACTCTTGGTTCATTATAAAGACTGGAAGAAATGCACAACATTTACCCTTGACTGAAGACAATGCTGTGTTGGAATTCAGAGAAACTAAAGTCATTAATGTTGATGAAGATGAGGCTCCCCCGCCCCTTCTTGTTAGAGGTAAATATTATGACTCATTTCGTGACATGTGTTGGAGGTAAATATGGAGAAGGATGCTTAAGGGGGTGCGGGAGTAGGAGGACAGGCTTAGAGGGTGCGGGGGGTTTTGGGGAGTGTGGGAGTAAGGGGACAGGCTTGGGGGGGGGTGGGGTTAGGGTGTGCAGGAATAGGTTATATGCTTTCTACTCACCCCAAGCCTGTCCCCCTATTCCCGCACCCCCCCAGTCCCCCCCCCCCCAAGCCTGTCCCCTACTCCCGCACCCACCCAGTCCCCCCCCCCCAAGCCTGTCCCCTACTCCCGCACCCCCTTAATGCTTCTTGGAAATGTGAGCAAATAGAGGTACCATGAAATAAACAATGATATAAGGAACAAGAGAGAGAGATGTTTCGTGACTTGTGTGTTGGAGGTGAATATGGAGAGGGATGCTTAATGCTTCTTGGAAATGTGAGCAAATAGACGCACCATGAAATAAACAATGATAAAAGGAAACAAATGAAATATTACTCGTACTTCGTGACCTGTGTGTTGGAGGTGAATATGGCGAGGGATGCTTAGGCTTAATGCTTCTTGGAAATGTGAGCAAATATAGGTACCATGAAATAAACTCATTATTGCACTTTTTTTTTATTATCACGATGGCAGTATTATCATTTAGCATTTTGACATTCAAATACTGTAATCTAATAATGGTAAAATGTTACGTCAAAGTTGTTGTTTTTTCTAAATCAAATTAATACCTTTTTGATAATAGCATAAAATTAAGGAATGTATAAACATGGTTAGTATCCAATAAACATAATTGAGTGAACTAAACTGGAAATGATATAATGCAGTAAGCTGGAGGTGATAATGACGAACAAGGATGTGTTAATGTGTCAAGTAGTTAGTTAGCACACAACACGAGAGAGAGAGAGAGAGAGAGAGAGAGAGAGAGAGAGAGAGAGAGAGAGTAATGAAAGGTAAGATGGAAGAGAAAGGATGGATTAAGAAGAGGAAATACAAGCGTTGATTGTTATAAGAAACATAAATTGCTCCTTCCTCTTACAATCTCTTCCTCTATATGAATTAACAACACTCACTCATAACAAAAAAGGTAGTGAAAGACATCTGCAACACTTTCATCAACAGACAAACAAACAAACAAACAAACAATGCTGCCACTTGTACCCTGCGTCACCAGTAAACCAGAAGGTCAAGGGCCTATATATACCCTTCACAACACTCGGCACAAGTAAACAGGTGTGATGCAACTCCCAACTCCCCCCAGGGAACTCCTCACTCCTTACCTTCCTTCCTCCCTCCCTCCCTTCCTCCCTCGCTCTCTTGTTCCTTCCTATATCTCCTTTTGTTCCTCCTCCTCCTCCTACTACTTTTGACTCATGTATGTGTGAGATGGAACTAGCTATTTCTACCTCCAAATTTAGGATATACCCACTCACATCTCTGATTCATAAACTTCCATAATTACCTCATCACGTCATGGCGTTACGGTCGATTCTTTGTATGTATTTATTTATTTACTTATTTATTTATATATTTATTTACTTTATTTTTGCAGAAGAAATATATATTGTATAGATAAGTCTCGTTGCGGATAGTCGACAATTGATCAAAACCATATACTATCCATCAATCATCGGGAAAGTCAGGCTGAATTTCACAAACCACTATAACTGGTCTTCGAGGCAGTTTCATCATTAATGCAGCTCTGGGTAATACGTAATAACTAGATAGCAACCCTTACATTCGCGGATGACATTTTTCTGCTCAGCAATTCAGGAGATGAGGTACAGCATGTGATTATAAAATGAAAGCTGCATGCAGATGGAATTAAAGTTGACCAAGGAAATAAGTAAGGTAATGTTGAGCTACCAAATTCGCGAGGAGTGAGAAATACACACACTGTAAATAGATCATTAGTACTAACCCGATCCACGAGAGGGATATATATCTAAGGAAGAATTGACATAGGAAGGTGTGCATTCCGGAAACTGAATATGTAACTGGTTCAAACCTATGGATGAGAAACTTGTAACTTATAAGATTAAAAGAACAAAAACTTAGAAATGCTTAAAGAAAAATGGAGAGAATATTTTCGGGTACAACATCAAGGGACAGGATAAGAGAATCGTGGTTTAAGGACCACGTGATGTAGTAAGAAAATTGGAGGTTAAAGAGTCCTTCAAAGATTGACAGGAAACCCCACCTACATTAAAAGAGCTTGTTTCGTGGCATAGTCGGGAGGAATGAGAAGCCACCAGTTCTTATACACGATCACAAGTGTCCCTTAAGGAGGAGACCAAAGCTAAGGATAGACCGACCACTATAAGAAGAAAGAAATGTACATGGATAGTACGTGTTATGCACAGAACTGATAATAGATGGACAGTTAGAGTGACAGAGTGGCAACCTTGGGATGAAAGGAGAAGCCAACAGATTCACTGCCAGAGTAGACAGATACCGGTGGAGTGACGAGATTAGAAAGTTCACATGAGTGGGCTGGAGTAGACTGATGACAACAGACAAAGAAAACTGTTTTGAGTATAGGGAAAGTTCTTCATCATGCAGTGGACTAAGAATGGATGATTGGGATTATATTTTTACGATCTTCTGGCAACACAAATACTTCCTTATTAGAGTTACAATTGATAGAATAGAACTCCACATTTTTCTTAGTTCAAACATATCCTCATCTGATACATTCCTTTAGACCGGAATCTCAGAATACACTTTGACACTGATCCTATAATATATGGGTGTGTAATGGAAATGGATGTAGTAACGAATTCTCCCAAGCTCATCATCATCTCCACTCCCCATCCAACCAACACACACACACACACACACACACACACACTCTCTCTCTCTCTCTCTCTCTCTCTCTCTCTCTCTCTCTCTCTCCAGCAACATTCCAGGGAAGGTCGGAGGGAAGGAGGCAGAGGGGGGCTGTGAGGGACGGAGAGAAAGAGGGGGAGAGACAGGTGTGTACGAAACCTACCAAAGTGTTAGAATTTTGAAGCGACGTGTGTGTGTGTGTATGTGTGTGTGTATTAGAATAGTATGTTATGATTACTCTGAGAGGCTATGTATTGGGACCAAATTTATGTATTATGTTCAAAGAAATCATGCTATGTACTTGTTATTTTTGGTAATAAATTAACTAACTAAGTATATGTGTGTGTGTGTTGAAGAAAGATGTCACTTTATAACTATAAGTAGCATAAAGGAGCCCCAGGAAATATGTGAAAGAATGTAGGAATGTAATATTTATGTAATACCGGTAATTGTTTAGTCATTGTTATTTAAAAAGTATTGTAAAATTATAATTCCGAAGAAATATTTCATTACTCATTTGCAGTTGGTTTAATTAATGAAACTAAATAATCTGCAAATCAGACAAGCCATCAAAGAATATAATCTAATAAACTTCATATAGTTAGAACTGTGTATTGTTTTGTTTTTTAAGTACAGCCAATAGTAAGACTCCTTATTTAGTTATAGGGTAAACGCAAGCATATGTGTCTAGTCTGTCCAATCATAGTTATAAATCCATAAAGAATTAGAGAGAGGCAGGAGGGAATACCCAGCAGTAGTCTGTCTGGCCGCCACCTGTCAGCAGAGGCGCCTTGCTGTCCGCTCGGTCACTGCCATTCCTTCCTACCTTCCTTCCTTCCTTCTGGCACTTACCTACTACTCTACTAATATAATACTTCCTGAAGACACTTCACTGCTGATACTTTCTTTATCACACTACTTCATGAATGGATATAAGCGTGGGACGGAGAGCTGTTTAAGAGAAAGGTAATGAAAGATATTATAATATTGATTTGTTTTTATCGTTATCATCTTCGATTACTCCCATACAAGATAATGGCTTCTCCAAATATTCATCACTTCTCTGTATATCTTTGCTGTTTTATCCTGTTCCTGTAAGTCCAGGTAGATCTCCTCGTGTTGTTTTTTATTAATCTTGATACTTTGTTACTCAGCTTTTTGGCCCATTGCCTCAGGTTGTTATTGTGTCACTCTCTCTCTCTCTCTGCCCATCAGATGTCATGTCTCCTACATAAGATTAAGCTCTTGCGTAAGAATGAGTAGTGTTTAGTCTTGTCTCACACGAGAGTATAATCGATAGACACCAGTTTATTTTGGTGGTGTGGGACGGGCACTCTTCCTTTTGCTCCCTGAAGGACACTTTCCTTACCTGTCCTTCCCTGTGGTACACTTTCCCCTCTCTACTGTACCATCACAACATCTCATAATGATTAAGATGAGTTTACTGTAACCACGCCCTTCTTTCCCTTCCAACACCTTTCCCTCAAAGCCAAGTAGCACAATGTCCAGGGTCGTGTGTTCATTACGAAATAATATGCCTGTTTACTACACAAGGATTATTATTACTACGTACGGTTGCCTTATTTTTGGGGATGGGAAAGTTTGCGACCCCTTTACTTATAAAAAAAAAATCCATCTAATGACACTGATTTAGTCGACAGAAACTCGCATTCTCCCACACACTGTCACCCGAGAAACATAATATTGATTTGGAATGATGGAAATATATAAATGTGGTGATGGAACAACATCACTGCCTTAATTAAAGAATGGCTGAAGGTAATTGTTATGAACCCTACAGTGTTTCCCTCTAATATCAACTTCCAATTTTGGTTTGGTTATACAGCTGAAGGATGAGGCACTAAGATGTGGTTTTCGAACTACAGGAACGTCATTAAGACTGTATTCTTGAGGATGGAAAAATTTAAGTCCCTCACAGTTGTTGTCCAGTCAACTGAGGGATGAAACGGCCGTAGAATAATTAATAATGATTAATGACTTTCAAATATACGAATGTCAGTGAGCCGACCCCTGTCAGGACGATCTTAATAAGCACGAAAAATAGTTTATCTGTCTTGAAACGACGTCACTATTTCTCAACAAAAACATTTACTAAATTTGGCACAGAAGTTCAGCTGGATTCCAGAGTAATACATGAATACAGAAAACCCGGGTCCGATCTCCTTTCTGGGTCAGCAGGCTCTCCTCGGGGATAATATATGTTACAGAAGTTTAGGATTGATGGATGAACTTTGATTTTCACTTACCTTGAAAACAACAACCACCACTACTACTACTACTGTATTAATAATAATAATAATAATAATAATAGTTAACATTGTGTTTCACACATAATATTTGTAGAATTAGTAACATGACGTAAAGACCGAAATTTTAAGGGATGAATATTTTATGTGCGATGGATGATTAAAAAGGACCAGGCTGTCAGAAGCGATGGTGTTGAATGAGACTGTTGACAGTAATACGTGGGATTCACACAACCAACCCAATAGCATCCCAAAAGTTCTCATTCATGTCTGAACTCTGAAAAGTGGTAAATATATTGTAAGAAAAAATCTGTTCTTTCATCAAGGTCACGCAGTATGTGTGTGTGTGTGTGTGTATGTGTGTTAGTACATAATTCAGGTGTGCACAGGTGCGTAGTAGTGTGTGTATACTCGTTTGCATATAGTCGTGTGTGTGTGTTCCAAACTTGTGTTGTGGTTCCTCTTTTATGGAGAGAAATTCTTGGCTGTGTCCCACCCTGGTCCCCCTACCTACTGCCCTCTTGAACTCTCTCTCTCTCTCTCTCTCTCTCTCTCTCTCTCCTTTATTACTTACCTGTTCGTTCATCTCTGCACTTTACTACTTACCTCAGAAGTTTAAATTCCTTCGTGTTGCCTCAGGCTTCTTTTCCATTATGTTTATAATTAACGTTCCTTTTCAACGTCTTAATAAAACATTTTGTCTCGCATTTTCTTGCTTCACCAATTAAAGCCTTTTCCTTCCATATCTAACACAGTTCATTTTTAAATATCTTTTAAAAATTAATCATCCAAAGATATTAACTTCATAATTATTTGCATTAACATCAAAGCTTGAACAAGTGTACAATTAACATTTGGAAATTCACAATAAGAAGGTTAAGTCAAGTTAGGGGCCTCTTCTATTCGCACCGCCGAATTCTTTTCAGACAATCCGTTTACAAAATGTTGGCTCGCGTCATCCCAGCCGCGACTGACTGGCGCCGAGATCTGACCAGAGGAGACCCTCACTTGGCTCTCCCGCCGCAACCACCACCTCCGCTAGTCCTAACTAACAGTGGTTGATACTACATGCCCCGCGGACACCTACACAACCACCAAGCCTGCCTCCTCACACTATTACTGCTAAACGCATTCTACTGTTTCTGGTAAAGTTATACCAACACATGCCGGCTGTTGATGCTGCTGCTAAACTTATGAACATGACTCATCAGAGTCTCATCTTATCAAATTAACATTCAAGTACTATCGCTACACTTTAATTAAATCAATATCTGGTCCTAGACATAAGAAGAATCTTGATTATTACATAATATCATAATAAAATTCAGAGAGGCTGGCGCACCAGGCGAGTAATAAACTTTTCATGGATTCAGGACACCAAGCAATGAAGTTGACAATGCACAAAATTTGTTTGTATTTGTTTGTATATTCGAATATAATAAAATAAGGAAATTGCTGTACAGCGACGAGTATAAGAATGTTTTAGTTTTATTTATTTCATTTTATAATTATTATTTGTATTTACTTATTTGTTTTAATTATTTGTTTTATTATTTTTATTATTTATTATTTTATCCCCTCCTAATGGTTAATATATTAGTTGTTTTCTCATCTTGGTAGGCTGCAATTTATTATTATTATTATTATTATTATTATTATTATTATTCCCTCCCGCTACCACTAACAGCTGTACATACATGAGTGACTGTTTTGTGTTGAGATGTTACTTCTTACCCTGTAGACTAGACACCACCAACACATCTGTCTCGTACAGTTACTGGCAGCAACACCATCACTGCAGATCACATAAATACTTCACCAACATCTGTACCATAGTAATTAAGGGCGAAGTACAGTGTTCGTGAATCTGGAGCAACTTATTCCTCCAAACTATTCCAAGCAACAGAACACCCTTATTTTTGTTCATATGGTTCTGTTTCCTGGCATATTTTGGAGGAATAATGGCACTCCAATATACCGAATGTGAAAACAAACTTAAACACCACTTTTAATAAATTAATAATAATAATACTTACCCATACTACCATAATTATAGATAGTTTGCTTTGCCTTCATGTTTGTTATCTTGTCACTTACTCCACACACACACATACACACACACACGTCACATGAACACATTCTGCTACCAAGATCCGAATTGATTTGCCGCTAGTTTTCTTAATCAGCAAACAGCACAAAATAAATTCAAGTTTAGTAGTCTCATCAACAATAACTTCCTACTACAATTTACTTATACATCATCTATGCACGTTTCCATAATCTTGCAATGGGAGTTCAATTCTCCAACGCTTATGCCTTATAAATGCCAACATTACTGCTATTGCTGTAAGTCATCCTGTCATTACTATTAAAGTGTTAATTATTGCCATATCTGTAAACCTATGAACTTTCTAAAAGCTTTCTGTTGTAAAATTAGGCTTATCGGTGGGTACCTTGTGTCCCTCAACCCCCTCTGTGAACCCCCAGCATAATCAGATGTAATCAGGTGCTGAATGGATTTCATACATTTTAAGGTACCGTACTATAAGATTCTCACATTCTCTCTGGGATTTGCCCTTGAACAAAAAGCGTCTGCTCCTTCCCGTGTAATTACTTTCGACAGTAAATAAATGCCAAGACAGGAGGGCAGAAAGCTTTCGAATTGCAGTGAGGAAATGGACAGTCATGACCTATTTTGCGAGAGAACTGTATCAACCACTAACAATTTTGCCAGATGACATGTGTGTGTGTGTGTGTGTGTGTACTAGGATGATGATGAGGTTATATATACTGTAATTGACACTATTATTATTACTAGTTTATAGTAATAAGTCTATTGCTCCATCTCAGTCAGCATTATAAATAACATTAAGTTTTTGCAGTCATTTATGTTATAATTATTTAGCTATAAATTGTAGTAGATGCAGTCTCGTTCATCAGCATTTGTTACGAGCATTCCAGGAACTATTTACATCCATCATCACGTGAGTACTCGTTATTATGCATCCAATTACACCTTAACGACCTATCCACCGCTCATGATGATAGTTAACCATTAGGATGCATGTTGCAGGGGTTGTACATAACCATAAATGTAAAGAATAATGATAGGTTCCAGTTTCTGAGCCCCTCATCTACCCTAGACGTGGATAAATGTTACTATTCCTGTATTGCATATAGTTGGGGATTTGAAGGAGGTACTGTACATTGGAGTGTATTGAGTCCTCCAAAGTATTCCAGTAAACAGGACCGGATGAACAAAAATAATGGGTGTCCTGTTGCTTGAAATTGTATGGAGGAATCAGTTGCTCCATGTCTAAATACCAACACAACACTGTACTTTCTTTTTAAGTGGTGTTCATTACTTGCACCTGGGAGTCACCTGCAGGCACATTCTACCTTTGATTAGTTCCGAATACCAGAATAATATAGCCCTTAAATTCCCAAGTTTGGAATAACAAAATATATCCTATAAATGATCAGATTCGAAATAACAAAATATATCCTTTAAATTCTCAGGTCCGGAAAAGTATAATACATCCTTCATATTGTCAGATTATTATGAAGCACTGATGTTGTATCCTCTATGAAATAATTCCAACTTTGACTGCCCTTGTATACCAAACACTAACTAACTCTAACCACTGTCTTGTCGAGCCCATCATGCATTTTCACAACATAAATTCTCCCAGATCGACACCATCTCACACATTACCTTGAAATAATAAAATAATCTTTACCTCTCCTACAGTTTAATATTTATTCTTGGGAGAAATGCAACTTCACTCAACTCACTAATTACACAACGTCATATTTTATTTTTAATTAATAAGGAATACTCTCTTTGGTTTGCCCACCTACTCATCAGCCTCTTCCCGCCATCTGACCC
The DNA here is from genome assembly GCA_034508575.1 of Petrolisthes manimaculis. NCBI lineage: Eukaryota > Metazoa > Arthropoda > Malacostraca > Decapoda > Porcellanidae > Petrolisthes > Petrolisthes manimaculis. The sequence continues at coordinate 202,703 of JAWZYT010001187.1, forward strand.
ATAGTATTTTCCACCCTTCTTCCCTATTTCTTCCCTAAAAATACACATATTCTTCTTAGGTGTTTATATTATATGTTGTAGAACTATACTTAATGAAGCTGTGTGAGAATAATACCCAGATCAGTTTAGTAATTGGTTGCCATACTATAAGTTTTTAATCACTTTACTGGTCGACTTTTCTGATGTCGTGTGTTTGTCCTTGAAGAGCTGAATACAAGGTTAGAAGCTATAATAGGTGATGTCAACGTGAATTTCGACCTAACCATAAATATTTTGATTTTCACTTACTGTCAGTCTTTGAAGGTAGCCTACCTAAATAAGTTATCATTTGGGGGCTTTTACAGATGGAATGTGTTCAAGTTTCCGACCACTCAGTCACTCGTTCAGTATGTGTAGGATTCAATCAGTGTAATAAAGGGTCCTCTCTCTCTCTCTCTCTCTCTCTCTCTCTCTCTCGTTTGTCGCACTTTTACTCATTATAAGAGAAATGTATAGTTTCTCCTATCCCAACACACACATACAGGGATCAAGGGATGTGCAAGGTTAAGTGGAAGGTCAAGGCCATAAGGCTACTCTTTGACCGCTCCTTGGGCTTGTACAGTGGTAATAACTTTCAATAAGTACAGATTATGATGATATTAGAAGCACGATATGTGGGACTCACTTGACCTGCTCTTGAATCAACCACGGGTGTTTGCTTTCCTGTAGGCACATGGTGATGATGATGATGATGTCCAAGAAGGTGACAGTTGGTGCACACTATGGAGTCTTTCCTTTATCAGCCTTTGTACTTTACCAGAGCATAATTTTATGGATGACAATTAGTCTTGCTCTTGCTACTAGCATTAATTAATGTGATTGAAATTTCCATTAGCGCTGTGACAGATTAAGGGTTTCTAGGGCCATGGGCGGTGGAGAAGTCACAGACCTCTTATGGTTATGGCCCTTTCTCTCCCGTTACCCTTTTTTTACCCAAACATACAGAGAGAGAAAGAGAGAGAGGCCTTTAGAATACGGACGAAGGAGGGAGTGACCTGGGAATGTGGTGGTGGGAAGGCGTGAGAGTTGAGATATTTGTAGTTTATACAATGGAAGAGAAATTGTGGGAGGGAAAAGTATAAATAAGTGGGAGGCAGTGAGGGTGTATGTGTATGGGAAAGGGTTGGACTGACTGGCGTAGAAAGTAAATGAGGAAGTGAAGTACGGGTGCAAAAAACATCAGAAGGAGTATACAGTGGAGAAAAATAGTACGGAAAATGGAATATAGGCATTGTACCGAGCAACAGCAGGTCTTTTAGCATACCGAAGTTATAATAGAAGGGCGTTACTCCTCTCCACAAGGTTTGTTTATTGTTACAAGTCTCGAACCCGAACCACTAACGGAAGGTTGATAACACATGTACCCTTTTCATCAACTCTATTTCTGAATTATATTTGAAGGAGGGGAGGAGGGAATACATGAGGAAAGAGTGGGAATCCCTAGACGTGGTAGTGGTAGTGGTAGTAAGTAACGGGAGAGGAGGCGCCACAGTGTCGCCGGCCGCCCCGCCCCACACTAACCACAGCCTCACTTCAACTTGACATGTCAGCCTCCAGACAACCAGGCTGGATGATTTCTCTCGCCCTTTATAGTAACTTTTGTATTGTATACGCATTGGAATATTGTCTAGACGATATGATTACAGAATATACATTACTTTTAAACTTTAGTACATTTGGTGATTGACCCCCTGATGAGTGGACGGATTTTAGTAAGCTTCCTTATGTGTTTTAGAGTTTCTCGAAATACGATAATGTTTCAGAAGCCTGAGTAATATACAGGAGACATCAAATGATCATAGTTATAATGAGAGTTAAACACATCAAAGATCCGTCATTTAATGCCGTGTAGTAGTTAAGTCTGGCCAACAATCGAATCCCCGCTGTGTTTATGGGGTACTGCTGGCGTAGATGTGGACGATACTTTAAGAGTTTGGTTATCCCTTTGCATCCGAGACAATCCCTTTCCTCTCATCACCTGTACATCCTTTCCTTCATTTTCTTTCGTTCAAGTTGTCCCTCTTCTGTCTCGTTCTTCCTGTAGTGTAGTCTATATTGGTATAATGTGTTCTTAATTACTAATCCAGCATCTATTAAAATTTTCTTTGATTAACCATGTGACGTACAGTAGTACCATTTGATAGTGATTTCCTCAGAACGATGAACACCAGTCAAATTTTGCTCCTGCAATCGATTTGTTCACCTCTGTTATTTGGGAAGCAATTAATTACTTTCCTGTTTTGGAATAACAAGTGTATTCTGCTGGAGGAAATAATTTTTTTTTACTGTTTTATATAATTATTACAACAGGAGTACATTATGGTTTCTAGTGAAGATGTTGGAGGCGTAATAAATAAAAATGTGTGTGTTAAATATTGATGATACCTTGGTAATACTGAAGATGTATTAAGTGAAGAGATGTGGGTTGAAGTTTATTGTTGGTATGTAAATACGAATTTGGTTCCAAGTTGGGTTTATGTTGATTAGCCAGATAATAGTTTCCATCCCACCTCGCCAGAGTAGGCCTACGGTAATCTGCCAATTGTGTAAGGCTTTGCCGTTAAGGAGGTAGTACACTTTTGGTACAAAGGAGTGCCTTGATCCCCCAAAGTATGTCAGAAAACAGGATCACACAAACATAAATATTGGTGGCCTGTTGCTTGAATTAGTATGGAGGAATCAGTTACCTCAAATTTACCAACACTGTACTTCCCTCTTAATCTCAGGTTGTTGATCTTTTGCCGAGACAAAAAATAATTATTCTTTATCTTTACATCTTTCCCCCACTTGTACAGTACAGTACGGTTTTGGAAGAATGGTTTTATGTCCCGATGGATGTCCTTCCTCACACCAACCCTCCCCGCTGGAATCAATAGTCAACACCTTCTCTGCCCATTGGTGGATGAGTGAAGATGAGAGATGTCTGTGTGGGCGGGGCCATCAGTATACCCAAACATTTTCACTGTTGCTTAGATCAGCCTGCCAGATGTGTGTTTGGACGGGTCCTTCACTACCCACACATTTTATACTACTGCTGCTCACAGGGGCAATGGGTGTAAGAGGACTGGCCAAGCCTATCAGTCAGCGTCCCTTATAGGCAAAGTGTGCTTTTCTGTTTTGAATTTTGGTTAATATTGTAAATTTTCTAGTCATATCGTTAACAGATATTTTCCTAATCATAGCAGCTATTTTAAGTTCATTGTCAAGACTATGAAAATGATGTTACTTGATATTGTTTTTGGCTTCAGGTTCTCTCAGGAGTTGGTAGGGGACGTGTTTGTCCTTCACCAGCCAAATGGAGTCGACTATCTTCCCATCCTGTGGAAGAGACAGATCCTGTGATAATATATTCTTTATCAAACGAAAATGGCAATTGAAATATGTTTTTATATACAGTTAAACCTTCATTACCATGTGCTTTTGTAATGAATGTTTCGTCTAACGCTGTTCGATTATGCAGAAGGGATCTTCATCTCTCCTTAACCCCCTTAACATTTCTGTCTCCCAGCAGAATTCAGGGTCGATTTTTCAACTTGAACCATGGTAAAAATTAGTTTATATAGAACTAAAGAGCTTGCATATCACATTAATTACAGAAAGGCAAATTTCTGTAACCATAAAGTGAAATAAACTGACATTAGAGGGCAAAAATATTATACGAAGAGATAAATTATAATGTGCACACTACTCAATGACTACACACATCTGCTCTCAGAGAACACAACAGCTGGAATGTATTCATAATCCTATCTTTCTAGTTTTGGTCCACCATCAAGTGGGTGGGAGGAGGAGGGCTATCCTTGTATAGCCCGGGTAGACTCACTTTTGGGCAGACAGTGTTACCATTTCTACAAGGGGTAACATTGAATAATAGCCCATTCCGCCAAAATCTTAGTGAGACACTGAGAGGGGAGAGCAGCCCGATGTCTGTAGGAGCAAGAGTAATTAGAGTATGGAGACAAAAAGTGAAGCAGGCGAGGTTGAGATGTTGGGGGGGTGTACACTGAGGAGTGAAGCGGATGCTGATGCTGAGGATGGAGGATGGAGCTGCCAGACTAGAAAAAAGAGAAAGGCTAAAGAAGTTTACAGATGTGATGAGGGAGGATAAGCATATGGTTTGGTATGACGGAAGACGATGCAGAGGACAGAAAGATGGAGGTGCCAAAAGAAGACAGAGAAAGAACATGTGTGTCACAACCACATTTCGCGACTTCATCTACCCACCTGATCATCAGACACTTGCTCCCAGTGCAAGTGTGTTTTGTTGATAGCATGGAGGCGAGAATATCCGTAATCAGAGCTGCGGAAGGCAGACCAGTAAGGCTTGTCACCGAAGGCATCAATGCGTTCTTTGCAGCCTGCAGATCCCGTAGTAATGTGCACAGGGCCTCTATATGGAGGAATGTAGTTATAGGTAAGATTTCTTATGATAGGCCTACAGGAATAGTTCCCTTAACATTTTATTATTTGTAATTTTAAGGCCAGTACACCTGATTGCAGTGTGGGATTACTGCAGTGAATTTTGGTAATAATATATTTAATTGCATAGGTACTTGATTTTTGTTATGCTTGAAAGACATGTTTTTGTTCTACATATTTGCTTTATTCGGCTATATTATGCAACGAGTTTCAATTAATCATGTAATAGTAACTACAAGTAGTAACTTCTGTTTAAAAACATTTATTCATTGCAAAGATTAATAGAAACCTGGCAGTTCATTTCCTGGCTGATTTTTCTCTCTGCTAGCGACCACCTTTGAATGTTCTGTGATGGGGGTCATTTTATGAACCACTGCAATACAGAATCCTTCAATGTTCTCGATGCAAAGAGTTGGAGAGATTTGGCAGCAGTAGCTTAAATACACAGTTAATAAAAATTCTCTGGAATGTTAGAATCATACTATCAGATAGCCTGACAGAACCTTAATAACCTAAATACGAACTCAGCTGTAAGCTAAATGCAGTAACTACTAGGCTACAGGACACTCAATACATCCATTCATTTGTATTTCTATAATGCTATATACTCATAACTTATTGCAAATGCCAATGAGTGCATATTGTTACTTCTTCAACAAAAACACCAATCTGCTCACCTGGGGTTGGTATAGGGATGAGTATTGGAGCCATTCAAGACAGTGTAGTTGTACATTGGCCACAGGCGTTCATAGGAGTGTTCATGAGCCCAGATGGCTAAGTCCACTCCATACTTGTCCAACAGAAACTCCATCGCATACCTTATACATGAATTATCGCACGTCAATCTTTGAGTAAGGGACCCTGTGATGTAGTCAGAAAATTGGAGGTAAACGAGTCTTTCAAATATTGTCACGAAACACCACCTATATGGAAGGAGCTTGTTTCGTGGCATAGTCAGGAAGAATCAGAAGCCTCCCATTCCCATACACGATCATAGGATTCTTTAATAATCAAATTTAATAATCTATCCTATATCAGACACATTGAAAGTTATAAGTAGCCTAAATAGAATACAGATAGTATGGCACGGTACAATATAATAGAGGAATGTATTGACAGGTAAACTCAAGACAGACTGCTGCCTGTCAACATTCAAAGAGGCAGTTCACACTAAAAGGGATCGTTATTTTTAAATCAGGGGTGTTATGTAACCTTCATATCCCACAAATGTACAGTATATACCTTATATAGTACTGTTGTATCTTAATCATTTCACTGACATGTAATTTTGATCGAGGGGCTGTATTTATTTGAATAGAAAATATGTTTTGTTTTTTACCTTTTTCGCCATTTTTTTATTAGTGTATGTTTGTAGCAATGATAATCTGTGTAGTAGTGTTTGAAGTGTAAGCTACTCACGTGTGCACCAGGGGAAGGCCGACTCTAGTGAGGGTAGTACTGAAGGTGCAGTCATCACCGTCCTTGTTGGTACAATACATGGGACGATGACCGTAAATAATAATCCATGGCCGCTTTGCCCTTTCCTCAGGCTTCGTTGCTGCCTGGAAGAAAAAATTCCAGGGATATAATATACGGCCAAATACAAATACAATCATTATAATACAGAATATACAGTACTATTCAATGCTGTATTATTTGTATTGTGAGTACCTACATTTTGCTCTTTCTAATCATTCTTTAAGACTATAGCATATGTCTACTGAGCGTTGTATATATAAGATCTTGATCCCAATTAAGGCCATTTGGTGATAATAACGTTTAGCCTATTAAGAATATAGTTCGATCAAAAATGCTACATCAGGAAAGGAGAGGGATGGCCCATAACCGATGCTATCAGCCTATCAATGAAGAAACGGAAGTCGGACTTCAAAATAAAGGAAGTCCTCACTGATTTACTCCCCCCCCCCCAGGAGATCATATAATTCTCGCTGTTTTTTAAAAATATCGTTGCTACAAAGACTCATCTAGAAAATAACTCCATGTAATCACACATATGCGTTGATCCCTTATTTTGCATATGCTGGGTTCAATTCCCGGGTGGGGTAACTTGCTTAAATTTTGTATGAGGCCATAAGTGATGATGGCTTGGCACAATCTAGCAACATGGTGACACTATCAAGCCCCAACCCCTCCATTACATTCCCATCATCTCGTACTAAGTGGCATGTGTTATTGTGTTTCAGATACATACGGGAGTCAAAACTGACGGGTTACACCTTGTTGGGTACACACATTGGCATCGCTGGAGTGATGAAAGTGGATGTTATATCGGACTTGTCCGACCTCTCTGTTGTGATCTCCCTGGCTAACTTTGATAAATATTGATAATATTTTCGAAAGAATTCGACTTCATAATTACAGTTACTCTTCTGAGTCTTACAAATGCAGTTCTACACATCTATGATACGCGATGATCAGATGATAACTGCCATGAGTGACATGTAATAAAGCACGTAACATCTCAAAGCTGCACTCCATAATCTCAGGGTATCAAGCTGCAATATTACCGTACAGTACTTATATCAAAGTTACGATACAGACAGTGACATCAACATACAGAAAATACCAATAACACAGATGTGAGGAAAGAGAAGTAGAGTCATGAAGGCTAAAGCAAATATATCGACAAAAGAAATAATAAGAATCAATAAGTTTATGAACCGTTGAAAAGGCAGAATTCCAACACAACAGTACAGCTGCTGACTTTACTCCAACTTCAAAAATCAAAACACCAGCGGACCAAGAACAGTCACTTAGTAGCGTCAACTTTAAAGTGTTCTGATATTAGACTGATAACACAATGGATAAAGATAAACGGAAATCCATCTTGAAAGGGGATGACAATGAAGAGAAGGTCAACAAGAGGCTGTCTTTTGCTGTAGATATGGCTGAGAGTGACTCTATTAGTAGTACTAGTGACAGTACAGCAACTCCAGTAGTGGGCACTCGACGCTCATACACCGATATTATCCCAACAAACATGCAGGTTAGTATTATTGGTAATAGTCGAGCGTTGGACCATAATCTGGTTTCGACTGAAGGTTTTCATATTGCAATGTTTTATAGTGTTTTTTAACACATTTATTGTTCAAGACCGTCGCAAATTAATGTTTTGGGAGTTATCACCCCGCCCCCGCCCCCCAACCCCCAATCCAATCTCCATAAACACTTAATTTTCGCCATATTTGAACTAGATTAGTCGGAAAAACACTACAGCGCATTAAATAGAATGTCTGGCCTCACCTGACCTAACCTAACCGAATCAGAACCACGGCAAATTACTGTCACGAGCAAAATAAGATAATAGGGGGCTAAATGTAAACGTGTTGCTAGGTGCAGGGAAATTTCTCTGTTTTAGGGAATTTTGAAGTCCACACAGGGAAATAATATACAGTTTGTTAAAGAGTAAATGGAAATTTCTACAAGATGAAATACCTAAAAGACCATCAATGTTCAAGAATAAACAGGGAATAATTAAGGTAAAAAGTGAAATTTTGATGTTAAAGTTAGGGAAATTTCGTCAAGCAGACACTGCAAAACTGGTTCCAAATGTTTACATATAGCCCCACGTATCTTATCCTGCTCGTTACGGTAATTTGCCACGGTCCTGATTCGGTTAGGTTAGATGAGGTGAGGTCAGACTAATTCTATTTAATGCGCTGTAGTGTTTTTCCGACGAATCTAGTTCAAATATGGCGAAAATGAAGTGTTTATGGAGATTAGGGTTGGGGGGGGGGGATCATATCTCACAAAACATTAATTTGCAACGGTCTTGAACAATAAATAAAATGAGTTAAAAATACACTATAAAACATTGCAATCTGAAAACTTTCAGTCGAAACCAGATTATGGTCCAATGCTTGACTATTACCGTATTATTATTATTATTATTTCACATACTTTAAATACCTAAATCGGTAAATATTGAAAGAATTGCCGTTATTGTGTACGGTTTTCTACTTTCATTACCCACTTATTTAATTAATTAAACCATTGTAAGACTATTTTCTTCTATGGCATTTCCTCCGCAAATACCCCATTTTGCAAGGTATTAGTCAACCATATGTCCATAATCAGTACCATCAATTCTATTCTGTCAAATACATTTATTAATTCATGTATGGCATTTCCTCATAGGTTATTTCTGTCGCAAATACATGGTTTCGTAATACAACTACCCTTAACTGATTCAATTTTCCTTAATCCGCGGCATGTTGGTGCAAATGGCCAATTAATGCTCAATTTCAACAGCCAATTAGTGTGCTTGATTAATTGTACTGAGTGTCTGTCCCCAAACATATTCTTTTTCAATACTTTTTAGAGAATAACGAAGCCAGTTTAGACTCAGTCACGGATCTCTCGTAACATTCAATCACCTTGATCTCTTTTGAAACCTCTCCTCCTTCCATAACTTCCGCAACACCTCCCTCACTTACTCTTCTCTCCCATCATGTGTGTAGACTAAGATTACTCTTACATCTCTGTATAGTGAGGCTAGTTTTTCATATAGACATACAGTATATGATTGTATACTTGGTATAAATGCATATCTTGTATACAGAAATATGTATCTTTAGTAATCTTTACAATACTATTTCCAGACTATTATTCAGAATCTAGATGTCACACCAACCAAGCAAAGAATGAAGAGTAAACCTGGGTCTGACCAAACAGCAAATCCTACCAGTGAGATGTCTTGGGAAGGTGACAGTGTTTTCTTTAGCAAGAGTTTAATCTGTTCTTCAGTGAAGCGCACTCCCTTTGGCACATGCTATGTACCTGATGAACCCTCCAGCCGCCCCAGTATAAACAGAGGTAACTTCATACCAGTTGAAAAGAGCCAGAGGAATGATGTTCTTGCAGTTCTCAGCAGTTATGCATCTCTGAAGCCCACAGCCAATGTATTGGTGAGTGCCAGCAGTGTTATGATGCATCTACCAGCTCATTAAATATTTTGCACTACCGGTACTAGTTTCTGTTCCAAAGTAGTGTTTTGAAACATTCACCTGTACTTAGTGGAAGTCATTTTTTCCATATACAAATGGAAGAGTTTTGGACTATACCATAATTATCATCACCTGCCTTGTAATTATCAGTCACTCTATAGCTAATAGCATTCTCTTTGGGAACTTCCCAAAAGGTGATGGCCCCAGCATCTCCAGATATCTCTTATACAGTACTGCTCCTCCTTACTTAGTCAGTTTCCCTTTCACACCAAGCTCTAATACACTTTTGCAAAATCAGACATTTGGAAATAGCTGTATGTTACTTGTTGCATAGCACCAACATACAAGGTTATACAAATTGGAAAGGTTTAGAGAACATGCCCAAGAACTGCTTAATTGATAGAATTGAGAGTTGGTCTTCTTGTACATTTCCACTCAGATAAAATGTAATGTTTGTGATTTTGAAAATATGTGTCATATCTATTGATAAGTATCCAAATAGATTAAGATGTTGAGGTGAACATGTTTGGTGCTTCTCATGTTCTGTGACCCTTCAGTGAAATTATTGCAAGCCAGTGTACTCCAAGTGTGCATCAGCCTAGGCTCATGGTAGAAAGCACAAATATAGAGTCCAATTCTTTATCATATATAATAGCCTACTCCCTCTTCCGAACAGTAGTCATATGATTTGCAAGAATGTATCACCAGTGATAATGATGGCAATATTTGAGTACAGCTTTAAGCCTACTTAATTGAATTTATTTATATTTATTTGATTTTGATTATTTTCAAGTTAATAATGTGAAGGAATTAGTTCTGTATTTTCTTTTTGCAAGATTATTGGGGAGGAAGGAATGGGGGAGAAGATAAAGTCTTACCTCCAGAAGCTGCACAGTCTCCAAATTATATCACCCCATGCAGCACAGAATATTACCCTTAACATGTAAGTACAGTACAGTAACTGCAAAATCAACAGATCAAGTAATATACTGTATATTTCTTTGTGTCATTTTATATAAGTAGCAAAACCAATAACTTAATGGAAAAGTATTCTACATTTTGAGAATCAAACTGTATGAAACCACCAGTTTTTCGGTACCGTACCTTATTCAATCCCTATCTGACCTGAATTGGTGTCAAATTATAATATAATTGAATGCAAATAATTTTCCAAAATATCAGCAAGTGGTTTTCCATTGTCAACATTTAACACTTGAATGGAAGAGTTTTGTTCCTCTCAGTTATTCTGTATTTTCTGTTCTGTGAATCATAGCAAGTGGTTTTCCATTATCAACATTTAACACTTACATGGAAGAGTTTTGTTCCTCTCAGTTATTCTGTATTTTCTGTTCTGTGAGTCATTTGACAAGCCATAAAGATTTTTGGGGTAAATTCAGCCCATTTGATAAATTGCACATTCTAGTACGGTACCTGTACTTAATAAAATATTCACTCTATCATGTACTGTACTCTTCCACCCTGTTCAGCTATTTGACTGTTGATCAGCCTCTCATGCCAGGTCCCTCAATTTCACTGTTGTACACCCTCATTGTAAAATCTCCCTCTTGCAGTCACTCCCTGTAACCAAACCACCTTGGTGTATTATTATTTTATACCTTCTCAACCACCCACACTCAATACCAATTGCCTTCATCCCCAAGCCACATATCTTATACAAACTTGTTACCTTCCCCAATCCCTCTTTGTCAAACCACATTGTTCCAATTGACTTATTTTCACTAGACCTATTCTATGTCCAGGTCTCCAATACCTATATCAGAGTTGGCAAGACAATAAGGGGTGTTATTAAATAATTGCCTCCCCTTGCACATAACAAATGAGAGCAGGTGGAGACATGGTTTTTTCTTGCTCTATAATCTACATCTATATATCTCTTTGTCGACTGGTTAGCATGGCTTCTTCTATTCAGGAAGATTCTGAAAAGAAGTGTTGCCTTGATTTCATCCGTGCAGCGGCATTCTGTGAGGCTCGTGATGCGGGAGCAGCTTTTATCATTCGTTAGTGGGTTGTTCTCAGGCATAAGCAATCTGAGGATTTGTGAAGAAAACTTGAACCAAAGCAATTGAAGACTGCAAGAGTTTTGCGGTGCCTGGCCTATACAGTTGTCTCAGGAATCCAAAAACATGGTGTTTGAGGCTTCAAGATGTCAGAAGAAAAGTTGCTCCGAATTTGCTAAAGAAATCCTTGTCCATTGAAACAAACAGGTGAGTGGCCATGCTGTGAACCAGGTGAGGGTTTGAGAAGGTATAAAACCATGGAAACCATGGCATGAGTTAGTCAGACCTTGAAAGATGGAGCTGAACATCGAGGACTGTCTTTGGTTTTGCAATTTCCTGTGTGATTGGTCTGAAAAGGATTTTCTGCACCTGGTGGTGAGTGACAAATTCTTCATTTATGTTATTCAGAAACCAAATTCTCAAAATGACGTCAAATGGTCTTGAGATTTTTGATGAAGAGATGTCCCAAGACTGCATTGATGTGTCCGTCATATTTTCAGTCAAGAAATTAATCTGGATCGCTGGGATGGGCCCAATTTTTTATCTGTGATTATCTCTCGGCGTGCAATTCCTTTCATGAAAGACCCTACCTTTTTTCTGGATGTGCAGGAGACTACATTTCTTCACTCAACACCTCAAAGACAACAAATGGCCTGGCAATTCTCCTAACCTCAATGTTTGATAGCACAAGGGTGCGATCATGCAGGATCTCAAGTTAATAGTCTAATGCTACAGGAGCCCATTCATCACCATTTTGGAGGAGAAAGTCAATCAGAACCTAATTGACGACACCGCACTCTTCGAGTGACTTTTACTGTCCTATGAGGCGCCTAGTCGAAACAGCTTATTGAATTTTTACGTATACACTTACAAATTAAGTCCTTAAACATTATTACGAACTTCATTTGTGTACCTCTTCTAGTATAGCCTGAACAAGGTGGGGCAATCATTTAATAACACCCTGTACTATGTGAGTACTATTTCTCAGAGCAGTTTTTTTTTCCATGCATACATTTCTGCCCTTCATGATTCTCCCCAATTATTCTATGACCTGCCTACCGTACACTGCTTTCTCTTTCTCTCTCATCTTTCCTTCCATGCTCCCAACACACTTCCCCAGATATTTAAGCAACTTTACTTTATCCATCTTCTCATCTCCCAAGACTGTCTTACACTCAGTTCCACTTGACATGCTCACCCTTTTGAGTGTTGCAGGGTCAGTCACTTCAACTTTGAAAACCATCAGTTTACTCTCACTGACATTTATATTTGGTTTCCTTCTTTTACATCCACCCTGATTCTCATCCACTAACTTTGGCAGCTATCTTTCACTTTTTGTGAGCAGCAGTATGATTTGCTAATACAGTACAGTATGGTATTCTAAATAAAATTTTATAGAATACATTACTTGACAGTTGTTATCCTTCATATATTTTTTATATACAGTATATATATCAATTCTATTTATTTTAATTGTGCCCTAACTTTATATCTTTCAATTCAAGATGTCCCGTAGGGGGGTATTGCCTGCATTAGTGATGTGGGCAATACTTTAAGGGTTTTGGTGCCCCTTCGGCCCCAGCCACTAGCTTTTAGTTCTTCAACTGTCCCTCTTTTCTTTCTACTTCCTTCTTGCTTGCTGCCTCACCTCTCTATCACCTTTTTCTGGCGCTGAATGACCTCGTTGTTGAGGCACCTAATATCAATCAATCAATTTAAGGTCTGATCATATTTCAGAATTTGCAATGAGGTGCCAGATCACAAACAAATATTGGAGGGACATTTTTTCTTGATAACTGTCAAGATAGAAAATCTTGGATGGTAAGTTTCTGTACTAAAAAATAAAAGATAAAAATTGTAATTACTAATACTGTCCTGTATACTATACAGTATAATAGTTGTATAGTAATGACTAATAATAATATATTTTTTTTTTATAGCTTATTTCACATCAAGAATCTGACAGCTCATTGGTAATTGACAACTGAATAATTTATTTATAAGAGATTGTTTTGAAGGCTTTTCTGTGTCGTGCACTCGAGTTGTTACCAAACTCATGCAATATATTCATGAATATTGATCACAATCTAGTCTTGCAAGGTATACTATAGAAAGAGTATTTTCAGAAGTGCTTTAATCTTAGAAGTGTACTGACTTTCACATCTCTCCAGCATGGCAAAACTAAGAAATGTAGTGTCTAAGCTACAAGGTGCAGGAGTGATCAACCAGCGCATAGAAGTAATCCCAGTCATCCCTGCTGAAGGTCTCTACATGGCTGCTGTTGATATGGATGAATTTGACTCCTATATATACCAAGAAGGACTTACTAATTATGCATGGAAGGAGCAGGTTAGTGAGATTGCATAATGCTTGCTCTTTACCCATATGGCATTGGCTACTTTTTCTGTCTCAGGAATGTTTTCATAATTTTTTATGAATGCATTTCTCTTCACCCAAAACATAGAAGATAAGCAATTTCTCTACTTGACTAAACAAAAATACAAAGTGAGGGATAGAATACCCAGTGAAATAGCTTACACTCAAATTTTGTTCCCTTTGGTGTACACAACTAATTCATGATCTGTAAAGTTAAACCATGGTTGCCAGCTTTAACATGCACTTACAGCAATTCTCATCTACGCCAGCGTATCATACTCAAATTCTTTTTCGTAGACTATAAGTCCATAGTCTTCCCCATTTTCGTTTTCCCTCATAATCCAGCTCATACAATTTTTCACCACTTGAGTTTCACAGGCCCATACCATCTCAGAACAACTTCTTCTCCTCAGTGATCACATAGGCTAATTTACCCATGCCACACCTTTCATGGGTTTCAGTAAAGTATTTCTTACCCTGTAATTGCTTTAGAATACAGTACACACACACTTTTCAATATATCCATTAATACTGCCCTCACCCTTGATTTCTAACATTCATGCCACACCAAAATTTCACAACATTCCCTCATGCAATATTCTTGCAATCTCTATACTCGACCCTATTGTTCTATTAAATGCTTTTATACCAGAGTGATCTAGAAAAGCTAAAATGTTGAAATTTAGCTAACAAGATTTGTGAAACCCTTAAGATATATTGGCAGCAAACATAAAGAAGCATTTCAGGTCTAATTTAACATTCCTGACAGGGTCGGCCAGGTATGAATGAAGGGAGGCGTCTTTTGGAACGGATATACGGCAGCGTGGGATACTGTAATGGCACCTCCCTAGCATTGGATCATGCTGTACTATCCTTAAAGAAGGAGGGAGATCAAACTGAAGAATATTAAAATGTTGGAATGAGGATGTTATTTATGTATAGAGTGTGTGTTATTAGTTACGGTACAGTATAATTTTTATACTTTCAATGAAAGTACAATATATTTTCTACAGTACAGTATAAGAATGGACCCACAGAAAGATGTACAATATATAATTATTACATCATTTTCGGGAGCCAATGGTGCATTGGCAGAAGTTACAAGTTGAGAACCCGAGTAATTATTAGGGAACGCAGGTTACATGTGATTTTCCTCTGGAACCTGAGCAAAATTATATTTCTAGCTAAAAATATAATAATTATAAAGGACTATTGAAGGAGAGTAATCATGCATCACTAGATAATGAATTAATTTATGTTTATAAAAACAAGATAGTATTCCACTATATATAAGTTCTTTGAGTGTAGATCAATTGATATATACTTCATGGTATTTTTCCATTTCATACGTGTACAGTATATTCTATTGTTTTAGGAGTAAAATTAATATTGAATATAAAATTATAGTACAAGTAATCATTATGGATTACATGAATACAGTATTGTTTCCTTATTTACTGTAATGATTTTTTTGCCTAAAACAGCCTTTTTGCAGTTTTAACTTATTTTCTGCTTTGATGTACTGTACAGAAATATTCCAATACCTGTTCAAGCTGTGATCCCAATCACTTTAACTCCTTGGCTGGTGGACTGACTGACTTAGTCTTTGCTACATCTTTATAATTTTACCTATACCTTTGACTAACTACTGTAGACAGTTCTTTGCCTATAAGTTGACGCATAGGGGTGTGGTGATCCCACTGCCCACCACTTCTGTAGTGCAAAATGGAAGGCTTCCACAGTAAAAGTTAAAAAAAAAAAAAAAAAAATCTAGTGAATGACCTCTTTTTACATTCACAAATATGGCAATGGTTGTTGGCTGTGAGAGAACTTTGTTTTGCCACCAGCAGAAAGGGACTCCATGTACAGTCATGGCACATAGTCTTTGACCAGGGTGTAAATGGAATCCTGTTCAAGGAATATGTGCCATGAATGTACCTAACTGAAGATTCTAGGGGCTCCCTAGCCTCTCTTGGCAAAACAAAGATTCCTTGGATAATAAATCTGTGTACAGTTAATACATTATAATGAGGGCATTAATATTTGGAATATTAATAGCATCAGGAATGTTAATAATAATCCTTGGTTTTGTGGAGTTTAAGGTAATATGATGTAAAAAGTACTCACCTCTAGGTCATCAAGAAGCCACTCATACTGCCTGGAGAGGGGCTTCAGCCCATAGTTGAGAAAGTAGTAGGCCTCAGTGTTGATTGCTATCATGTGGACTGGTCCAATGTTCCAGCTGTAGAAGAGGGACTCAGTGTCCAAGTATCCAGGCATGCTAAACCTTGCCCGATAGTTGCTGAAGTTACTGTGGGAGGAAATGAGTAGTTAGTGTGGGATAATCGTATTACCGTATACGGCGTATAGTCTGTGTGATGGCGTACCGTAGCACTGGCACTAAAATGCCCATTACAAATTATGCTATAGCAACTGTGCTTGCCTCGTACAGGGATAGTGAAAGTAATGGTGAATCTGAGGAATATTTACTAGAATAAAACTTTGAAAATATGTGGGGTAAATTGGACCCCTCCTACCTTCAAAATCTTGCAGATTCTGAAGCACCCAAACTGAATGCCCACAAAATAATAATGAGTATGTATACAGATTATCATCGAATTAATTTCAGAGGGCTGGGACCCTTTTTCAATGGTTATTGGCATTTTATTTTTGTCATAATTTATGTGCCAATTGCATATGTATAAAATGCCCTATACAGTTCGAATATATGCTGCTAAACTATATGTCATCAATAATACCCAAAATCCCTTTTTTCAAGGGGTGGGGAAGCTCTAACCCTAGGGATAGAAAGAGGAAACAGAATACATTATGTAAGAACAGAGTACCCAAGGAAATGGGTCACTCACACTTTCAAGCCAACGAAATTCTCAGCTCCCCCCCCTCTCCCGCATGTTATTGCATCCACCACATAGGTCCCTTTACTTAGCCCATAAATTATATGCTACATTATATGTACAGTATATATAATAATGTTGAAATCTGCTTTGAATTAAATAAATATGGGTGTCAGAATCTTAGGCCTTGCAATCCATAACAGTACTTAATGGGTTAAATGAAAATTTAAGTGCCTTCCACTCTTTCAAATTAAGACTCACTATTTTTGTTCATGGTTCCCAGGGCAGGTCATGTATGGAACATAGGCTGCAATGGGTTGAATTTGTCTCATAAATGTGTCCCCAATACGTGCATTGTCCTGAAAGGTAGCAAAGATGTGGAACAATAAGTTTGTGTACCATAATTTCTTTGTTATCCAAATGGTAGAAGATAATATTAGGAATCTATGGCATGCTGCTCATCTACCCAGCCTATCAAGGTTACAGTAGGCTTATATCTTGTACCAAAAAACTAAAATATTACCTGGCTGGCAGATATAAAATGGATTGTCTCAAACAGATGTAGTTACAATTATCTAGTGAAGAAATTATTATCAAAGGACCAAACTATGAAGTTAAAAGAGGAAATAGATGAACTGAATTAACCAAAAGGCTATGTCAGTACAAAAACATTTTCATTTCAAAAGGTTTTTAAAAGGTTCAGAGTTGGGTAATCCATGAGCCAACCTAAAGTCCTTTGAATAAATTGGCAAACAAGTGAACTCACAGTCTCAGTCTTCATTGTGAGGGGTACCTTACTGCTAGTGATGATGTGGGCAATACTTGATGGGTTTTGGCCCCAGCCACTCCCTTTCAATTCTTCAACTGCTCCTTTGCTTGCTGTCCCACTTCTTGATCACTTTCTCCCTAATCTTATGAGGTTTTCTAGGCCTCAGGCAGTCTTCTTTCATCCTCGAATCAAGTTTCTAAGTCTCAGGACAGCTGGACTTCCTGTCTCATTGTTGCCTTGGCCATCCTCTCTAGACTTTTATCCTGTAATTTGTTCTTTTTCCTTTCTTATTTTATACCACACCAATGCCTGCATTAGTGCCAAATAATCCTTCTGGGCTTGGTGCTAGTTTTCATATAAAAATTACTTTGAGTGATAACATAACACATTACACTAGGCTATATACACTATATATAGATAGATGACAAGAGTTAGAGAAAATAACTGGATTTGTGGTTATACTCACAGTATCCATATTATAAGCAAAATCTCCAACATGAACGATTCCATGGTACATTCCCTTTTGTGTTTCCTCCTGAAGCCTGGAGGAATAATCAAGCATAGGTTAAAAGTAATCAGAGGGAGAGAATAATGGGTGAAGTGGGTCATATTCACATGCAGTTATCCCTCCAAGCTCAACAAAATTCTCAGCTCCACACACGTTTTTGTATTCACAACAAAAGTACCACCATCCTTTAATGTAGCCTTGGTGAAAGGATGCAATTATATATACAGCCAAGCTAAAGCCAGGTTGCCAGCCCAAACAGATTTACTCCTCCTAGGTATTCTCTTTTACTCTTGCCTTTCATGTACAGACAAGTTTTTTGAGTCACCTATTCCTAATCCACAATTCCTTACTCAAATTCCACCATTATTACTACAGTCTCTCTTGTCTTACCATACCTATAAGGTTTAACAAGTCTAGGATGGTCTTGTTCCGTCCTCATTCAACTTTTTACATAATCACTTACTATATCATACTGTCTTCTAGGTTATCCACCCGCTTTGCCCTTCAATAAATCATTTTCCCCCACTAGTTTCATTGGAAATGTGACACCTCTGCAACGCTGATTGTATGGTAGTGTTAATGTAGAGCTTCATTATTGAGTCTTATAAGCTGTGATTATTTTTTGTAAATATAACCAATCAAATGTGATGTTAAAGTCCATTTTATATTTTACAGTACACGTGTACAGTATATTCTGTACGGCTTCTGCATTACTGTATTGTGGCAAGCCAATATTACCACATCATCTTCACTTCATCAGGTTTGAAACAGATCACCTTTCTCTATCGTGCATAATTTCTAAATTTTATTCCAGTATTCTAATCATACATGTACTATCATACAAAAAATTCTCTTTACTAATATGGTGCGGCATTTAGACTCGATGGACGAAGCAATAATGAAAATATTGTTTGAGCGTAGGACCGAAACTGCTCGAATCATACTCTTTATGAAATTCAGCGTTCGCGAGAGTAATGATACTTTTCTGTACAGTATGATAATAAACTCCAAACAACTATGGTGGCATCACACTCCCTTGTCTCCTTCCCACAGAAATTTGAAATAAATTGCACAGGCCAAACTACCATTAAAGAAGCTCTTCACCACATACAGTAGCATTTCCACAATACCAAACATTTGCAGTAATTTTATGTAACAAACATAACCTGTACTGTACCTTGGCAGAGACTGGGCATTTATTGCTCCCATGTCACCAAACATAGCTAGTGAGACAGGCCAATCTGTGCCTTTCTTCCATGTGGAAAAGGTGAACATTTCAGACCATCCTTGGTAGCTCCCACAATGATATTCTAGGGGGAAGGTGAGAAAGAGAATTAAATGCAGCACATCTTTGGTAAGCAGCAATCCAACAGGAATTATTAGAAATGTGTTAAAAACTCAATAAATTACCAGCTACAATATCAGACAAGAAGAATCTTCCTACAGCAATAACTAACAACAAAACTGCATATACAGCATCCTAGTGAAGCATGCTGATCCTGGCATTATGCCAGGTGTACTGTACCTCATTCTGTCACTGTTAGCAAGGATTCTTCAAACAAAATTTCAGATCTCTTAAATTCTCTGATTTAAACTACAGTATGTGTAATTTGCATTTCCTAGATCATAAAGTGCAGAATAAAAATTTCTCCAAATATTCATAAATATAGCAAAATATTATGCTGACCAAAGCCACAATGCAATAATCTATGTGCCTCTACAACAAGGATGAGACTCACTATATGTGGCGTCAGGTTGGAGGCCAGACAAAGTAACACGGTGGATCCACATCTCCCTGTGTTCGCTACCACCATCAACAAACTTAAGTGAGTTCCCCAGGGCAGTCTGCTCAATTTTCTTTCTCCCATACTTCACCAGAGAGGAGTCAGTAGGACTTGGGGTTGTCCATGTCACTACAATGTCTTGATTCGTCTCTAGGAAAGGAATAAAGGGTCAGAGGTGTGGCGAGGTTTTGGATCTGTAAAGCTATCCATGAACAGGGAGGAGGGAGAAATATGGTAGTAAGGGAGTGAGGGCAGAAAAAGTAAGGGCATGAAGCTCCCTCAATGTCTTCACCTGTGAAGTAAACAAAGAGTTTGGGAGGTTCCATTATTCACCATCTTTTTTAAGATATCACATGGAGTAATTTTTCATTGTGTGGGCAAATGCATTGCAAGCAAGGGTTGGCTAGGCTAGTCATATATAAAATTGATGTGCATAAATAATTCCTACTTCTTTTAAGTTTACTCACGTCCAATAGCTATATGAATCTGCTGGGGTTGAAAGTCATCAATTCTAAGTTCTCTGCGAAAGTTTTTGGTCCTAGGAGAGAGAGTATGACCTCTCTCCATCACCAGTATCACCATAAGGAGGCAAATTAGCTTCATCTTTCTTAGCTCTGGAAGTAGAATAAAAATAACAAGATAACTGTCCAACCAATATCTCCCTAAAATACTGTACAGTACTTCCAAATGTATTCTTGACATATTTATAGTTATCTTAAATTCATTTGGTAATGAATTTTTGTTTTTGGGTCTTACCAGACATGGGGGCAGAATAAAAGAAAATATACATAGACAGTACAGTACAGTATAAGCAGGAGAGTGGAGCAATGCATCCCATAATATATTCCCATTATACTTGAGGCAGAACCAGGAGATACAGCGGTACTTCATGTAGCTCACTGAGGGTGTTAGCCCGAAATCCTCTTTATAAAAAAGCACAAGAAGCTTCGGTAAAAGTCTAGCGCCGGACTATAATCAGGTTTGGACTGAAGGATTGCAGATTGCAATGTTTTATAGTGATTTTTTAATGCATTTATTGTTCAAGGCCGTCGCATTTTAATGTTTTGGGAGATACGACCCCCCCGCGCACCCCTCGCCCCCTGGACCCCCCCAACCCAATCTTCATAAACACTTAATTTTCGCCATATTTGAACTAGATTCGTCGGAAAAACACTATAGAAAATTAAATAGAATTAGTCTGATCTAATCGAATCAGGACCGCGGGAAATTATGAGAACGAGCAAAATAAGATAATGAGCCAAAATGGGGGGCAGAAAGGTAAACACCTGTTGGCGATACTGTTCCAAGCAGTGTTGCCAGGTGCAGGGAAATTTCTCTGTTTTAGGGAATTTCGAAGTCCACATGGGGAAATAATTTACAACGCGTTCAAGAGTAAACAGGGAATAATTGAGGCAAAAAGGGAAATTCTGATGTTGAAGTTAGCTAAAGTTCGTCAAGCAGACTGGCAACACTGGTTCCGAGCCCGCGCCAACGACAACACTGACTGCTGCTGGTACCAAGATCGACCCAACGCTATCTTATTTTGCTCGTTATCGTAATTTCCCGATGTTATGATTTGGTTAGGTCAGGTCAGGTGAGGTCTTATTAATTCTATTTAATACCCTGTAGTGTTTTTCCGACGAATCTAGTTCAAATATGGCGAAAATAAAGTGTTTATGGAGATTGGGGGGGGGGCACAGTGGGGGGTCGTATCTCCCCAAACATTAAAAGGCGACGACCTTGAACAATAAATGCATTAAAGAAACACTATAAAACATTGCAATCTGCAAGCCTTCAGTCCAAACCTAATTATGGTCCGGCGCTAAACTTTTACCGAAGCTTTAACATCAGAATTTCCCTGTCTACTCTTGGATATTGACGGTCTCCGGTATTTCATCCAGTAGAAAATTTCGTGTTTAATCTTACACAATCTTTATATAAATTCCCTGTGGGGCTTCAAAATTTCCCCAAAGAGAGAAATCTCACTGCACTTGACAACTCTGATGAGTCAACTTTGCAGCAGGTCTCTGACTCTCTGCTGGACCACAGTGCTGGTGTTGTATCAGCTGACCAATGTAAACAAACAAACACAACGAGCGTACTATAAAATAAATATTATATGAATTATGCATTGAGTATCACAGTGGTGTACAGATGCTATGTATTGTGTATATATTACTAAACATTGATATATATTGTCATTGTATTTAAAAATTTAACATTATTAGTTATACAGGTAAGTTAGAGCTCCACCACCACTTTATTTATTATTTATTTTTATTACACAGACGAGTCGGCACTCAGCAGGAAAGTTCAAAAGCAGCCCTCTTCCCTATTTACCAGATTACCATACATTTATCGAAGACATTATTTTGATATTTCTCCAGAGCATGTTCAATTCTGCCAGCTGACCTATTGAAATTTGAGAGTTTGAGACGACTGTAAGTTAAGTGTTGTGAGTAGGCTATTGGGGATATATTCAAGAACATTTGTGGTGTATACGATGGTGTGGTACAGGTACGATGATTCAGTTGTCTGTTGATGGAGCCGTCGTATCGGTACCACACCATCGTATGCACCACGGATGTTTTTTAATGTCCCCATGATCTAATATTTCTAAAATGAAGTCTTCACCACTCCTTTGAAGAGCCATTGTAACACGGTTTTACAATTTGCAAGCAGTACAACGCATTAGATATCATTCTACATATATATGGCATAAATTTCTATCCATTGATATTTTTTCATTCATGGGTTGACGTGCTAGCAGTTCTGGTCTGACATCGTGATAGAAGCCAAACTATTGTGACTTGGGGTATGGGAAAGCCAACTAAATTTTTTTTTTATTTATTGACAGAATTACTGTTTTGTAGAAGTGTTGCCAGATCTGGCTAGGTCTCAGAAATTTGCCCTGATCATCTTCTGTACTTTACCACAGTTATTTCCCGGTAGTTTGCCCAGGTTAGGTCCTGGTAGTCTGATGCGGTCTAGGTTAGGTTAAGTAATGTCAGGCTAATTTCAAAATGCCCCTATCTTGCGGAGGAAATGCCATAGAAGAAATTAGTCTTAGAATGGTCTAAATAAGTGGGTAATGAAGGTAGAAAAACGTACGCAATAACGGTAATTCTTTCAATATTTAACCTTTATTTTTTTTGTAGGTCTACAATCAGTACAATGGCATTATATATACGGTACATGTATAAATATTTGTAATGAATGAGAAAGGTAATGATTTCTTGTCACCGCACAAACCAACTTGACCTAACCGTAACTGTGGCTACCTTAGGAATTTAGTTTTAGTATCCTTTGAGACAAAATATTATTTTTAATCTTGCTTAGGCTATGCCTGAAAGACATTTAGAAAGCATAGCTAAAGGTATACGTATATCAATTCCTGTTCTTGATCTCTTACCTGGAATAACCAAAATTTAAAGACATTTAGCACTCATAATCCCCAATCATACTGCAAAATACCTGAATCTACTAAAAGTAAAACACTATATTTCATAAATGCCCAGTTATCCTGTGTTGTTTGATTGAAATTCATCCATAAATTTTTTAGTTACATTGGTAAATAACCAGTGAAAAGAACCGACCAACAAACATGTATGATAGAATGTATAGCCAAACTAGAAGAGCACATGACCAAGGTGCCTTTTACCGGTAACTCTATGGACATAACCAACCCATAATTCACTCATTCTCAACAAAGTATGTAAGAAAAAAATATCCATTCCTGACCTTGATCTTTTACCTGGAATAACCAAAATTTAATGATATTTAGCACTCATAATGCCCAATCATACTGCTAAATACGATATGTTCGAAATCTACTAATCTTTTTATTGCAATATTTGGTTCACTATCTAACAAATAAAAATTAATGAAACTATGACCTTCTCAAACCCCATTTGTAAAGGTACTTATGGTTAATTATAATTGTAATAGGATATGTTGGTCAATGCAGAACTTTTATTTTATTTTCAGGAAATAAGTGAATTGGTTGCAATGGAGGCTGAGAGAAAATACCTCGAAGATGTTGTACAGCTATTGCAGAATGTATCATGGCTGTACAACTTTCCTCTTACTCAGGTACAGTATATCAATCTCTCAATAAGAAAGGAAAGAGGTGAATGTGTAGTGAGTGTGAGAAAATATCAACTAAAGATAGAAAAAAACATTAAAGGAATTTAGAGAAATAAAATGTTGCAAAAATGGACTATAGATTATATGAGTGAGAGTGATGCGAGTTGAAAATAAAGACAAGCATAGTGACAGTCGACAGGAAAGTTTAGAGATGAATTGTTGAGGGTCATCCCATGTTTGATTATGGCATCAGGCAATAGATTCATACATAATTTCAGTTTTATTGTGCTATTATTTGTTAACTTCTCTGCTGCAATAGATTAGGCCTTATGTGACAGTTACTTTTCTGATATGCAATAAAAGTTTTCCATAAAACCATCAGTTTGATTTAATAATGGATTTCTTTTTATTAGCCTTTATTTTTACTGTTGCAGTGTTTTTAGGTCATGCCTGATTCAAACCAATATGATAATTATCTATGAGTGATCTTTATTACAGATATTTACAAGGAATGTATTCAAAGAGATGCCAAAGAAATGGAGAGAAGTCTTGTTTGATCTTCCTCTGGATGTGTTGAATAGTATACCACAGAGTATATCTAAAGTACCAGTAAGTGTCACGTTTCACTTTATTTTTACTTTCTAGTGTAGGCTACAGTAGCTCGTGAGATTTAATGCTAAATCTATATCTATCTTCCAATTCTGGGAGAGTAATACCTTTTTCCATTCAGCAATTCTCGATTGTTTCAGTCTGAGTGGCCACTAAGTTTACAAAACTTTTTGGAAGAGTGTAGAAGATTGTCAGTTCACCAGCTGCTTTCAAATTACCCAAGCCACAGTAGTAGTAAGGCTGTGCAGATTCCTCCAAGGTTTGTGCACAAGATATCAGCCAAAAAGAAACATGAAGTAGCAGGTGTATTAAGGCTGGTGAAGAACCTAGCAGAGAGGACCAGCAGTACTCACATTTTGGATATTGGCAGTGGCAAGGTCAGTATGACATCAGGCAGTGTGCAGATATGTCACTGAAGATTTTGTCTACAGTATTTGCATATCTTTTGCCTTATCTGGATGCTAAAGGAGTCAGAAATTTAGATAAACTAGCTTCAAATGACTAAAATGCTCTAGCAGTGTCCGTCAAACATTTTTCATTGTGATCTACTATAGATTGATTTCATGTATTACCTTTACAAAACTATTGCTTGGCTGTTATATCTTTCTCCTTCTGGTGTGAAATCTGATATTATAAGCAGAGTAGATTCTCACCATTACAATTTTTTTTTTTTTTTGACATCATTTTTATAAACATTTATACAGTAATTTACTATATCATCAAAGATGCTCATTTATCACTTCATCTCTTTTCCAGGGCTATATAGACTCTTGCCTTCATGAGACTCTTAAGTTGACAATAGTTGGTGCAGAAAGTGAGGAGAAGCTGGTAAGCAGTGCCACTGAGCGCCAGACAGAGCTTGCAGGACAGTGCCCAGGAGTGAAGCATTTCATTTGGTCTCTGGCTGATGATGAGGCTACTCTAAACACAGCGAGGGAGGTCATAGAAAACCTGGTGAAAGTGAAGCAGCCATGTACCTGTTTTATAAATACTTGTAGTAGATGTCAAAGTTTAGACAGTAAGCAATCTGTCCATGTCAAGAAGTGTTCTTGTTGTAGGAAGAACATGGCACAAGGTACGGAGGTAGATCACACATTGAGTGTAGAGAGAATTACTGTATATAAAGATACACCTGGTGTCTGGAGTGCCCTAGCATTATCCAAGAGTGGAAATAGCCTCAATAACTCTTGCATGCTTCTAGGACTTCATGCTTGTGCTGACTTATCTCCTATAATAATGAAAATGTTTAGAGTTTCTTCTCAAGCTTCTTCCCTTGTGCTGCTGTCATGTTGCTATCACAAATTGAAATCACAGAAGAAAGACAGTAATATGATTGGTGGAGCAATGACTGACAAAAATGAGAAATTGGAAAGAGTTTGTAGTGCTGATCCTGTTAGGGGTACAGGTAGTCTGTCACAGAAATATGGCAATGGTCTTTCAAATGAAGAAAACATAGAAAGTCATTCATGTCAAGAAAGCAGTGAAAATGAAATATCGGACATTAGTGCAGATGAATTCCTGAACTTTCCAATGAGCCAGACATTACGTGGCATTTTGGATCAACACCAGTATCAGATGACTGTATTTGGGCTGCGTTTGGGAGCTCAGGAGTCCGGGTTAAAGTGGCAGAACCAAACCCCAGAGCAGCATGAGTGTCACTGGAAGAATGTGGCTTTCCGAGGCCTTCTGGAGGTATTTTGCCAGCAAGGTGAGACCATGAGAATGTTTCCTTGGTACTGTACTGTATATATTAAATTGCAGTGGTTGCTCAGTCATCTGCTGCATTTTCCATCAGTTTTTATATGTCCCTGAAAATAGCCAATCAGTGTTGCAGGATCGAGTCATGAATTAATAATTTATAGTATTGTACGTATTACTGTACTGAGCCAGATTTTGCTGATGATTGTATTTGTAACCCCTAAAGTTAAGTTTGGTTGGTATTACATCCCAATATTATGGTCACATATGAATAGAACAACCAACAAATAGGCCTATGTATGTATGAAAAGAAAAATAGAAAAAAAGGACTAGTTCTTCTTAAATACATGTACGTACCAAGAAAAATTAACTACTTACTTGTAAAGCTAAGCAGACCTTATTTGTCACTGACTCTATCCTCCTGAATTATCTTTAACACTGTGGCTGTGGAAGAGGAGTACGTACAATATGTTTGATGGCACTCGCTTATACTAACGCAAGGCACAGGTGTGTTGGTTTGCATATACATGCAACAGTATCATTAGAAAGACATTATAGGTCATTAATACTCCATTAAACTTAATACACAAGCCAATCATGAAGCCAATTACAATCACTATGCTTATCACCTACAGTAATAAAAGGCAAAAATCTTAATGTAAAAATAATCACTGCTCTCAGGCAGTAGGACTAATCCCAAGTAATACTCATCAACAAATGTTTTGCACTTTAAGTGAAAGGGAAAAACATCAAAGCCAGGCAAATATATCTTCAAGAATTATCCATGAACAGACTTAATCTCATTTATCTATCTCTATCTATCTATCTATCTATCTATCTATCTATCTATAGCTCTAATGCTTTACCCCAAGGGGATAGCCATGACAGAAGAATGTCCAGTTCTCCCTGTTCCAAAACTCCATTCTTGTTTGGTCAAGCACTCTCTTCCCTTCACATTACTGTTACTATACTTCCATACACCTTTGTGAACTCTCCATCTTGAACCCATACACCTTTAAAACACAAAAGATGAATTATAAATACAGGGATCATATTTTCATATTTATACTAGAGAAATCATATACTGTAATTACCATTACATAGTACATACATTAAAAAAATAATTTAATGGTGAAAATATTCCTGTATTGTATAAGTTTCAGGGCAGTAATAATTATATTTTTCCTTTGTTTTGTTTTTGCTTCAGAGGGACTGACTCTGAAGAAATGCCGCAGACGATGTGCAAGAAAATCTCTATTTGTTGACTTGAGGGATTATGCAAAAACTATTAAGGAACATTATGAATTTGTAGATACACCACAGTCAGACACAGTTCAGAATAGTGAAAGCGGTTTTGAAAATTCAGAAGAATTGATATCGAAGGCATTGAGCAATCTTGAAAATGTAATGGAAAAAGACTATGAAAGACACAAACATTTATTCCCACTCATTGAACCCTTCACTGGCCTGCAGTTAGCCCTACAACCTGTTATAGAAGGATTAGTGCTATTGGACCGTGTAACTTTCCTGAGAGAGTGTGGATTTACAAATGTCTGGCTGGAGAAGGTGTTTAAGGATGAGTTGTCACCCAGGAATGTAGCTCTGGTGGCGCTCAGATGAGGTTTACTAATACTGTACAGTACTGTGCTAATATTATATATTTATTTTTTTAGGTTTAACTTTACTATCTGACAATACACATCATCCATAATTAACCAATCAGCCTTTAGATATTATCTGCCTACAACTGAGAATCGGCAGAAATCCCCCCCGTGATAGTCATACTTTCGACCCTGGCCTCCAAATCAAGAATATTGAAAGTGAGTTGCAGCTCCCTCCTGAAAGTTGGGTTGAAACAGGCCAGGAAGATGGGGTGTATGATGTGCTCCAACAGTTGAAGACAGTGGCCGACTTGTCGCAGAGTCTCTTGAGGGTTGCTGGTGTGGCATTGGTCGAGGGTGTGAGTGGTGTATCTGGTCTGAACGAGTGTAATTGGCAATGTAAGAGATATGTAGAAGGTGGCCATGGTCATCATTGTGAGTACTAAAGAGCGTTCCCATGTTCTTCCGTCCTGCTGACCCACCCTGCTGGACTGAGAATGCACCCGCCCCTGCCACACAGCCACGACCAGACTCAGGTTACAGGCTGCCAACAGCAGGTCCGGACTCCATCTCACCATAATGTTGTACAACCTGCAGTGCAGAGATAAAATTATAATGCATAATTACTGCAGTGTAATGATATAGAAGTAACGACGCCCTGGCTTTTTAGCTGTGATTTATCTAATTCCTGGCTACCAACCTGATGAAGATAAAGCGGGTATAACTGGAACCACCACCATAGAAGACGTCGGTAGTTAGCCAAGTGCCATTTTCACAGTGTGTGTCCTCGTGCTCCAGTCCCCAGGCCGAGCATGATACTTCAGCCTCCACCACCACAGGCATGTGAACAGCGAGGCAGAAAGCAGCTGTCCCTACGGCCCGCCATTGTTGCAGGTGTGGCTGCTGGATGATGGTAAAAGCTTGATGCCACCATACAGCCAGACAACGATCCAGAGCCAGCCAAGTGAGTGTATAGGTGCAGAAAGCATGCACACCAAACGGCACTGACCTGCCAAAATGAGCAAAGTACCAGGCGAACCAATACTGGTACAAGATGCAGCCGTTGGTACTGACAGTGATGGGCAGATAGGCAAGACAGAGCACGAGGTCACCCCACGCCAGCAACTGGAAGTACCTGCAGCAGAGGCAGACTCACTTTCAACATCAGTTTATCAATTTCCTGAATACCACTGCCTACTCAGGTTAGTGTATAATGAACAGTATGAACCCTTTTTTGGGGGGAGGGGGAAAGTAAGGGATAGTGGTGTGGCTGGTGATAAAAATTCCGTGCCGGTAACATACAAGTTTGTGGTTCAGTTTAGCAGCAGCGAGAGGGAATATCTAATGTAATATCTATCTGATTATGTAAATGGTAAAATAAATTAATGTTTGACAAAATCATTATCGATATCTATTAATTCTCTCGCTAAATATTTTGTGGAAGTAGTAGGCTAATGTAGAATCCATTTCTTCGATCAGCACTGTAGGCGTTGAATGCCACATACATGCACAACAAAAAATTCTCACAGCTTGAAAATAATAGCACATGCAAGGTATTAAAACAACAATTACTGGCATGTCCTGATCCAGCCTTACCTATTGACCTGGAATGGTATGAAGGCAGGTCGGCGCAAGACCACAATACAAGTTGCGTTAATGAAGATACCGACGATGATCAGTACAGGGATGAAGCCATTGTAGGTTAGTCGATATCCCATGTCAGTCTTTAGGTCCACTCTCGCCTTGTCTGTTACCGCCAACATTGTCGTACTAATAATTGTTACCATAGCGTCCTCCGTTCCTATGGACCCCTCTGTCATTGTGATGCCCTCTGTTACCATGGTACCTACTGTGACCTTCGTATTCTCTGTCACTAAGGCATCTACTGCCATTATAACACCTTGGATTAAGGTAGTTCCCACCAGGATAGTGCCACACTTTGTTTTATTTCGGATCCATCTATACCAGTGGTTCCCAACCGGGGGGAAATTTCCCCCAGGGGGGAAATTTGGATGTTTCAGAGGGGAAAATAAATTAGTAAATAACCTCAGTGTGTTTTAACTGTTCTTTCTCTCATACACATGAAGGGGGAAATCTGGATGGTTGAATTAGGTGCAGGGGGAAATTACAGAAAAAAGGTTGGGAACCACTGATCTATACACTATACTCCAGTCACTACCGTCCAGTCGACCACAATTATCCTCATGCACCTTATGATCCTCAAAATGAATGCATTGTTGTGTTTAATTCAGATCTCATAGGTTCGAGTTAATTTCGGACAAATGAGCATTTAACGCTTTTACAATAGCCTACAGAATACAGTAATTGTGCAACTGAAACTTCCTTAATGCTCAATTTATAGAATGCATGTAGATAATGGACACTTCGAACTTGCTAACTGATGCTTCCAATGTTGTAACTTCCCTCTGACGACCATCTCGTAGACTATATAGCTTCACCAGAGGTGTAGGTTCAATTTAATAACCAGTTAGGAATACTAAACACTTTGTTATCAGATTCACTAGAAAGCCTCTAGTCGCTGCATTCGATCTTTCCCATCTGAACAATACCGTACCTTTCAGTCTTGGCAGTTGCTAAACACTTCAAACGGTTATCACGAAGTTCAGCCACGTGAACATTGCAAAGCACAGTCAAATCATCACGAATTCCCGACGCAATTATTAAGTCGCCAATTTGATGCTTATACTCGAGATGGACACCGTGTCAAAGAACGGAAGTTGGATATATTCAACACAGATAATAAAGAAACTAACAAATACAAAATAAATAGATAAATATTCATAGAAGTATGTCCTTGTAACAGGTTTCTAGTTCTTCATGTATATCAGGAAATTGATAGAGCGTATGACAGCGTATGATTGGTAATGTTTGGAGACATGCATACACTCCTTACAGTATGTCAGATTATTCTCAATTGTGTGCTGTTATTTTTTTTTTCAAATATAAGCATAAATAAACCTATGATATCACAATTAATAAAAAGTTCTTCTTGAAGTTGTCTTGTTTCCTGGTCAAAGTGGCCGTCGTGGGTCACCGATAAGAACTTCCACACTCAGCATCATAGACAGGGGTGAGCAAATAGGCTACATACAACCTCTGTAAATGATGGGAGTTTTGTGCTATATAATTGTGCCGACTTAGTACACGAGAAAAATTAAGTACAATGAAGAATAATCATCACATATAACGAAGTCATAAGGATATTAAACCTTTTATCTGAGGCAAATTATTACACAAGACGAATTGTATGAGGTAAGGCCCCTAAATTACCTCTCGAAGGACCATATTACTAATTAATGAGACCGTACTAATAAGCAGGACACAGGCAAGCGATGAACTGTACTTGAGTATAGGTTGAGGATGTCGGGTGTGAACACGGGACACCTGCTGGGAATTTCCCTTCTCAAGAACCCAACTATAATTACATCCTCGCCTGATTATTACAATATGAATGCAACCTCCTGTGGACCCTGTCATCTTGTTCGAAGGGTTTAAGTTGGGATAATAATTCTTCCCATTCTCGATAACAGGTTCGAATCTTGATAATGTTACAATAACTCGGGTCTACTGTTGTCGGAGTGCTGTGGCCTTAATGAGGATTCCAGGTTTCATTATACCATTATACAAATAACATATACTTATATAACCAGAGTCAAGGGTACGTTAGCTAACTATCTTATGATTAGTTAACAATACACACACATAATATATATATATATTTCTTTATATGTTCCGACAGTGGACATGGCTTTATGAAGCCCGTTACCGTGGCCCATATCATCTGCTACTCACACACACACACGTCACGACTTCCGAACTGGTACCCAGCCACAGAAGGAGGGAAGAGAGGGTACTTCCTAAATACTGCAGGTGTTGTTGTACAGTTGCCTCCAAAAATTTCGAGACACTATCTGCTAGAGTCTAGCAGGTAGTGTCTCGAAATTTTTGGAGGCAACTGTACCAGCGAGGGTGTTTTATGACGTTCGGTAGCCTTATAGTTAGTGCCTGGGCTGAAACTCAAATCGGAAGTATTCTCAGGCCCTTACCTGAGAGGAATCGATCTCCCGACCTATAGGTTAATTATGAGTCCAGAACACTAACCACTCGGCAACCTCCCATAAAAAACCCAGAGTAAAGTGTTAGCTAACTGTTTTATATATCTAATATCACACACGCATACATAACCAGAGTCAAGGTTAGCTATAACTTATATCTAACAACACACACACACACACATTAAGTAGCCTACCTTGGGTACAAGAGAGCGAGCAATGATAAAGAAATAGATAAGTGCCATTTTACTGTAAGAGGCTGTATAATTTTATATTCATCAAGTTTAAGACATAACAATAATATTATATAATGATAATGATGATACAGGTACTCCGGTCAGATAACGCTGGATAAATAAATATATACATACCGATGGCAACCTTCAATATCCCAAAGCTGTTATTATTATTATTATTATTATTATTATCCACAGAAGGTATATGAACGTTATGGCATCAGTGAGGTGAATTATTTCTCTCTCTTTGATAAAAATGTCAACCATAGGGTAAAGTTTTCGTTCTATTAAATCTTATATATACTTATACTTGTGGACTGCACTAGAGACCCTATAATATAGGGTCTCTAGACTGCACGAGAGATAACACGTACTCGGCTGTGGTTAACTCGGGTGGGATTGACCCTAATAATTTTGTTGACAAAATTCCACAAATGAAGGAAATTAAAACATCTGAATCAATGACAGATCATCAAACAAAATATATTCTTAATTCGTCGGTTTTAGCCCAAACTTAAGGGCCCCCATGATGTAGTCAGAATATTGGAGGTTCGTGAATCCTTCAAACATTGCTACGAAACCCCAACTACATTGAAGAAGCGTTTATCGTGGCCTAGTCAGGAGGAATCAGAAGCCACCAGCCTGCTTGCAGGTCTCATACACAGTCACAGGGTCCCCTAAGACCTAAGTAAGTAGTCATGAGTGTTGGTGAATTGGAAGGCTATCAATCCCTTCAAAATATGCCTGGAAATAAACGACCTCAGTGTTGCAAAGAGGGGTTAAGTCTTGTATGTACGTGGCATAGTTTGGAGGAATCAGACAATCAGTAGATATTCAAGTAACCGTGAAGAGAGTGTAGCCTACCCTTAATCAGCATATGCCAACAAAGAGAGCCTGCAAGCCTTCATCGTTCATATCTGGTGTCGGGTTTAAATCTCGCTTCGTATCTACTGTAGGCCTATAATATGGTAGCCTACAGAATAACAATATTAATGCTACTCTCCAGTTATAGTTCTTACGTATATATATTGTGGATAAAGGATTTCACACGTCTCCAGAAATTGTCAGATGAATAGTGGGAGAAACTGTATAGTGCAGCAGTTTATTTATTAAATCTGATTATACAGTAAAACAGTTTCACACCTGAACTTAAGATATAATTTACAATGCTTTTTTAGAATGCATTAAAAAGTAACTCAGCAATCGTGAAAGAAACCTTATTAAAAAGTAAGTAATGAAGGTTGTATAATAATCAGCATTACGTATTATGATGATGGGCTTATCACAGTGGTAGTGATTGGGGGTGGTGAAGCCTATACACATAATCTCGAGCATATCAGGAGCAGAGGCGCCACCTGGCTCTCCACACACACACACACACACTCACTCGCCGGCTGCCTGGCACTCCCCACTCATGTTCACTAACTCACTCCCCTGACTGTCTGACAATCCTTTCTATACCCTACAACTTGTCCTCCTGCCTCACAGTCCTTCACCAAGCCCGCCACACCTCGCATACCGACCCCCTCATTACACATCACTCATACTCACCACAGTACTCCCTTACACTCTTACATACATACTCATTCCCTTACACTCTTACATACATACTCATTCCCTTACACTCTTACATACATACTCATTCCCTTACACTCTTACTCATACTCATTCCCTTCCACTCTTACTCATACTCATTCCCTTCCACTCTTCCATACATACTCATTCCCTTACACTCTTACATACATACTCGTTTCCTTCCACTCTTCCACACATAATTGTTCTCACTCACGAAGCATCAAAATCTATTCTTCTGTTTTATTCTTTCCCAATTCCCTTCCTACATCTCCACGTATACTACCATCAAATTATAAATAGTTAAATCTTTCTCACATTCACTTCACTGTTACTACCACATATCATTTATTTACACCTCGTTCACTCTCCTTACTCTACACATACATTCACTTCTCTTCCTCATGCATACAATCCCTGGCACCTCCATTAAACAAGAAAGAAACACGGAAAGCAAGATAGTAGCAAGACTATATAATTATAATCTCAAGTAAATTAGTTGTACAGCATTCCGACATCAAAATAACACTACCTCGTAAATTTCCATATCAATTGTTAACATTTCTAATTAAGAGTGTCTTTGTGTCCATCCACTACACAGTTAATTAATTAAGGCAAACATTATATATTCAGTTTTATGCATAATTAATTAATGGTTAAAACTGAATATCTAATGTTTGGCAACTTCTTGTTCCTCATGTGTTAACAGTGACAACAGTGAAAATCGGAAGTGACGTAGAAACCGCAACACTTTCCTTCCTGCACATTAACCAAGCTGTGTGTGTGTGTGAGTGAGTGATTTTGCTATCAGTGTCTCTCTCCCACACTGATAGCTTTTGCTATCAGTGTTCCTCTCCCACTTCCATGCATAGTTAAATATGATAATATCTTTATTCTTTTGGATTAACTGAAAGAATGAAGACACACAACAGTGCCCTTCTGATGCACTTCCTATTTGCGAGTCAGTGTTGATATAATCGAAGTGACTGACGATGACAAGACTCTATGAACATTAGCCTATACACTCATCATCTTCTGGCGTCCGTGAATATCGGGTGACTGAATGGAATATATATTATGACAATTTTACTATGAAACAACACAAACAAGGAAACAAAAACAAAAGGAGTGCCCGTTTATATTGACACTGATGGCCCTATCAGCGACTTTGCTGCAGCCACTATTTTCGAATTAATGATACGTCTGTTTTGCTAAAGGTCATATGTGCATTACAGCAACACAAAAATTAGAAACTGAAACCGTTGCCTCCTCACTTCATATTTGTGTTATCCTTCCCGATCCGCCTCAAGGTATATATAACCTGTGAAAGGATTCCAAGCATGTATAGTTAAGACCCTTCGTATAGCACAGAAAGCTATAGAATCCTGCAGGAGACAGTGATCGAAGGACTGACATTATTTTCTTGGTTGCGTGAAACAAACACAATGCAGTGTGTGAATATAATGTGGGCGGTAGTGTTGATGGGAGTGTGTGATGCCGTGTGGCTGGAGACGTATAGAAATGGTACATGGAAGATCCCGGAAGACACACTGTTCGCCCTCCCACTCTCCCTTCGCTTCAACACCAGCGACCTGAAGGATGAGGCGACGGCGGCGCAGCTGAAGGGGATATCGTTGTTTGAGGCGGTGTTTGAGGTGATGGTGGTTCCGGACGAGGACTGGAAGCTGGACTTTGTGAACACGAGTGTACAGTTCAGCGGAATAGAAGTGATGGACAAGGTGAACAAGTCCCTGGTATTCTCTGGATATTACTGGGGTCGTACACAACTCTCATTCTACCTCACCAGAGACGACCTTCACCCCGAGGCTAATGTTACACTCCTCAGGGACGACTTGGAGGTATAACTTGTGGTGGTGTGTCTCGGTGTCTGGTCTCCTGTGGTATGGTCTGGTTGTGGTGTCACGTGTCTAGTTTCCTGTAGTCTGGTTGTAGTGTGGTCTGCATGGTTGTAGTGTGGTATTGTGTCTGGTTTCTTGTAGTCAGGTTGTAGTGTGGTCTGGTTGTAGTCTGGTCTGGTGTCTGGTCTCCTGTGGTCTGGTTGTGGTGTGGTGTGGTCTGGTTGTAGTGTGGTGTGTCATCGTGTCTTGTCTCCTGTGGTGTGGTCTGGTTGTGGTGTAATCTGGTCTCCTGTATTCTAGTCTGATTCATTTTCGTCTCACATTCATTCCATGTAGTTTTCACCTAACTAATTATATGTATCTGTCTCACTCATAGGGATTCATTCATTCACACTTATGATATCTTTGTCAGTTACTCCTGTCTTTTTGTGTCACACTCCTGTCATTCCAGCCTCTGTCACAATCCTGTCCTCTCGTCTGTCCCAACTCTCCCTTGGTCTCACAAATAGATATAATGAAAATAGATATCTATACTGAAAGGTATAGGCACAGACATAATAATTATATATTAGAAGACAGCTATAGGTTCTAACTTACATGAACTTGAAATTTGTAAACATTTACAAAATAGTGTTATCATCAGCATCATCATTATCATCATCATTCTCAGCAAAGTACTAAACGTAGAATCGAGTTGTCGTTGTTAACACACACACACACACACACACACACACACTGTACCTGCTGCTGCCATAATCACGTGCTTCCCTTGACCTACCTAGCCTATATGTTTACACCCACCAGACACTGTGTATACTATACCCCTATTTTTGTCTGTCCTGTTCTGTAACAATGCTCACCCTAGTGCTGTTTACTTCTGTCCTTAATAATGTTGCCAATTTGCTCTTCACTAGTCCCACTCATTATGCACTTGACACAATTGTACTTTTCCTGTAGCGAGTGAAATTTGCAGTTATTTTTAGTTTAATTAACTATGTTAGTAAAGCTGGAACAAATGATTCCTCCAATGTATTCGAGGCAATAGGGTACCTTTATTTTGTTTTTATCTACTCATGTTTCCTGACATACTTTGGAGAAATCAAGGAGCTCTAATGCACCTGCTGAATTAAGTGTATTAGTCCCTTAATGTGTATTGGTTTATTCAGATCACCGTGGACCGTAAATCCTACGTACTGGACACCATCTTCATCGTGGTGGGGTCAGTGTTTGTGCTCATCAATAATATCAACATGGGAGCTCAGCTGGACCTTGCCATCATCAAGAGTGTCCTAAGGAAACCTCTTGGGCCAATCTGCGGCTTCATCTCTCAGTTTGCAGTCATGCCAGTGGTGGGTCTCTGTATACTACACATTTACATGTTCTTTATGCTATACTCAAGCTTATAATAATATATAGTATAAAGGTTCCCATTCAGGTTTGGACTATACCTCGTGGCCTACTCCTACTAGTCTTGCCATATCTCACTCTGATATTATTAAATTCTGTATGATATAATAATTAACCACTATGCCATTCATTCTATATAACATTACCTCCATAAAAATATGAATAATATTTATACACATGTCTCCGCTCTACCATGTACAACGTATACATGGGCATCAAGTACAGCAGCACGTTACATAACAAAGTTGAGTTGAGTAATCTTGAGTTGACGACTCTATTATACATTCGTCAACGGTGTGCAAACTCTACTTGATGTATATACTTCTTCAGTGAGGGGATACATTTTCAGGTATTAGATCAGTATAATATTATGGAATAGCAAATTAATGTTCTGCATGTAAAGAGAGAGAGAGAGAGAGAGAGAGAGAGAGAGAGAGAGAGTAAAGTATAATAAGGAAGTAGCACTCACCTCGTCCCTGTCTCAACCACCTGCATGTTGTATATAGGCGACCTTCGTGATGGGCAGCTTCCTCTTCACCGACCCTCTGCATCGCCTGGGACTCTTCACCCTCGGATGCTGCCCAGGGGGAACTTCATCCAACTTCTGGACACTAATGTTTAACGGGGATATTAACCTTTCCATCACCATGACGGCTATATCCACCGTCGCTGCCATGGGTTAGTTTTCTCTAATTTTATCCACTGTCGCTGCCATGGGTTAGTTTTTCCTCTCTATATAATATACTGTATACATCTACCATCTCTGCCATGGGTTAATTCTTTCTATATATACACTCTCCTATATAATAATACAGTATGTCATATAAGGAATCGTCGCTATAAACTCTCAATTGTTATTTTCATTATCATGTTAGGAATTCTGTCTCTCTCATACAGACTGTTTGCTGGTGCTGAAAAAGGTTGTTTTACACACACACACACACACACACACACAGACTGTTTACCCATGCTGAAAACATTTATATGTCATCTTCTTCCCCCCCCCCACACACACACAGGTATGATGCCCATGTGGCTCTTCACGCTGGGCAGGAAACTACTGGAGTCCAATGCTAACCTTAAGATTCCCTTTGGTAACCTGGCCACTTCTCTCGTCACACTCACACTTCCTATTGGTATCGGCATCTTCATCAGGCAAGTCTTTTGATACTTTAGAGTGTCTCGATTCCTCCAATGTATGCCAGGAAACAGAACCAGATTGACAAAAAATAATGGTGTCCTGTTGCTTGTAATACTTTGGAGGAATCAGCAGTTTCTACAGATTTACAAGCACTTTACTACCTCCTTAATTAAGCCTTGTGATTCCCACCGATTACGCTAATGACATAATATACTGATGGATCCTTTTGAAGACATTAATTGTTGTAAAGGACTGGACTATCATTATGTTTTTGGTAACCCACATGCAGGAAAAAGCGTCTAGCCTGGGCCGAGTGGGGTGCCAAGGTCATCAAACCCTTCTCATTCTTCATTCTCCTTTTCTTTATGGGGGTAAGATGATAAATTTATTGTGAATGTTTTTTTTTAGATTTTACTACATTTTGAGGAGGTAAATTATTGTAAGATTCTTGTGTGTTATCTATGAAATATTGTTGTTATTCAGTTGTTATGCCAATATTATTGTGATTTAATTTAATAATTTTTGTATGGGTGACGCATAGGTTGGGTCCTACAACTCGTACAAAGTGATCCTGATGATGACCTGGCAGATGGTTGTAGCAGGTCTGTTGGTGGTGACCAGCGGGTACACACTGGGTGCTGTCTTAGCCAAACTCACGTGTCTCCCGCCTAAACAAGTCATCGCTGTCAGCATCGAGACAGCACTTCAAAACCCTGGTGTTGCGTTCGTCTTGCTTAAGTTGTCACTGGAAAGCCCGTATAGGTGAGATGATGTTCATAAAAAAACATTCAAGTGTAGACTTTTGGCTATGGGCTGAAAGTGTTTTTGTACGGGTTTGGGGTACATTTTACCAGCATAATGATAGACAGAGAGATAGGGTAATCTGTAGTTAAGTCATCATCACCAGCAATACCCCCATTTCCTTTTATAATAAAAGAGTAGTGGCCACAGAGTCATGAGAGGTGGATAAATGAAATCAGAATAACATGCAGTAGGAGGAACAGAAGTACCAATAAATATGGGTTACACGCACATTCCCCTTTCAAGTTCACGAAATGTTAAGCCCTTTCTCACATTAGTCACTTCAATTAACTTTAGTACAAGTTCTTTAAATAATTAGAGTTATATATTCTTATTCCATGTTTTTTTACACAATCACTGACTATATAATTATGAGTAGGCTACTTGCGTTACCCAATATTCAGAATGGAACCCTAGACTAGCAATATTTCTGTTCACATGCGGAATAATTAGAGACTTGTTAATATTTCCTTCCTTCAGTGACCTGGCTGCTGTTCCCATCGTGGCCACTCTCTTCGTGTCGGGTCCACCACTCATGCTCACCTACCTGGTCTATGCCTCCCTAAGACATTTTTGTGGCTGCTGTCCCGACTCAAAGCCGGCGGATGCCGAGCCAAAGCACCAGGAGGCAGCGACAGAACTGATCACTGGTCAGACAAACGTCAAGGTCGGTTCAGTCTGATCCGACAGCACCATGCACAAGAAAAAATAAGGGTTCATGCCTAAAGCCTAGGTCACACATTCCCGAACTGGAGTCCGAATGCATCCCGAAGTGACTTCGGGATGAATTCGGACTCGAGTTCGGGTATGTGTGACCCTAAACTAGTATAACACAGCGATCTAAGCGTCATCAATATTTAGTGTAACGAGGGGAGTCAGACTTATGGATGATGAGGGTGACATTCTACCGACTTGCCTCTCATTACGGTACAGCCATGAGTGTCCCCACCAGGCAGGAAAAAAAAATCATCAACATCATTCCAAAGTCAAAATCTGCACTGTACGTGATTGGAAGGAGGCCAGACGAAAATCACAGGCTCTTAGGGGCGATTCTCTTGTTGAGTAATTATAATACATGCAGCCTTCTGAATATAAATTGACAACTCATGTCCTCCTCCTATATCTTCCAGTACCAATTAAAACAAGGTTTTTCTTTATATGAATGTTGCATTTTAGTTCTCCTTATGCTAATATTAAGTATAAAGTTAGAGTATGAATTTATTTATATAGGCAAGGTAAAAGGAAAAGTAAGGTAGTTTCACATCGAAGAGGGGTGAAGCGAAAATGTGTTTGCTCTGCGCATGACGTCACAGATAATCCAGACTGTAGGTTCAGGGTTGATGGGGAGCTCAGTCAACACCACGAGATATCTCGGTGGTGTTGGCTCAAGTCTCACACTCACGTGAACCACTAGTGTACTGTGCTCCGTTTTCTTTGATATTATCACTGACATCACAGTATCTGCGTGTGGGAGTAGGGTGAGGGTATGTAAGTACCTCTCTTCCTTTTTACCTTGTATATAGGTATAAATGATATCACTGTTTCTATCATTACTTTTTCGAAAACGGAACTATTGAGATTTATTGCAGATAACTGAAACATGCATCATTTTCATTATACATTCCGTTCGCACATGAATCAAATTATAATCAGATGATGAATTATTGAAGGAAGAAATCAGGTAGTCGTCTTTAATTGTCTGGAGTGATAAAAAGCGAGGGTCAAGGTTTAAACAGAGGTGACAGCCAAAAATTATGAATGTGTGGAGTAGGTTTGAGCCGAGTTTGTAGTAGATGTAGAGCAGTAATGCCATTCCTTGAGATTTATTCCAAGATTTTGGGATTTTGGCCTTGGGATATTGGGATTGTTGTTAGTAAATAATGGAAATCTTGGGATTTCTAGATATTCATGGAACGGCTTTTTATTATTATTATTATTATTATTATTATTATTATTATTATTAAATACAAGGTCAGGCTTGGCACCACTTATTGCTGCACAGTCATGATATGAGTTCTCGCAGGTTCTGTTCATGTGTTGGTCCTACACTCCTATATTTCTTCAATTTCAGGTGAGGATAATCATTTCTTTTAATCTTGGGATATTTTGTCCAATTTTGGGATTTTTTTGGGCGCTAGTCTTGGGATATTGAACATTTCAGATTGGCATCACTGGTGTGTAGTTCCCAACTTCCCGCCTTTCTTTCCCGCCTTATTCTTAAATAGTGTTGCCAAATGCTGGGAAAGTCTTAGGAAATTTGAAGTCCACACAAGGAAACTATATAAAGATTGTTCAAGAGTAATCAGGAGAATGTCTACCAGATGAAATACCAAAAATACCGTCTATGTTCAAAAGTAAATAGGGAATTATTGAAATATGTAAAAGGAGAAATTCAGCTGATGTTGAAAGTTGTGAAATTTCGTCAAGCAGATCTGGCAACACTGTCCCCGCCTGATTCTTGAGTGTAAACAAAAATCGAATTTCAACAACGAGACACACCTCATAAAGCCATGCCTTGTGAAATTATTACACTGCAATTGGGCCAGTGTGGCAACCAAAGTAAGTTTCATTTTGGTGTGTATCTCTGTATATAATGACAAAAGAGATAAGTTGACATAATAATAGTTATGACTATTGTGTTACTGTATCCTATTTTAGGAAGGGGACTGCTCGGAATACTATTGTGCCTCCTAAATATCAAACAATATAAATCTTGTGTTAGTGCTGAACCTATACAATCCACAAGGCTCCCAACTGTAACTACATATATCTTACGGTACTATTACTTTATTAGTGAGTTACGCACACAACCTGCTTTAAAACTTTGAGATGTAATAACGACAGTCTAATATTCTCCTAAAATTATTAGACTTTCTGTAGTGCTTGTATTTGGTCCCCATGTTAAAAAAACGGTAAATATTGAAAGATTTTACGTTATCACGTATGGTTTTTCTACATTCGTTTCCCACTTATTTAGGCCATTCTAAGACTATTTATTTCAATGGCATTTCCTCCACAAATGTCCCATTTCCAAGATGGGGCATTTTGAAATTAGCCTGACCTTTCCAAACTTAACCTAAACCACAGTAGACTGCCGGGGCAAACAAACCGGGAAATAACCGTGGTAAAGTATAGGAAATGACCTAGGCAATATATACTGGGACCTAGCCAGATCTGGCAACACTGCTACAAAATGACAATTCTTTCAATAAATACCAAAAAACCCTGATGGTTTTGCATTTATAAGATGGGGTAAAATTTCCAGGCTAACTCCTTAACATACTCTTTTGTGTGACGTATTACCATTATGAATATTTCTAAATTAAAGACATTCCTCTATGGATTATTGTCGCATATGCCGCACTATGCTCATTTCCATATAATCTTGAAGGAGAGCCTGGTGTTATCAAGGGTTTTTACTTTGATGATTTGGGATGCATTGAAGGGCTTCCTCTCACCCCCCGGGTCATTACAATACTCTAACTAAACACAGTGACTGGTCCCATGGAGAAGGAGATTCGCAAGGTCACTACCCTCCACTGCATGGACTAGGCTGCAAATGCCAGTCCCTTCAGGATATCCAGGGTTGTTTTTCATGTTCAAGCTCTTAACGAACAGCCCTGAGTCCCTGAGGGTTAAGAAAGCCAAAGTCTGAAGCAAGCTTTCCCATAGAGATCTCAAAGAGTCAAGGAATGTATGTTGTGTTTGAGCCCTCAAGGAATGTATGATAAGTTGTGGGCAGTGAAGTCTTCCATAATATCTTTAACAATGTGAGGTGGGTCAAGGGTTATGCTATGCTATTGTGCCCCACAATAAAATGAGGTTAGGTATTATATAAATTGATGTATGAATTTATGCACTAGAGCACTACAGGGAGGTCTTGAAGATGCTAGCAGTTGGGTTACTGGATTTATGCTGATGTAATTTCTGTAAACTTTTCAGTTGGATTTGAATTCTGGAAAAAACTGTGCAGTGAGCATGGCATCTCCCCTGAAGGCACGCTCGAGGATTACGCTACTGAGGGCACTGACAGGAAAGATGTCTTTTTCTACCAAGCTGATGATGAGCACTACATCCCTCGCTCTGTACTTCTTGATCTTGAGCCAAGAGTTATTCATTCCATAATGAATTCTCCTTATGCAAAGGTCTAAAATTTCATTGTATAGGCAATATCTTAATGCAACTTTATCTTGCTCAAGAATACAATGTCATAATGGATGATGTACCTGAAGCTGAAGTACAGTAACATGTAAAGAGGGAGAAATATTACCGTATGTCGGTATTTACTTTAAAGAAAGTTATTTACCGAGGCTTCATGGGGATAATGACATTACATTCTTAGTCACATAGTATGGTATA
Organism: Petrolisthes manimaculis; assembly: GCA_034508575.1. Classification (NCBI taxonomy): domain Eukaryota; kingdom Metazoa; phylum Arthropoda; class Malacostraca; order Decapoda; family Porcellanidae; genus Petrolisthes; species Petrolisthes manimaculis. Next base: position 245,880 of record JAWZYT010001187.1, read on the forward strand.
TAGCTAGTCAGGTGGCAAGCAACCTAGACATTGTATGCAAGCAGTGGAAAAAATATCTTAAAGTATTAGTTTATTACCACTATATTTAGGGAATATTGAATAATTTTGTTTTGTTCCTTTTATAGCTGTACAATCCAGAAAACATCTACATGTCAAAACAAGGTGGTGGTGCTGGCAACAACTGGGCTGTAGGATTCAGCCAGGGTGAGCGGATCTATGATGAAGTGTTTGACATAATTGATCGGGAAGCAGATGGATCAGATAGCCTAGAGGGATTTGTGCTGTGCCACAGTATAGCTGGAGGCACTGGTTCTGGCCTGGGTTCATACATCCTAGAGCGGCTCAATGACCGTTTCCCCAAGAAATTGGTGCAGACGTACTCCGTCTTCCCTAACCAGGATGAGATAAGGTGAGTCAACTCTGATGTACGGTACTGTACTTTCGCCTCTTGGACTATGCGTAAAATATTTTTATAACCACCATTTGTACTTCTAATTCCTGAAGAAATGTTTCATTCTATTCGAGCTCAGATTGGTGTGATGTTTATTTTCAATAGGTACGTACCAGTATGTGTCTGAAGATCTGAAATGTCTTTACTGTACCTTTATTGGAAGGTAATGGGCATGTTGGTACATTTGGTCAATCATGAATTTCTGGTAGGTTGTCACACTATACAGGCAACATGTTCAAAGGACTCGCTGACTGTATTTTTATTTCTGATATTACTTTGACTATTTGCAGTGATGTGGTGGTGCAGCCGTATAACTCTCTACTGACTCTGAAGCGACTGACTAAAAGTGCTGATTGTGTAGTGGTACTGGACAACACAGCTCTAAACCGTATTGCTTCAGACCGCCTCCACATCACCAATCCGACTTTCTCTCAGATCAACTCCCTTGTCTCTAACATCATGTCTGTCTCCACAGCAACACTCAGGTTAAGTTTATTGAGTTGGCATTTGTTGGCAATTTGGACATGTCATAAAAGAAAAAATACTTAGTGATATTTTCTTTAAGCAAAAAAACTACTTAATGAATACTGTATCTTTTAGTTGTGAAGCCAATCAGATAGTGGCAGTGGAAAATATTGTTCTGAATTTTTGTGTAATTATATGTTTGTTCTGTTAGTGGTTATATTCTACAGAAAAAATAACTTAATGCTTATATTTATTGCATACATTCAGGTATCCATCATACATGAATAATGACCTGATTGGCCTGATTGCTCCTCTTATCCCTACACCACGACTCCACTTCCTTATGACGGGCTACACTCCACTAACCACTGATCAGGAAGTAAGGGACTGAATTTAAAGTTACCGGTACTTTTGATATCTGTACTGTGTTGTACATCTGACTTTGATACATAATAAAATGATGCTAAGCAAATTATAAAGCTGCTAATTACTTTATAATTCTCATTCATATGGATTGATGCACTGTACCTTAATGGAAACTCTCCTTATGCTGGGGTTAAGGATAGGCCAGGGTAAAAGAGCTAATTGTGGAAGTAGATCCTTTTGAAACATTGAAAGCCATAGCCACCCTTTTAGGGGAGTTTCTGGAGGTATTGATGCATCTGTAAATAGATATAGTGTTTTATATGGTAAGTGATCCTTTTTGTACTTATATAATAACAAGAATTGATACACACTCAAGTGTTTCTGTGAATGCACACAACTTTTTTTTCCCTTAGTATTGATGCTGCTCAAATTTGCTAAACAGATCACAGATCTGTTTGAATGGTTTTAATAGGCTAAACTCCTGCAATCTTGAATTACCAGTACATAGCCCTGTCTAAAGTTCATAATGAAAGGGTTCATATATATTGAAGTGAACCTTGGACCTATTTATAAGTAATGAAGTGGATCATAGTTGTGTATTGTTTCTTGCTAAAGTCATGAAGTTGTACCTCAGGTAGCATCAGTGAGGAAAACTACAGTGTTGGATGTGATGAGACGACTTCTGCAGCCAAAAAACATGATGGTGTCCACGCCTCTTGATCGTAACACTCAACATTGCTACATCTCCATTCTTAATATCATCCAGGTGGGTTATAACTTACCAGTGAGTTACTCCACTTAAACTTGTGATGGTTTGTTTAATGATTAATTAACAGACTGAAATGCTATACCATTGTAAAGCTAATGGACTGCATTAAAAAAAACATGGGACAGCCTGCAAACTCTATCTTTTCCAGTTGTACTGTAAAGTACAAAATAGAATGCCATTTATTCATAAGTAAATACCCTGTAGCTGTATTATTAATTTTCACATTATGGATTATTTTCCTCTGATGAATAAAACTGCAACATTGGCTTTGCCACATTAATAATTCAATACTTTTAGTTCTAGCTACTAGAGATCCTAGACCTAGTGGAAGACAGCCCTGTCTATGGAAACACTACCACCATCTTATAAAGAAACTCAGTTTACAGAATAGAGTGAGGCATCAATACTATACATGAAATGCCTGTTATTTTACACTTTATAATTATAGCTCCTCCTTTTATAATCATATAGTACCTGTAGTTTATCACTGTAAATTTACTTTTAAAGGGAGAAGTGGACCCAACTCAGGTTCACAAATCACTGCAGCGCATCAGAGAAAGAAAAATGGCCCAGTTCATCCCTTGGGGCCCAGCATCCATACAGGTGGCCCTCTCCAAGAAGTCACCCTACATACAATCAGCACACAGGGTTTCTGGCCTCATGCTAGCTAACCACACAAATATCTCTGCTGTGAGTTTCTGGTACCCATATACTGGCCCCTACAATTTGTTCAAAGTTAAATTTATGCAGTATTCTGTTTTTTAGCTATTGCAGGGTCTTTACTATTTATATTGCCTGTTCTTTTGAAAATTTCCAACTAATATTATGGCATATGATACCATGGAAATGCTATATTGCAGCAAGTTACATATGAAAGTGTAACCTTTTTTTCTAATGAAGTAAATGTTCATCATCTCATGTCTTCATTATCAATTCTTAATATGTGCATGTTTGATTCTTCTTGAGGATTGGAGAATTGGTTAGATATCCCAAATTCTGAGTTATTTACTGGATGACTTTTAAATTGTACTATATATAGCCTATATATGTGATATGAACCAACCTCAGGCTAAACACCACCTATATTACTGCAGCTGTTTGAGCGCACACTGAAGCAGTATGACAAGCTGCGAAAGAGAGAAGCCTTCCTGGAACAGTTCCGTAAGGAGGCCATGTTTTCCAGCAGCTTAGATGAGCTGGATTCATCTCGAGAGGTTGTACAGCAGTTAGTGGATGAATATGTTGCTGCCACCACCCCAGACTACTTATCCTGGGGCCTCAGTCAGGGGCCAGAAGGAGTGTAGTATTTATTTCTTAATTTTTATGAGAAATACATATATTATGGCTGCCTTTATCCTTACTTGAGATGACCTCTCTTGACAACACTATAGGAAGCCCCACCAATCAGACACCCAATGGTAGGAAATGAATAGCCCTGTCATGGCACTCCCAGAAGGGAATCTGGTGTCAGCACAAGGGATGGTTAGATGTAATATGTTGACTTTTTCATTTTAGCCTACAGAGATGTGGGTGATACTTTATACCCCTTAGGTCCTGAGTCACTTTCTTGTATGTTCTTTAACAAGTCAACCTTTTCTTCTCTTTCTTTTGCTATAATTCTGTATCACCTTTCTACTTTGCCTACAGGGTCTTATAGTCTTTTTCCTTTGTAGTTGCTGCCCCTCACTTCTATCTCGTCTCTTTCTGTTCCAATGTCAGTATCCTTCCTCCAGCCTTATGAAGGCCCTGGCCGAGTAGAATATAGCCAAATCATTCTTTCCATCATTCTTTGTTATTGTGAAAATGATGGACTAGCATTGTAGAGGGAAAGAGCAACTTGACTACCTGTATAGCCTTCTGGACCCAAGCCCTCGTATGAATAGTATTGTAAATGGCAGCACAATGTAATTAGTGAGTACTCTCATACATAAGAGCTGATGTGTGTATCAAGAATCAACTGTCTATCATATTCATTACTGTAATGGTAAATATGAAAAGCTGTTATCCCAGGTCCACCTGTTATACTGTATTGTGTATTAATGTTAACCTCATCAAATTGGTTTCCCAATTGAGCAAAAATTATTGAATTACTGTGTGTTACCGAACATCAGGAATTAGGAGCTTTGTAGTGGTAGCATTATATAATGTATATACAGTAGTGCTTTGCAGTACAGTATTGTAATTATAGATTATTTTTCTAAGCTGTAGCTATGAAGAATATGTCAAGTTTTAGATTGGGTTATCCTCATTTCTTAAGTGTTTCTTTTCTTAATTATTGTTGCTTATATGTGATATTAAAAATAGATTTCATTATGCCTTTGATTTTTGCCATTCATTTAACCTTTTAATTTTGCAATAAACAGGGTGGTCAGGAACTTGTCTTACCTACTTTCAGAATAAAATTGGCAGGAGTACTGTACTCGATTAATTTTAGTGAAAAAGCACCTCTTAAATGTAACTATGATGGAACACAGGAAAAAAAAGTGTGATGAAATGGGATTATGAGAGCAGCAGTCATAGCCGGCAAGTGGCTGAAATTGTGGAAAACGCATATCTCCCAAAACATTAAAATGTGACGGTCTTGAACAAAAAAACGCTAAAACATTGCAATCTGAAAACCTTCAGTAGAAACCAAAGATTATGGTCCAACACTTGACTATTACCTTTTTTTTTTTAATCAAGATTTTCAATTCAATGGTATTTTTCATGACCGAATGCAATATCATCAAATACAAAATACAGTACAGTAGTCCTCTTGGAGGACATGAAGTTCCGTTAGCAAGTATTATATAATATAGAATGAATTACAGCAAGTGGATATTTTCATTTTGTATCTCGATTGCATTTTTTTTAAGGGTTTATGCGAGGCGTGGGAGTCACAAAATTGCTACACTACATAATTATTATTATTTAGTGAGTACTGCGGGATTTGGGAAGCGGATGGGGCAGGTATTTGGTTTGTACAATACTTGGAACTTTTGAAGTTGGCACATGGCTTTCCAGGCTTTACAGCAGAGTTACCAGAATAAGCTACAAATAGCGAATTGGGCTGTTTTGGAATTCGCATGGTAACGGATTCTGTAATTCGAGAAATTGCTGTCATACACGTGCACATCAATCTATCTATAAACTGGTATTAGCCTAATTATGCATTGCTGGGAAACACCGTCCAACAACTATTCTTTAAACCTTGGTAACAGCATCTCCCAAAACGAGGCACGTATGTACAAACCTCAAGGCTGGTTCTCGTGTATATATCTTTTCTTTAGTTAATTTCAAGTTATGGGTCCCGCAGATGACTGCTTATGAACAGCATATTAATTAAGCATAATATGAGGGGGATTTAGGGATCCAGGGGAGTTTATAGATAGTATGAAGGATGATACTCATCATATACTGTACTATAAATAATAAAATTAATATTATGTAGTCCTTAGGTTTAGGTGGCAGAAAAGTGGCTAGTTTTGTAGTATTGAGGAGTCAATGGTCTGGTAACACTGTATCGTGTATCCTTAGTTACGTAACGTAAACAATAACCCACGTGAACGGACAAGTTACTACAAAGTAGAAAGTATCAAAGTACACCTTACCGAGAAGAGTAAAATTCACTGTTTCATCGTGTCACTCTTTCAGGGTCTTTCTACCATTTACTTGTAAGTATCAGGTTGACCCATGTATTTTCAATAATTGAATTAACGTTAGATATATACTGTATTGTTATAAACAACAAGCATTATCCCGCATGTTAAACATATCTCTGTATATTAATTCGGAATATTTTTACAAGTTGCAACAACTCGATTTCAAAATTTTTACTATTACCAGTGTTTATATTTCACTATTACAAACAACTTTTCTATATACCATTTCTTCTGCAAATGCTGCATAACGGTAGTTACCTCTTGTAGTTAGGTCCCGGTAGTCTGCCCAAGTTAGGTCCCGGTAGTGTGTCCCAGTCCAGATTAGGTTAGGCTTGGTCCCGGTAGTGTGTCCCAGTCCAGATTAGGTTAGGTTAGGTCAGGTGAGGTCTGACTAATTTCTACTGTATATTTTTTCCTGCTTAGGTCCCGGTAGTCTGCCCAGGTTAGGTCCCGGTAGTCTGCCCCAGTTAGGTCCCAGTAGTCACACTAAATCCTTCTAGGAAATATATTTTTTTCCAGTGAAATCCTGTTGTGGCAACTTGTAAAAATTTACCGTTATAAATGTTGTGTATTCAACAGGAGAACGTGATTGAGATGGATGGAGTAATCCAACCTCGGCTTAGGTCACAGCGCTTGGTGCTGAGGGAACTGTCAACACAAGTATCAAATCAGCAAACCAAGGTCAGAGCTTTTCATGGACACACCCATGTCCCCCACTGGTTCATATGTGTATATTGATGTGCAATGGATAAATCCATATGATACAATTAGGGCTCAGTTAACGAGCAGGTTAGGTTCAGCCTGAACTGCTCATTTAATGAAATCTCATATGACAGAGTAAATTTATAATAGGAAAAGTAGGGTTTGATTCTAGAATTTCAGCCCAAGGCATTATGTATTGTGCAAAATTTTCTTGGAAAAAGGAAATATCATTTTAAGAAGAATGATCAGGTATTTACATTGTGATAAGTGCTTTATCATACTTTGTTTGTATGGTGTACAGAATTAGGTTTTCTTATGGGTACAGTACTTGGTTCATCCTTCCTTGCACCTCTACAGTAGTTATTCTGTTGATTCTCAGAAATACATTTTCACACTTAACTGTTTCCTATGTCTACACTCAGCACCCAATGGTCTCAGATGATGAGAGTGAAGGTCCTGTTGGGAAGAAAACAGTGAGGCAGGAGGAAGTTCCAAAACGAAAACGAGGTCGGTCACGTGTCCAATCCGAGACTGAAAAGACTGTACAAATCCAGGAGAGGACAGAGACAGACATGAATGCACAGGTAAAGGAAAAGCAAGTTTAGGTGCAAAATATGAAAATACAAGGTAATGTACAGTCTCCTCCACTGCCGCATTCATCACTCTGCATTGTCAATGTGTGTAGCCCACAAGGTGTGAACCTCCAGTGTCATCGACTCTAGTATCCGAAACACACACCAATATGATTCATGTCAGGTTGATTGAGAGGTGGTGGGGGCTTGGGAGTGGTGTTCTATGGAGGCAGGGTAGTGAACTGTAAACTGTAATGCAGAAGTCTTGGCTAGGTGCTATTTTTATGAATGCTCAATATGGGTCAAAGATAATAGTAACACTTGGTGGAGTTTTTGTTTCATGTTCTACATCATAATGATAATGATAGTTACTGCAGGTAAGAATAATATACAGTATCTAGTATGGAATTTAAGCAGGTCACCGTGTTGCTTTAACATTCCACACCACCATTAGTCCCCACAAGTCAAGATAGGCTCATTCCTTCAAGTTAATCATTACATATTAATATGGTACAGTATTTATGTTATGACGATGACGCAGATTTGTCAGAAACAACATGTATCCGTGTATCAATGTTGTATTATGTATCAGTGTTGTATTCATGGTACCAGTCACAGAGGCGCCAGTATAGGGCTTATGCTTGCACTTCTTGGGGCCAAAACTACAAGGTGTTAGATCGCATCTGGTGTATATTGATGACAGGGTTAGTGTGGAGGTGAGGAAGATACTGTGAGGGTTGAAAGCAGTTCAAACCAGTTCACCGGACATGACATCTTAAGAAATGTGCTGATCTGACACCTTGTAGTTTTGGCCCCAAGAAGTGCAAACATAAGCCCTATACTGGCACCTCTGTGACTGGTACCATGAATACAACACTGATACATTATACAACATTGATACACGGATACAAACAATGTCCAACATTTGATAAACATTAAAACAGTAGTACATGTACTGGTGTACTGACAGTTGTCATTAAAAGTTGTTTCTTGACAGTTCAGACTAAAGATATTTTATTATTTTTTTTTCATTATATAGTAAAACCTTTCACAACTTTTATTGTTCAAATTACTTTGCGATCATAGATGGATTGGGTGAGCATGGAAACATAAATCATATCATTAAGGTGTTGGATGCTTCATATGTGTCGGAGTTGATGAATACTGTCGAGTTTCAAGGTGTTGGTTGAATCAGGGCATACATATGTAAATATTCTGATATTTCACTTTGATACAGATTGACTTGCACCTTATTATGTGATTTACAATACCCTATTTACACAAGACAACTTATTTCATTAATATTAATTGAGTTTAGGCCATGACGATATGATGCTAGTAACCACAACTGTGCATGCCAATTAATGTGTGTGAAGAGAGAGAGAGAGATGACTTTCAAGGTATTCGCGACTTTAACTTAAAATGTATGAATTTTGTTGGTATCCTCGCTCAATCCGTCTATAACCGCTTAGTAATGTCAAAACTGGTGTGTGAAAGTTCAATATGTAATTATAATAAAATATTACCTCGGTTGGAGCAGTCAAATTTCATCGTAAAATATCAACAGTCATGACACTACTACCAATGTTAACAATGCTCGTAAATTGAAGATATTTGTTATAATTGACAGAAAATAAAGCCATCGTCATCACAATGATTAAATTGGTGGGACCAACCTATGGAAATTTATGAGTCCTGATTTTAGTATGTTATGTGCTAGGAACATTGTGACATTTAAAACTTCACATTCAATATGATTCACTTATTATGTGTAATAACTATCATTAATGTTATGATGTAGAACATGTACCGTAATATTAATTAAAACCAAGATGCGCTGCTGATAGCTGGCATATACTAAACATTCATAGAGACATCTGGCTGAGACTAGCTACTGCCTCACCAACCCAGCATTTCCTTTACCATTTGAGAGCATAATATACTGATAACAAACAATAACTAATGACTTTACTAACCATCACAATGTTGTGGTCTACCAATGTCATGTTTGTTATGTAACAGATTTATATAGTTGACATATAATTTAGTACAGCATTACTGCTTACAACCTTCTCGCTAACTTTCCTCCATAAAATATGCACCACACCATTCACAAGCCTACACCCCTCCATTACCATCCCCCTGATATACTCCTGGCATGTGTTTCGGATATGCGAGTCGAAACTGGAGGCTTACACCTTGTGGGGTACAAACATTGACAATGCTAAGTGATGAACGTGGCAGTGGAGGAGACTGTACATGTCACTAATTAAATTTGTATTACCGTTATGGTTGATAGATTTGCCTTACAACAGGAATTTGCAGACATTTTTTAATCATCCTGTTGCATCCTTGTCATAATATTTTGTCATATTTTGTAACTATTTTAAGAGATACACCATGCAATATTCATATCTTGAGCTTTATATTTCTCTTATTTTACTTTATTTTCTTATCCAGGCAACTCTGGGATGATCCAAGTTTGGTATAGATCTTTGCAAAATGTGAATCTTTGAATTTTTGTTTTTTAATAAAAAGATGAATAACTGAGTAACTTGGATGTACAAAACATTAGGGTTGGGTCACAGGATTAAAAAATGAATGCTGCTTATATGGGAGGGTGAACAGGTAGAATAATAAGAGATTTAGAAGTTGTTAGTAATAATGAAGGAAAGAGGTAGCTTCATCCATGACCACCCCTTGAAAAAGAAAGGCTATATTGAAATGAGAATATATTTTTCATATCAGATGGGAGAAGAAACTACAGGCCTCTCTGAGTATGAACTCCTGATCCAACGCAATATTGCTGAAAAGCGCAAGTTTTTAGATTCCCTGGGTATTTTTGACGTAAAGAAGGAATTAGATGCATGTCTGCCATGCCCTGTGAAGAAGCGTATTCAACGTGGTATCACCAGCAGCCCAAAAAATCTGTCTCAGACGTATGTATGACTCGTATATTTCTTAAGGGACCCTGTGATCATGTATGAAACCTGGTGGCTTCTGATTCCTCCTGCCTCTGCCAAAAATCAAGCTCCTTTAGTGTACTGTAGGTGGTGTTTTGTGGCAATGTTTGAAGGACTCTTTATCCTCCAATCTTTTTACTACATCACGTGGGTCCTTAAAGTATCTTACATTATACATGTACATTTTTCCATGTAAATAAAGATGATTTTCAAATCTTATGTATTAATACAGCACTGACTTAAGTATTTATGTCAATGATTAAGATGTAAATAATTGTCTTCTTAGTTTACTGATCTTATGTAATAATACAGCACTGACTTAAGTATTTCTGTCAATGATTGATGTGTAAATAATTGTCTTCTTAGTTTACTGATAACAATTTGCCTGTTTCTATTTTCATTCATCTAAATAGATGTTGTGGATGTAACTTTGCACAACAGTGTACAGTGCACAAATATTTCTATGGGATAATACTAGACTAGTGCTTAGATGATTTAATATTTTGTTTATTTTGCTGAACCTTGCTGTATTTTGAACCAAGCACCTGCCATATTGGATGCCATTTCTATACACTCTTGAGTAATATACCCTTCACAGGGTATATTATATACTGTATAAAAATGTCAATATGACAATAATTTACTAATCAGTCACTATGTTCTTAAATCCCAGTACAGTACAGTATGTTATGTTTTGCATATCATTCTAATTTTTTCTCATTAATTCTAGCTTTTTTTATGAGGAGCATATCTAAATCCCTAATCTGTATTAGTGAGAAAGTGTTGGTTTTGACATTAAAAGAGATATACAGTATGATCATAAAGAGAGTAGTTGTGAGAAATGAGAGAGCATAATGGAGCATAATCTGAGATGCCATTTCATATCCACAAAAACTTGATAAAATATGAAACAAAGATGAGGGTATGAGGTATAAATTGGGTAGAAACTGAGCAGCACCCACTCTTACCAAAAATAGTATGGACTGATTAACCTTGTGTCAACTGTATTTTAGCAAACTTTACAACTTTTTATGACCATGTAGTTCGCTGAATAAGGTGAGTGTTCAATAGGTTCATATTTCATCCCTTTTTATGCACAATTACAGTAATTTATCTTATAGGGTATGTGTTTGATAGGCTTAGAGGGATCATATATTCTAAATTTGGTTTATTGAGGTCTTATATTAAGTGTTTACTGTCTTTTTGTGCACCTACAGGATGAAAGGATAGAGTATGGGATGATAATAACTTGCGTTATCTTTAGGATTGAGAGGCGAAGGAGTCTAAGACAACAGAACTTGAGTCCTGATGGTCTTCACCAGACCTTGCCTACAGAAAAACCCTTTGTTCCGGAACAACTAGAGGAACACCCCAGGCCGCCTCCAGGTCAGTTGATATCGTACAATGATGTCCATTGTGCTGTAAGTGAAGCAGGTTTCTATGCAGGGTCTTGTCTAAGTAACTGTTTCTTTGCCACCACTACAAGAATGTGAAAGGTTTGCATTTATGTTTCATTTTAACACTATTCAGTCATCTAGTTTGGTTTATAATTCAGTTTTCAAGCACAAGTATTACATGTGTAAGGTTAATTTAGCTGTATGTAGAGATATAGATGTTTTCTACAGTTGTAGTGAGAGATGTTTGTGCTGTTTAAAATATGATATACCTGTTTGTTGTATTAAGGGGGTATTTCACTTTTGTTACATTGGAGTGTCTTGATTCCTCCAAAGTATGCCAGAAAACAGGACCAGATGAACAAAAATAATGGTGTTCTGTTGCTTGCATTAGTTTGGAGGATTCAGTTGCTCCAGATTTAGCAATACAAAATTTCCCCCTTAAGAGATCCATGACTTGTGAACAAAGTAGATGTCATTAGTTCATCAACGTTATTTCAAGAAACAGCCTCCCTTGGTTTTTCATGTTGTTTTTGTGACATAGTGTGGAGCAATCCATTTCTACAAGAATAACATTCCCCTCTTAATTGAACATCCCATATCACAAAGATAGATAAAGGTCTCCTCTTGTTTCAGTTGTCTTTACCTCTGACTTGTTAATTGCAAAATGGGCAACATAAGTATAATATTATTGATGGGTGGTACTCGTGTGAGGTGTGTACTGGTAACCACTTCACACTTGAGCTGAATGTGGTGTCAGAACTGTGTATTTTATAGTTGTCTGTTTATTTTTGTGAGCCATACTTACTTGCTTACCTTGTCATAGCATGGAGAAAGGAATGGGTTTTGTCCAGATGATGGTGTTTTTTGCTTTTGAATAATTTTGCATATTACTGTAACATAATGCATGCTTACCACTGTGTGTGGCATTATTACCAGATGAACATCGCAATCATCATTTATATTGAATCTTTCCCTAGTTTTCTTAATTATCAACCAGGATGAGCAAGAAATTATGGTTCATGTTAGTGCTTTGGCTGAGATATACACAGTGTGTGTGTTGCACACCTGTAATGATGGAGACATATATGGTGCAGGTCCAGCTGCTGTAACTGACTACTGCCGTGACCATGTTAAAGAGGCATGTCGGGGACTGCTGCAGGAGCTCCAGGGTATAGTAGTAAAGGATGCTAATAAGAAGACACCTTGGACTGGTAATGTTGATAGGTGTGTTTGATATCCTTTCTGTATAACAAATCACAGTTGATAATGTTCTCCCGAGGCAGAATGGCTTCCTGCCCCACAGTTGCAGTGAAAAAACAAATTAAAATAAAGGAGGGGCTGGCCCTATATGCCTGGGCTACTGAAGCAAATAACAGGAATATGGATTTCCAGTGAGGGCAACTGAGGCAACTGTTGCCCCTCCTCCAGATTTGTTATTCCAAACAAAGTAATATTCCTTTGTTCATTTTATTTCTCCTCCGAGCTCTTCAGGAACTCATGAATGAATAGACAGGATATTATGAATTGAAGTGTGAACCATTGTTTCTTTACATGAAATATGCCATTAATTTGATAAAAGTTTGCCGATTATTGGATGAAATGGGTCTTTGTGTTGGATACTTTTAATGAACTCCTCAGTACAGTTTGCTATCTTTTTCCATGATATTTCATTCATCATATGATCATTATGTTTTTTGGATCATGTTTCGGTATGAATTATTGCATTAACATCCCCTAAACTTCACCTGGATGTTCTCAAAATGCTCATCTTTCACAAACTTCCCGCATGAACCCCCTTCTCTTTTCTAATCTCCTTTGAACCCTCTCCTTTTACTAAATCCAGAATTTTTCTTACCACAGATGGTTAACATTAGATGTTTTCCTTTTAGATTTAAATTTTATAGTACTGTACTTAGGTTTCCTTACTTACGCTTAATATTGGCAGTGTGGTGAGGCAGATGAAAAAGATGGTGGTGCGTGAGGAACATGTGGTAAAGGTTGTCCCCAACCGTACATTTTCCATTCAGATTCATCCAACTATGACCAAGACTTTGGTACTGGTTGGGGCCAAGTGGGGTGAACTTGGTAAGTAAAATCAAGTTGAGTAAATATTCTCATTTTTTGCAATACTACCGGTATATTTATATGCTTTATTTTTACGGCAACTGAGATCCAAGAGAGGAAGAGAAAGCCAGTTCCTTGAGGGTACTGACACCATAAACCATAGCTGTTCTACCACTTATAGCTAGGCTGTCTACCCTTATTACTTAACCGTATTTTGGAAAATAATGACAGGGCTACCACACTTTCTTTCGTTGAATATTGGGTCAAGATGATGACATGGTTACCACACTTTGTCTCATTGAACTTTGTGTCAGTCTTACTCCTCCTGGCATTCCTGACTGGCTTTTCTCATTGTACCCTCATGTACATCCTCATTAGCTGTTACCCTCCTCTTTGACCATGCAATTCCTTATTAGCTCATATAATTCCTTATTCATTCACCTCTTTCTTCATTGATTTATTCATTAATTTATTCAAGATTATTTCTTCAGTTATTGGTTTATGTTACAGTTTGCTCTCATTTAATGAATTCATTGTTTACCTTTTACTCAAATTATGTAACAAAAAACAGTACTGACGATTGGAAATCATGAAGGGTAGAAGTGTGAGCATGGAAGTGAAAAGGGGACTACAAAATAGTATAATCCTACCAACACTGACACAAGCATTCGAGACATGGACATGAAATAGGGCTCACCAGTCTACAGTAGAATAGGTGCAGTGGAAATGAGTTACTTGAGAGGAATATGTGGCCTTACCAGGTAGGATGGAGAAAGTAATGAAACTGTGTATGAGTGGAAAGGCAATTGGTCTTGATTGTGCTTGAGAGGGTGTAGCATAATTCATTGAGGTGGTTTGGATATGTGGAGATAATGCAAGGTGAGGAGTTTGCAAAGAAGGTGTATGGAAGTGAAGTTGTGGGACCTGGTGTGAGAAGGAGGCCACTGATCAGATGGGAGAACAGAGTGAAATAATACGTGAGGGAGAGAAACGTGAAGGGCAGAGGAGGGCTTGACCAAGTAAGGAGGGAGTGCTGGAACAGGGAAAACTGGAGACTCTTTTGCTATGGCCACCCCTTTGGGAGGAGTTCTCAGTGGGAACGAGGTGTCGGAGCTATAGATTGATAGTTAGATAGCTGATAAAACTATAGATTGTTTATTAGATAGTTAGATAAAGCTGCTTTGAATTTACAGGAGTGTGGGATGTGGACCGCGAGGATGAATCCAACGGGGCACACTTCTTTAAACCCCACAGCCGTCCAATCAACTGCCTCACTGTAGATTCTACTTCCCCAAATCACATCTATACCACCAGTTATGATGGATCTGTCAGGAGAACAGACCTAGAGGCAGGCATACTTCAGCAGGTGATATATAATCCGGGATAATATTGACTGAGCTATATTGAACATATTTTAAGGAAGCACAAAAATACACTACAAATTTGTGTTGTTATATATATTGTCTCAATATACTTTCCAGTTACTTCAATCACACTTTGCACTTTATATATTATTGCATAATATGAGCTTGAGGACAACATTAGATATCCTCACCTGTAAAGTGAAAAAAAAAAACAAAAAAAAAAACATACAAAGTGCAGCAAACAGGCAATAATGAATGAGAAAAAGTAAGGGACTTATAAAGGCTTTGGTATATGAAGGACTAACTATTGTTGTCAACTCTATAGGTGTACAGCTATTTGCCTGAAGACGATCACAGCCAATGGGTATCCTGGCACACCCATGTCGACCCACACACTTTGTTGGTGGCTGCAACTCATGGCAAGATTATCAAGGTAGGTAGAGTGCTCTAGGTACCATGTTTTTTTAGTGCTGGAATTTATAAAGATGCATGGTAATCTAGAGCACAACAATCTAGAAGAGTAGAGATGGAAATGAGCTACCTGAGAGGCTGAGAGAAGCATGTGGCATGATGAGGTGGACTGGGATGGAGAAAGTAATAAGAGAGTGTATGAGAGATGTGGTATGAGTGAGAAGGCAAATTATTTTGAGTGTAGGGTGATTGAGAGAGTGAAGCATAATACATTGAGGTGGTTTGGACATGTGAAGAGATTGAAAGGTGAGGAGTTTGTAAAGACGGTGTATGGAAGTGACAGATGGGGGAAACACAGTGGAAGAGTAAGTGAGAAAAAGAAACAGGAGCAGAAAGGGAGAGCTTTACTGAGTGAAGAGGGAGTACTGGAACAGGGAAAGCTAGAGACTCTTCTGCCATAGCCACTCCCTTGGGGGAAATTTATAGAGTGAGTGAAAGTTAGAAATATATACTGTATGTAAATAGTGCAACTTACCTGACTGGTCCTGGAGTGATCTTACTTTCCTTAACCATCTTACTCCTCTGTTATTGTTCAGGTTGATGTATGAATTATGCTGTTTCATTTCTGCTTACTGCCACAGGTGGATCTACGTCAAGATTCCAAGAAGCCGTCAAGTATGTTTCAAGTACACAACTACACCAATGTGAAGGTAGTGACGCAACATCCAATGAACTCGAGCTACTTTGCCTCGACAGGAAGAGATGGGTTAGTAGCTGGGAAATTGAAATATTCTTAAATATGGTAGTTGTAGGTATCTTAAAATCTACACTGTCTAATACCGGATAGCATTTTCCTCAAAGTGACAGTGGCCCGATCAGCAATACAGGCAACCCCTAGTTAACGAACGGGTTACGTTCCTAAAAATCCATTCGTTGCACGAACCAATTATAGTATAATAGGTTAGGCTCCAGTGCTCCGAATTTAACATGCCGGCAGTGTTGCCAGGTCTGATTGACAAAATTTCCCCAACTTTAACATCAGAATTTTCCTTTTTACCTTAAAATTCCGTGTTTATTCTTGAAGATAGTCATAGCTATTACATCTGGTAGAATTTTCCCAATTTACTCTTACACAGTCTTAATATGATATCCCCATTGGCACCTCTAATTCCCCATACTTGGCAACACTGCATGCCGGTGGAGCGTAAACAAAGCTCGAGTTTATCATAGTACAGTAAAAGGTTTGAATTAAATACAAACTGTATGCCATTTACACAAAAATATTTACAGTACCACAAATTCAGTCAGAATCGGACAAGTAGTTAATGTCTAGATATCTGGTGAGTCAGTGTTGTACAGAGATGAAGTTAACGCCACTGACGAGGTTGGAGTTCTTGAAGGTGAAACTGTAATATCTTTAATTATTAATAAGAGTGGCCTTAGCTTGGGCAGTTAATGCAAAGAACTGTCTTAAGATGGTGGGGGGTTTCAGCCCGTATCAACTTGTATATGGACGGAATCCTAACCTGCCATGTACCCTGAATGATGAACTTCCTGGAAAGTGGTCCGAGTATTGTAGAATACATTTTGGAAAGGATCAGATAATGATGAAAATTGATGGTCATTAAAGCTAAGGTAGGAGGAAAAGATAGTGAGTCAAAGTAGGATCGGAAATTTTATATTACCTGGCAGCCAAGACTAGCTAAGACAAATAGCTGAGCAAGTGAAATTTTAAGTTTATTTGCCAAACAGTTGCCAGTAGGACAATTAGGTTTTGTGTTCGGTACTGTGATAACTATAGTGAAGCGAAAGAGTGGTTTTTCTCTTAGTCTCTCTTGCATTAGTTTTTAATTGGTGTAGTACTTATTGTTATTCAAATGATTTACTGTAATTACCTCTAGCAGGATGTTGTATTTTTGGTTCAATTTGTTTGTTTGGAAGATTATGCACAAACACCATTTTATGAAAATATAAGGATAAAAAATATAGTCCTGCTTCTTGAAAGAAAATCAGAGGACTCTCTCATATCACCTTCTATTATAATTTTACCTTTACATTTTACATGCCCAACTTATGTATAGTATACCAAGCTAACATATTACGTTACAGTTACTGGGATTTATTTAAAAGTTGTATAAAATTTTTTAGGAATGTGTGCCTTTGGGATGTGAGAAAGATGAGGCCTAACTCTCCTGTTTCTGAATGTGCTCAAAGAAGACAAGTCAGTGGGTTAGAGTTTTCTCCTGTAACAGGTAAGTCACAATCTTGTTAAAGAGAAAATGGCTTATTGTTGATATGAATTCATTTATTTAATGAAGCGCATTTACTTAACCCTTAAACCACGGGTGACAACATAAGGCAACAAGCGTTGGTACAGTAACTGCAGGTGTCAACAAAAGTCAATAGCGTAGTTTGTAAACATGCGTGCCCACTGACATGCTTGATTAGGCTCACAACAGGGAGTGTGTGCTTAGGCACTCCCCTGCATCACACCAGCCATGTTTTGCCAGTGTAGGAATAGCTGTCAGTGGTGGTTTACACTCTTATTAGCTGTCAAATGTGTTGTTTACATTGTGAGAGTGGCCATGCTCACACTCGAGAAGGCCTGAGCTTAGAGGGTTAAGGAATGGATGATTAGTTTGTGGAGAAACTTGGCTGTGGATTTGTACTCATGATGTTTACTTGTATAGTCAAGGAAATCTTTATGTTATGCTTCACTTGTCAAACATTTTGCACCTCTTGAAGAAGAATTCTTTTAAGATCTGGTTGTCAGTATAAGTTTCTAATTTGAACCACCCCATAAAAATAGATTTTGTGTGAGTGTGTGTGTTCACATGTGCCATACCTCCAGTCCAGAAATTTGACATAAACTCATACACAAACTTCATCTGTAGGCAGTGAACATAATTTTGATGGTACAGATTAAACGCTTGTACAGTACTTCATTGTCACTGATGACTGGATTCTTAAAAGAAATCCTCATTGTGAGGTGCAAAATGTTAAACACAGAAAGTGTAATACAAAAGATTTCCTTGGTTGTACATCAATGCATCATTTTCCAAAGTAAATTGCATCTGATAACATATTGATATTGCTTTTAAGAATGCATAGTATCACTACATACTCTTAATAAACTATGGCCAGCAGGCAATTTGGGAAAACATGTAACACCATTCTCTCCTTAAGTTTCTAACTGTAAATCCACTTTGACTTACTACAAAAAGTAAACACACTCACAGTCTCATTACATTCATGCCACTAACCCTAAACCCAAATATTGCCTTTGTTTTTTTCACCAGGCAACACTCTAATCTCCACCTGTACGGATGATTATCTAAGGTTCATCTCTTGTGATCTAAGTAGTCTTACAGGTAAGTAAGGAGTTGTTTGTTATACTTGTGTTGTATGTATTATCAAGTTTGCTGGTGTTAGTAAGGCAGCTGACCTTTGCTGAGATTTAAGACTTATCTTAATAATTTCTTGTTTTCACAAACATAATGAGGCATATGAAATGTAGCATTGCTTAAACGTTGCATTTTTTTTAATGCTTGTAACTTCACATGGAGAATTGTCACTCTGATGTGTTAAACACTAGATTGTTAAATATTATAATATTGTTTTGTATTATAGTTTTATTATTATTATCATTAGGTTAAATTGCAGGTAGAAAGTATTGTATGTCAAAGAATAGTAAAATTTCATGTTCAACTACCTTACCCAGCTTCCACAAGTTCTGTGTTTTAATTGTGTTCTACAAAATTTGAAGTTGAGGCAAAGGGAAAGGTGGTATGGGGGTAAATTTAATTTATTTCGAAACAGATTACATCTGATAATTTTGATCAATCATTAAGCAATTTTAGGTTTTTAGTATATCTAGTACAGTAGACAATATGATGGCCCCAACAAGAATGAATAATGGACTAGTTTTGCCAGCCACAGTGCTTCCGTGACAGGAGAGTGATCAGGATTTGCTGTAAACGGGGAGGAGTCTCTAGACTGTCCTGTAGGGAAGGGAAAGAAAGAAATGGAATGTATGAGTATAGTTTTCTTGAATGCAAATGAAATGGTAAATGAGGAAAAAAACTGGAAGAGTGAGTGTATTAGATGTTAACGACAACTATTGAAGGAATGAGGGGTAGAGGTGGCTGGACCTGAAAAAGAGAATGTGATACTGTACGGAAAAGCGTGAAACGAGGCATGGTATCTGGGAATAGATGAAAGGTGCAATGAAAGAGAGAGGAAAGGGGATTCACTTTGAGTGTCACAGAGGATGTAGAAGAGAGTAAAAGGCCATGGCCTTCCTCAGGAGCTCGGGGCTGCTCAGCCAGACAGCTTGAGGAACTTCAACAACAGTAAGATAGAGTAGTAAATTGAGTACATTGTGACTACCAATCTCCTCCTAATCACCACAGTTAGTCGAGAAATCAAGCATAACAACCACACTGGACGCTGGCTCACTCCCTTCAAGGCTCGCTTTGTACCTCACCATGATGATCTCATAATTGTCGGCTCCATGAGGCAGCCACGTCGGGTGAGGGACTTTTCATGTATTTTTATTAATTTTTATTTTTGTTCCTTTTGAAAATAATGATACACTGCCAGGCAGGCAATTCTACTATTATCTATGGTCCAACTATTTTCCAACATCGTGTATGGTATGATAACCTGAAAGAGGGAGATGAGGAAATGGTCCAAATACGTCATTACAGCTGAGCTGCATTGATACCTGTGTGTATATTTATGGTGGTTATTTGCATAAAAATTTCCTTCTGTAGTATCATTATGAAATGTAGGGGAAATAATTTCAGCCCCTGCTACCAAATGAATTAACACCTCCAGATAATGTATGAAGTCTGTCTTCTAACCAAACCTCATATCCAGTGAATACCTTGTACCCCAATTTGCCTGAATACATTTTCTTATACACTCATGTACAGGGCGTCCCAGGTTATACGTGCCCTACATATGGAAGCACCTAATTACGTTATTTTAAACATTACATTTTCTGTGGTGAAATGTCCAAAGTGATGTAATATTCTGAAACTTGATTATACAACCTCTGTTTTCATAACTGATTCTTCATCTCCTTTTGTTTCATTCCACCCGTACTCAACCTGGGACTCCAGTCACTGCACTGACCTTGTTGGGGAGAGTACCACACATGCAAACTCTTTAACACTCCCACACACCTGGTGTCTTACGAGTACTGTATAATTGATAGGGGCAAAAAACATCCATATTTTCAGGCAAAAGTTTGATGAAAGTAAAGCAAGAAATGAGACACATGAGTTTAACTCAACTCATGCAAACCCACTATTACATACATATTTTACTTTAATTTTGTTCCAGTTACCTGCAACCACAATCCACATCTTTTTAACTTTGTTGCTAATAAAGGGTTTCATGTAAAATTCCAGGAATTACTATTAACCACCTCATTGAACATCAGTTGCATCACACAATTAGTTGTAATGGGATTATCACTGGTGGCTGACTGTACAGCTCATGTCTTTTAATTTGAGGGTCTAGGTTCAGCCCTGGGATTTTTAAATACCTCAATTTGGGTATTTCTGATTCTGATTTTTGTCTTTTGAGCTAGTTGCTATTCCTACATCTTTCTCCAAACTTTCAGGTCACAGTTAAATACACCAGTTCAAACCATGCAAATGTAATTTCTGTTTACTGAAGCATACTCACAGATTGTTACCATACTTGTTACTGTGTTGGTGGTACTGTATTATTAAACTACTTATTAAGTGGCAAAGTAATTAAGTAAATTAAGTAATTAAGTGGCAAAAAGACTTTTCCTCGTAAAAGAAGTTTGATAATACAACCCTGTATGTCTTCTTTATTACAGGTAGAGGTCTGGGACAGTTCAGGCCACCTCCAGCATGAGTTCTTGGGGGAGCACCTGGGGTCTGTGTCCAGCGTAGTTGCTATGCATCCAGCACGTCCAATCCTCGCAGGGGCTAACTCATCTGGTAGAGTCTCCGTATTTATGTGATGTCTGATTGGTATATGGAAGACTAGATGAGGCTGAAAATAATTCACATATATAGAGGGTTGGTAAAACTTAACGAGATAAATTTACTTTTAATAAAGACCATAAACAGAACTGTCCATACTCAGTAAACTACTGTACATATTATGTAAGCAGTAGCTTAAGGTCCATGAGCACTATACCCTAGGTATAGAAATATAATAATAGAATATTGAAATACAGTATGAGTTAAAATGAGTGTGAGGAAAATGGAAAAAATTGTAAAGTTTACATGGGCAGGTGGAGAAGGATAAATGTGTGAAACTGAAATGAGCAGATTGGAGTTGGCTCCAAGCCAAACCCTACTGAGGGCTCCCTAAAATTGAGGGCCAGATCTGATCATTACAGAAGTGATATACAGATCTAATATAGCTGTCAAATACAGTATGTAATGAAGTTAATACTCATTACTGGTATTACTTAATTACATATACTGTACATGTACCTGAAATATAATTTTAAAAGTTCAGAACAGCTGTTAATGTTATATAAGGTGACATTAAGAGGATAATATACTTTTGTTACACTGGAGTGGCTTGATTCCTCCAAACTATGCCAGGAAATAGGACCAGATGAACAAAAATAATGATATCATGTTGCTTGAAATAGTCTGGAGGAATCATTTGCTCCAGATTTACCAACACCCCCTTAATGTCCTACTTTATCCCAATGAGGCTGGGCTACTGTGAAGTTGAATGCTCAATAAAGCTTTTAGTTCCATCATGTTAGGGGTAAATGTCACTGTTACTCCATTTTCAGTACAGGTTTGTGTGGGTTCATATTTTGTCTGTAAATGTGTGTATTTTAAGAGGATCTCCACTTGGATACCAGCTGTGGCCTTGATATACTGCACCAGCTGTATATATTAACTATCAACTGTAACTTTTATATTCTTAGAGTGAAGGTGAAATATGGGTGGCTGTGAGCCTCTGACTTTGGACCAGACCATGCACTGGGATACTCCATTGGCAGAGCTTTGTAGTTTCCAAATCCTTTTTTGTTTGATTACTGGTAGTTTATCATATTGATTTAAATGCAATAGAACATTTTTATTTTTACTGAACAATGAAATTTTTATGTAAGTACATACTGTACTAAGGTAAGGTACAGGTATTCTTTTTAAGAATTATTGTTTAGTGCTTCTAATGGTCACATGCTCTTAATCCCAGAAGAGGTTCATTAGATTAGAGTTTCTAAATCAAGAGTGATGAAAAGTGGGTATGTTGATCACTTTTGGAGAAGTCGTGTATAGCCTTTAAGGCCATAATAATCTCTGAGAAAATATAAATATTTCATTACGGTATCTTACATACTATTAATGTGCTACAGTGCTAAAAAAATAGTTTAATTTTAAGATACTCTTTTAATTTGTTCCTGGACACTGATACATACTCATTACGTGCAATTATTTTCTTGTTTCCTCACTTAATCCTTCACAGTAGGAGTCAGTTTGGTCTTGCACAATATACTGTATACGGTTTGCAAAATGTACAGGGCTACCTCAGCGTAAAGATGAAGGTCTGGTATATGTATGTATGCAAAATGTACAAGAGGTGCCAGGCAGTAATGGGGCAAATTTGACAGTATGATGAAGTTTAGTTTTCTGTGGAATATGGTATATTTGTACTGTTTCACTATTTTCATGGCTAATTTGCTCAATTACTTCCATGGATCTCAGTGTATTAGGTAAGTGGAGGTAAAAGGATGAACTCTCCAAGAAAGAAAGCATAGTAATATGATTCCAAGCAATCAGGCTGTGAGGTGGACAAAGATGAAGTCTAATATTTTGTCTGTCCCTCTTGACTGCCACAATAAATAATTTCCAACTGCTATACAGGAAAGAATACAATCTGCAGTATTATTATTCCCTATACAGTATCATAGTTTGCCAAACTATTGGTTAAGGCTGAGTAGTGAATAGTTAAAATTGTACCATTTTAAAGAAAAGACTGAAAAAACATCTATTTGCTGAGTGTTACGACATGGATGAAATGAGTATTACAAGTGACTATAGTGTTAAAGATTATTGAGGGAAGCCCTGCGGAGCACCATCTGGTGGAATGGGGCATAAAATATTTAACAACAATTAAGTAACAAGTGGGAGAGTAATAGGTAGACTCATTCTCTTGTGCTTGCTGGAGACTTGAGAGAGGGAGCAGGAACACTTGAGTTGAGAACTTGAGAGTGGTGAGTGGTAGTTTTTGTATAAAAAAATATATATAGAGAAATAGTATATGATAAAGATAGAACAAAAGAGGGTATTTATCTAGAGTTCTAGACTACTGCACAGACTGGCAAGGGGGTGGGCCAGTCCACTTATACAGGTCAGTGATTTTGCCCCGGTCAGGTTCCAGGAGCCGGTACTTTACCAAGTTAGTTTGCCCAGGTTAGGTCCCGGTAGTTTGCTGCAGTCTATAAGTTAGGTTAGGTTAATTTGATATGGGGCTTTTCGGAAGAATATACCATAGAAGAAGAGTGTCTTAGAATGATATACTGTAGATTAGTGGGTAAATAATATATACAAAACATCGGAATTGAAAACAGCAATAGAATAAATAATTACCAAAACGGCAATAGAATAGATTTTTACCCAAAAGAGACCACTATGCAATTTCTGGAAAAAAAAAAAAAAAAGAGACAGGAAAGTAAAAAACTGCATAATGGTAGCGCCGTTGCAAAGGCATTAGGCATCGTAACCACCCATGGATTATACCTCCATGATCGTAACGCACATACCGTCGTATTCGTAATAATAATAACAAATCTCGAACCTCGGTACTGAGGTAGGCTACAGTACTTTACCTTTACTTAGCAATGTTTTAATTATCATGGCAGGCTTTGGTAGTCAGCGTGTGCTATGCCAAGGTCTTGTTATTAATTAAGGTTAAGTCAGATTGGTAAATCTACCTTCTACCTTCTACCTTCATTACCCACTTATTTAGATCATTCTAAGACTATCTTTTTATGGCATTTCTTCCGCAAATGCCCCATTTCCAAGATATTCAAATGGGGCATTTTGAAGTTAGCCTGACCTTACCTAACCTAACCTAGACCGTATCAGACTACCGGGACCTAACCTGGGCAAACTACCGGGAAATTATTGGGTAATGTACAGAAAATTACTGGGGCAAAATACTGAGACCTAGCCAGATCTGGCAACACTGCTACATAATGGTAATTCTTTCAATAAATACTGTCAGATTAGTTTAGGCCTTTTACTTGTTACTTGTTGTTTGATATTCTATGCCCCGCTTCACCAGCAGTTGGTGCTCTGCAGGGCTTCCTTCAGTATTATTAAACACTATAATCACTTGTAATACTCATATCATCAGTGTCGTAACACTCAGCGAACAAATGTGTTTTCAGTCTTTTCTTAAAAATCGTGCAATTTTCACTTCTCCAGACATTTAATGGCAATCCATTAAAGAGTCTTGGTGCACACTTGCATGATAAACTACCATTTCCCCAACTTAGACTTTTAATTTTTCAAACTCTGGCAGTGCCAGTGGTTACTCTTTCAGACCTCCTTGTGTATGTATCGGGGAGTATTGCCTGCAATGTGGACAATACTTTTAAGGGTTTGTGTGCCCCTTTGGTTCTCCAGTCACTCATATCTTTTCCATCCTTCAACTGTCTCTCCTTCCTTTTTACAGTACGGGTATTTCCAAAATTCCTTATGAGAGCTCTGGTGGACTACAGAAATTTCAGTAAAACAGGATATTTACTTTCATTAACATCACCTTTTCATTGATAGGTCTATAGGTAGGCCTACTGTATCATGATACTGATAAGTGTTGTATCATTGAGCATCCTTCAACTGTAATAGCATCATTAGATTTGTTACACTCATGGTAGATATGATAGGCTATGAGACTTAAACTCTTATATCACCCTTTCTCAATGCTCAAAATACCTTCTGGGCATAAGTGAGGCTACTAATATTCTTTCAAAAGTCTCTGGACTCAAGATGGGAAAGAGCATATTTATTTTATTTACTTTTTATTACTTTCTTTGTGTGTGACATAAATGAACAATCTTGTCATTAAACGCAAGTAACTTAGGCTAAAAAAAAGAATAATATTGGTGATTAGGAGAACTTCTATGGGTCTTCTAGCTACAGTATAGGTTTACCTGATGGACCATACTAAGACACTGTCCTCCATAAGAGAATGCACAAATGGGAGTGTTTGTTGGGGTAGGGGATGAATATGTGATTTAATGTATTTGGTCCATTATAAATTACTGTTTTCATTTAGTTTCTGGTAGAAGGAAGGAGCAAGGTATTGTATCAGTAAACTTGATTGATTGCATCAATAGAGTTAGAGGTAAAAGAATTTGGATAAGTAGTATACATACCGGTAGATCTCAAAAGAATCCAAATTTCCAAGTGCAATAGTCAAATGGTTAACTATGGTAGAATACTGTATTAAAATGTCATCTTTTCAGGATGTGATCCGGGATGGCATACAAGCTCCGATCATTGATCTCAAATAAGGTTAGTACAGGTACTGTATTAGCCTATACTCTGTCCAGCCTAAGGTGGCGGAAAAGCCCTGCCTCTCTGGGACATTCCTGGATGCATCTGATTGGCCGATGATGGAATATACTGTACTGTAATAGTTTTACTCATTTACAGTATGATAGAAATAATGGACAGATTCCATAAAATATAAACATCCAGCTATTAATATGTTGGTGATATTTCTTAAAGTCAAAGGCAATTACAGAATGCTGTTAATAAAAATTGCTCCCTATTTGATATACTGATATTTTATGCAACACTCACAGATTGTACAGGCCATTGAAGGTTTTCCAATTGGAGGACGAGGACTAAAGCCATCCACTATTCTGCCTTGCGTTCAGGTGGGTTATCAGGGCCTTTTTTTATACTTTATATTGTCTCTGGCATGATTGATAACTTAGCTTTGTTGTCAGACGATTAGATGGATGTTGTATACCGGTACTTTAATGACAGCAGAAGATTTTGAGTCTGGTACTGTATTGTATTGTTTTGTCATTTTAAGTTATAGTAAACCCTTTATAAGTTGGGATTTCTTTAGTCTGAATTGCATATATATCAGCAACTCAAAAAAGTATAGTACAGTACGGTACATGTTAGTGGGCTAATCTGACTTATATGAGAATACTGTACAGTATATATGTTGGGCCCAACTCGGCATGGTATGTAGCATTGAGTACCGTAATTGACACCGATTGACATTTATAAAGTTCGTGTTATAGATATGGTAG
This sequence comes from Petrolisthes manimaculis, assembly GCA_034508575.1. Classification (NCBI taxonomy): domain Eukaryota; kingdom Metazoa; phylum Arthropoda; class Malacostraca; order Decapoda; family Porcellanidae; genus Petrolisthes; species Petrolisthes manimaculis. Next base: position 272,335 of record JAWZYT010001187.1, read on the forward strand.
CTGAGAAATGTCATCTTTAGCTGTGTCCTAAATGTGAATAAAGGTTAAAATTTCCCATGTGGAGATAAAAATTAAAATAGTATTAAAAAGTACATTAATACTATTGTCAAAATTTAGAAAGGAGGTAACCAATTCCTCTCCTTACCTTTATCACTTCACCAGGTAGACTCAAAAAGTGGTGGAGAGCCAGAATTTGGTGTTTCCCTAAAGGCTTTGCATCACCTGGGAATCTTCACAGACCATGATGATAGTACTAGGTGAGTGGTACCATGGAGGTTCTCTTGATTACGACACAACATCATTATGGTCATATTCCCTCATGTAGTAGGAAGATTCAGTTTCCTTTGTCACTAGGTGATTATAATCATAGGAGAATAATATGTACATCTATAGCTATGAAGCTTCATTCTCTCCATGAACTTCCCTCATGGGAGTGCCTTTTTCAGCAGAGTTTCCATCAGTGAACCTGCTGTCCCACCCAAACTATACCTTATACTCTTTCACTCTGTTTATTCACCTGATGAGTGGTCTGTCTCTCATGGAAGGCTTCAATTTCACTCTCATACTTTTTCTTTTGCATTATGGAAACTCTGCATCCTGCAATGTCTTCATATTTCTAAACCTCTCAAAAGTATTAGTTAACTCACTCAGCCACTCCATACTCAACACCACTACCTTTCACACCCAAAAAACCCAGCTCCCACGATCATACACAAATTCTATCATTTCTCCCACCATGCCTACCCCACACTAGCTTCCAAAAGCATATCCATACTCGGATCATTCACCACTCCATCCAATCACTCAAAAACAAAACTACTGACATCCATCCTTCTGAGTCATCCCATCCCCAAGAGGACGGAGTTCCACCTGGTCAGGCTGCTGTGTGGTGCACCACTGAACCCTTCTAAGCCATCAGACAAAGGCTAGATGGAACTATCCTGGATTACCAGTCAAATGAACTATGGGAGGCCAATGTTCAGTGCTGTGTAGTACTTTTATAACCTGTTTGGGCTTTCTTAGCATCAATGAGATACTGTATAGTGCACCATAGTGTAAACAAGTACAGTACTGTAATGACTATTTTAGATCCTTGGCCCATGTGGGTTCATCACTGGTGGAGAAGCTGGAGACGGACACAACTATTCCTGCTGCCTACCTCTGCCAAGGCAAAACTGACATCACACTTAAATTTAAAGGTCAGCATTTGCATACAGTACTCTTATTGCCCTTCACTTTGCTCTGTTTTTCCCCTTACTTTTCAGTCTTAGCTTTCTTCTACTACTGTTGCCTACTTTTCCATATTCTCTTCTTTACCTATATTTTTCTTACTTTTCATATTTGCTGGTGTCATACCACACTTTTTCTAAGTTCCTAATCAAGCACTTACTCATACTTTCAGCTATGTGTTCCAGACTTGGCATGATGACATTAACAAGATTCAAGCCATACTATTTAACTTTAGAAATTGAAGTTTATACAGTATAAGTTAATCTCTCACTGGCTTTGCTTAGTTTGTTTGCAATAGATTTTCATAACACAAATTCTGTTCATAAATTTACCATAAGTAACATGGATCTCGCTAATAAAAAAGGACTCTAAGGACAGTTCACATTGTCAGTAATTACTGATACTGCTTACAGTACAAAAATATTGTATTCAATTTATTATCCTCCTATTTCAAAGACTGTATTATGATAATTTATACTATCTGTAGGCCTACTCTTCATGAAATTGTCTATCATTTTTTTTTGCAGTGGACTACAGTCTTCTAGCATCAGAAGTTATCAGTATCACCAACAACAAGCCTAAATCATTCTGGCAATGCAGTGCACTCATCAACCTCCTTCCACATGAGAGGGTTGTAGTCGAATTCAGGTTGGACTGGATTTAGATTTAGATGACCCGGAGTGGGTAGCTATATCATACAAAAACTTTTATGCAGATTGATTTTCACAGCCACATTTTCCAGATAGGAAGATGAAATTTTGTATTACAGACTATGAGTGCAGGTGGGAATGAGCGCTGCATTGGCCTTGCCAGCCATCAGTGGCCCTCCTGTGGGGGAGTGGACAGATATGGGTTTCCCTGTGGGGGGATGGGAAAAAGGTGGGTATATGAGAGTGGTAACTGTGAATGTAAATGGTATCGTGGATAGTACAAAGAGGCGAGATGTAGTTTAGTGTCAAGAATGGAGGAGTGGATGTGACAGACGTAAGAAGGGAGCGTTGGAACAGGGAAAACTGGAGACACTTCTGCCGTGGCAACCCTCTTGGGGGGAGTTCCCGGAGGGAACAAGGCATCAGAGCTATAGATAGATAAAGAGATAGATAGTGGGCCATAAAAAGAAGGTTTGTAGTTTCAATATATTGTACAGTATTCCATATAATACATTGGGAGGCAGGAGGCCGTGATTCTCAAACAGTCCTTTGTAGTTCTGCTGAGATCCAACAATCATCAGGACTGACTTGTAACCAGAGCTGTGATAATTGTGTGACTATTTAGGCAAATTTGATGTACAGAAATACAGTATGTATGAATCTTCATTGAACCTTACACACCTCAGGTACTGTACTGGGAAGCAGTCATATGTTCCTGAATCATTTTTATACACCAATTATAAGCTCATTCTTCCTCAACAGTGTTTCCAAACTGACATTCAGTGGTATCCTATTACTTTATTTCCGTGCATCATTCATAGATGTACAGTATTCATCATATACAGTACATTATGTCACGAGGTCAGACCCCTTATTCGTTAATCTGACAATGTTAACCTGCATTTTTCTGACTGCTTCTGGTCTGAATTCAGGTCTCTTCCTCAGCTCACCCAACATTGCTAAACCCTTCCATGTTGGCCACCTGCGATCCACAATCCTGGGGAACTTTGTGGCAGGCCTCCATGCTGCCTTGGGCCATACCGTTACCCGTATCAACTACCTTGGAGACTGGGGCACACAGTTTGGCCTCCTCAAATATGGGTGAGTGCCAAAGTTGCTGCTAATTTTTACTATTGTTTGGAGAGAGGGAGACAGGCTGCATGATTTTGTTATTTGATGTCTTGAGATATGCACTTGTTGCTTCTTTTCTACACAACCATTCACTGTTGCAGAATTCCCAGAAGGAAACCAAGTCATAAATTAAGTAAAGATTTAAAATAATTAATTTAAGCTTGGGTGGCTTTTTATATTTTGTATCAGTTCTCCAAATGGACAATGCTCTAGGGAGATTATTCTTTTACAGTTCTGCAATGTTATTTCTATAATAATTGTGGGAGAGTAACTTCAAATGGAATCTTTAACATGTCTGTGATACATTAATGTGAATATAAAGAAGCAGTGATTTCCAATATTTTAAATTTAGGTGAATTTAAAGACTTTAAGAACTGAATAATAAGATTTCTGTTGTCATTGTGATAACTATAAGAGAATAAAAATATTTACAGTATTCATGACTTTTCTCACCCATAGGTACGATTCACAGAACTTGACAGAGAGTGACCTGAAGGAGGATGCAGTTAAAAAGCTGTACAAAGTCTATGTATGGGCCAATCGTCAAGCAGAATCAGACCCCAGTGTTGCTGACACAGCTCGCCAAATATTTAACAAGATGGAGAGGGGAGACCCAGAGGCCCTGAGCACGTGGGAGCTCTTCCGTAGGGTGTCAGTTGAAGACTTGCATGGAATTTATCATCGTCTGAATGTCTATTTTGATGAATATCATGGGGAGAGCATGTATGGGTCAGAGAAGTGCTGTGAGATTGTGAAAGCCATGGAGGAGAAGGGGCTGCTTGAAGCTCTTCCAGATGGACGGAAAATATATGAGACCAAACATGGACAGAAGGTGACGATAGTGAAGAGTGATGGGTCTATGATGTACCTCTCCCGGGATATAGCAGGAGCCATAGAGCGACATGACAAGTATGATTTTACCAAGATGTACTATGTGGTGGAGAATGGCCAGTCAGATCACTTCACACATCTCTTTAGAATCCTGGAGCAGCTAGGCTATGACTGGGTGCAGGGATTGAAGCACATCAAGTTTGGCAGAGTCCAGGGCATGAGCTCAAGGAAGGGTACAGCAGTGTTTCTACAGAACTTGTTGGATGAAGCTCAGGAGGTGATGATGGACAAACAGGAGGATACACAGAGTGAGTATGGGATTAATTTGAGTATAGTTCTGTACCGGCAACCAGTTATATGAGCTTTCATTATCCATTTTATAGCTAATCTTGAATTTTAATGCCCTTTTTTTTTACTATACATTCTATATCTATCACTTACACGATCCAGGGCTTATAACCAGTCAGTGTCCTGAAGAGAGTTTGAAAGTAAACTGAGTAGCTTGCAGCATGTCCATCACTTTAACAAACGTTTAGTTTCACTCGGTAATCTTTGGGCCGTGCAAGAGTTACAGGGTACAGACAGCCTACAATTTCAATGTTGGGGTAAAATACAAAAACAAATCTGGACTTATTTCACAAGTACAACACTTGCCTCCAGAAAACACTACACAAACACATAGACCTGATTCACATACCCCATACCTCTACCACCACCAAAACCTCCATCACATTACTCCCACCAACATCAACCTTACTTCCAACACCATCACCCCCACTGCCACCACTATCTCCATCTTCATCCCCACTAAAGACTCCCTCCTTAACCCCATGCAGATTACAGAAACCCATACCACCCACTACACTACATGGCAAAACAACACCCAGTACAAGATATCATACACATATACTATCATCTCTTACACCCTGACCACCCCAAACCAGTCTACAGAAACATATCCATACCCAAATAACCCAACAATCCATCCAAAAACTAAAGAACAACACCCTACTGCATGCACGACCCCTTGAGATCCACCCATCAGAATCCTCCCTTCCCTTTGAGGACAAAGTACACCTGGCCAGGCTGCGTTGTGGCCACCACCCGGCCCTTCTGACATATCAAAAGAAGCTAGATGGAACCATTGTAGATTCCTGTCTGGGATGCAATACAGGACCCCAGTCTATTAAACACATTATGGAAGACTGCAACTCACACGACTTTTGTCAACAACACAACATACACTCACTGAGGGCATTGTGGGAAAGCCTGGTTCAAGCCTTAGCCTTCCTCAAGATCTCGGGGCTGCTCGGTCAGACAGCCTGAGAACTTCAACAACATTCGATTTTTGGATGTATTAAACTTGATTTAATTTCTTTCACTGGACAGCAACTAAAGACAGTGCAAGAGTGAGCATGGGTAAGGTGGCTGAAAGAGTGGCAGTATCCTCAATCATAGTTGGAGACCTGAAACAGCGTCGGCAGCGGGACTACATCTTCTCATGGGAAAAAGCTTTGCAGGTAGGGGGACAAATGAACTAAAATGTGAAGGACTGTAGACTGTATACCCCAGTAGCTTATTATTATTCCGTATACTTTGATCAGGTTACTTTTCATTTGTTCAAGAAATATTTTGAAATGACAGGAATGCCCATTACATTATGACTTGATGATGCAATGCTACTTCTCTGTTTGGGGTAGATCTAGATAACCTTGTGGTTTTCATTGCCTCCATAACAAATTTAATTCATATAAATTTCAAATAACTGCAGTAATTCTTTATTTTAGCAACACACAACTTAGTCTTTTTTTGTCTCTCAACATTCTTGGTACGTACCTGCTTCTCTCTCTTGGAGATTTTATATTGCCTCTTTTTTTCATGGTCATTATGAATACAAAAACAGGCAATTCTAGTTTCTTCAAATGCCAGTGACCAGATGCAGCAACCTCATGAGTAAAAAAAAAAATCTTAACTTTTGAAGCTGACATGATTAACTCTCTCACGGCCGGCATGTTCACGCCTGCAAAATGTAATCACACTTTTGGTGTATTATATCGTGTAAACTACTAGACCTACATGAATAAATGATACATGATATTGAAGTACATACCTTTAGCTGTCTCTTGATGTAATTGTGAAAACTAAATGGACATAATTATGTAGGATGGATAGCCATCTCAGAATGACCATAACTCAAAATTCACTTTTAAACTCTCCTGATAATTTTAAGTATGTTTTCAAGCTCTGATTTTATCATAAAATGTGACAGTCACATTTTTCAAGACAACAATATGAAATATAGTGTCACTGCTATGGTAATTACCGCATAAGCAGAGCACTGAAAATACATCCTCACACGCTGAGAGATATTCCTAAATTGGCTGGACAAAGCTGGTGTGATTCAAGGGACCCTCCTAGGCCCATACCCCCTCTGTTGTGAACCTAATGAAGTATGTCAGGGGGCGCACATATTTAAAAATGCATCTGTCGACAAATGCTGACACCCGCGGTCACCCACACTTGGTGGTGGTCTTGACAGTTGCCGACACCCGCAGTTTAAAGGTTAAGTCATTATAGGATGTACTAAATAAGGAATTTGTTCACCATTCTTCAAAATGTAAACTCTTGTCAGTTCTATCATTACTGTCAAAGCTGTCTATTGTTTACCAATCAAATTAAAGATTTATTCTTATCAAATGCCAAAAACACTACAGTAGTAATATTTTAGAATAGAGTACAAAGTAAAATATAATGTAATAAAATTCAAACAGTTTGCTCTCCAGTGTAAAAGTGCTGAGGCAGTATAACTTGTCTGTATCATTCAATGCATTATTCATATTGAACAATTTTTGTGTGTTTAGTACAGTTTTAGTGTGCTTATTTACATCTTCATTTATATATAAAGTAAGTGTGTAAATGAAGGCAAGGTTAATGTTTTAAACTAAATGAAAAGTAATGAACTGGAGGAATGAGATAGTGTGAAGTATGTTAGAGTGGGTGTGAGAAAGCAAAAGTGATGTAAGGAAGGTATGGGTCTGTTAATGAGTAAGAAATGAAGGGAATTATTTGGCACTCCATGCTGTAATACTACTGTATTTGCAACAATCACTGTTAGAGACAGCGTGAATACTTGGTTTAGAATTCCTTGTGAGGTTTGGTACTGTATAATGTATCATGCTGGGAGAATGTCGAAAAGTTTTTAATGGCCTGTTTATGAAGTTTTCAAGAGTGAGAGAAGTTGTCATTTGATGCTTACCTTGTGGCTTACTCAGTTGTGTTTATAGAGCCGTGGAGACACTGGAGTGAAGCTGCAGTACGTCCACTGTCGCCTGGTTAGTCTGGAGAGGAACTGTGGCTTTAAATATGACTCTGAGATGCCTCTGACCCCAGCACTACTGACACAACCACCTGCAGCCAGACTCATACGTGAATTGGCCAGGTGAGTGCAGTACAGTACTAGTAAATGGGGACAGATAATTCTTTTCCATTATTTTTTAATATCAATTACTTATTATCTACACTTTTGAAGAGCTCCTTAGTGGAAGAATAAGGAAAAATGAAACTTGCTTTTTCACTAATTTGCATGCAACCACTTATTACCATGTATACAATTATATAATATGACAGTTGAAACATTGAGTCAAAAGTAAAAATATTTCTTTGGTTCCAATAACAGTACAGTATATAGTACAGTAGTTCTATATTGATAGTTGGGGGCCGACGACAGATGTGGAGAGCAGTCATCGCCCATCCAACCCCATCCTAAATGGGAAAATACGGACGTTAAACGAAAATGATGATGATGATGAGTTCTATATTGATACTGTACATTAGCAAGGCTTCATATTTCTTTAGAATTATTCAACTGTATGAAAGTCAGGAATATGGAAGGTTTTTTAAAGCCATACTGGTTAAACAGGTTCATGTTTTTCTTTGGCAGTACAGTATTTAGGAGAAAGTGATTTAGAAACAGAAATTATTTTTGCCCTTTTTCCTGTATATATCTTATGTTTTTGTAATGCTGAATTGATCAGGGGTTTAAATGCCTATGAATGCAAATACAGTACTTGATCACAGATTAACTATGAACAAGAAATTGGTAACCTTGTTAAGATGATGGTGTGGCAGTGTGGTACAGGGTTCCCTTTTCACAGGTTTGATGAGGTGCTGTTGGAAACATACAGTGAACTGGAGCCTTGTGTCCTGGTGGCATACCTCTTCACTCTCTGGTAAGTGGTAGAGAAATGCCCCCCCTCCTCCTATACACAATCTGTACTCTAGTCTCAATGCAATATTTGGTGAGTAAATAATTTTTGTAAGTAGGTGTGGTCAGGCTGTTCCCCCATTTGAAAAGGGACAGGGATGCATGATGTTACTGCTGTAGATGTTGAATATGTACATGGATGGAATGAAGAGAGGAGTTAAGGGAACTATTGGAACAAGGAATGTAAAAAGTTATTTATAATGATACAGTTTTGATTCTGTGTAATGAGAGAGAGGTAGGAAGACTGATTGAATCTTTTGCATAGTTTTGTTTTTCTATTTTTTGTATTTGGAAGGAAATGTAGGGAAATCAAAGTGAAGATGTGAAGAGAGAAGGAGTCGGCTTGGAGAAGAACTTCAATTACCCGTTGTTGAAAACTTATATGTAGAGAATAATTGTGTACAAGAGGGAAAAGTGTGAAAGGAAATGGAAAATTAAGTAGTCTAACGGAGGGATGTGACTGTTGCAGTGAAAGCCCTTATAACGACATAGATAATTGGTATCAAAGGCTGCGAGAGAATGGCATGAGGGAGTGGCTGTTATTATGCACATTAACTGTACCTTGTGGTGTGAAATATTGGTGTGACATAAACATGAATGAACAAGAATATTTTTGTATTGAGAGATTGAATTGTTTGATCTGTAGTTTCACAAACAGGTATTTTTGTATTTCTTTCAGTGGGAGTGTCAACAAAGCCTTGAAACAGCTGCCTGTAAAGTCTGCCCCCCGTGAGGTAGGTGAGGCAAGGTTGGCAATGTTTGTGGCTGCTCGACACACGTTGGCTGCTGGTTTGAACATTCTTGGTGTCCAACCCCTCGAGGAAATGTGATGAAAGTTGTGTGTGTAGAGTTGTCCTCTTTCCTTTCTTATCTCAGTATTCTTTCATTTTAATATAAGGTACTACTCAGTGGCAAACTTTTAGCCATAATTTTGTATATATATATATATATGTGTGCTTTAACCTTGTAATGTGAATAATATCACGTAATTTTATGAAAACAAGGTAATACTGTAGTATGGTAACATGATTTCAAATTATAAATTTATAAAATAAACCTGACAATAACACACAATGTGTCATAACCTGGCATTAAGTAATAGCAAAATACTTGTTTCATTTTAATAGCTTTTCCTTCCACCAGAACCACAGACCACACTGCTTTTATTCTATAATAATATATACTACAGTATACCCATTTACTGCAGGATCTTAAATAAATTACCTCGATCAGATCACCATTAATTTTCATGTCTTCCGAATGAGTGAATGTTTAATTTTATTCAGTCTATCTTCATTTAAGAAATTTAGTCACCTTCATTGTATACTCTTAATAAATTGATATCCATCCAGTTGAAGGGGCTCCAAACTGCACTGCATAATCCAAATGAAGTAGATTCAAAGCGGTGGAATTAAATTTCCTACTGTAGGGTATTACAAGTTGGCAAAATATATAGTGCAACCTTCAGCTCTACTAACCACTGAGAGGAATATAGAAAGATTTAGAGGAAAAAAGACGCTCGAGAAGAAATCCTGAAACGAAAGTAAAGAGATGTTGAAAAGGGTGAGTAATGCAAACGTGGACAATTTGTAAATCCCGAATTCCCAAATAGCTCTCATGTAAGAGGTGTTGCCTACATGGATGTGCCGATGTGGGCAATACTTTACGGATTCTGGCCCCACTTCGGTCCCGACTCGCAATGTCAATCTTTTTTTTTCCAACTGTCCCTCCTCTCTATCATCTCTCTCGTCCTACAGGGTTTTTCAGACCTAAGACGGTCTTTCATCCTTCATGAATTAAATTTTTTAAGTGGTGTAAGGTCTTTCTGGTCATGCAGTATTTTTTCTTATTCTTTCATGCTCATTCATTCTCAGTTGGCTCCCGGAAGTAGATAAAGACAGACAGGAGAGGGAAGTGATTGAGGAGGCATGAATTAAAATGAAAACCTAACCCAAAACCAACTACCCGGGGGATGCTGTTCCTTATGGAGACATAAAAATTATAGCTTATGACTTTCACTACTACTAGCCGCTTGTGGTTCACTGAGTAGTAAGAGTTTCGATAGTCGAGTTGGTGGAGAAAACTAATGACAAGTGAGGGGATGTTTAAAGTATAATATGGAAAAGCGGAATTATGAGGTGGAAAAGGCAAACTTAAGACTAACAATAAGAGAGAGAGAGAGAGAGAGAGAATAGATGGACCCATGTAGTGGTGCCACCTGTCAGCAGCTAGTAGAACCAACTTCAAGTTCAAGGTTAGAAACAGAGTGCGTGTGTGTGTTGAGGTAGGCAGACAGACGCCTCCATCCTCACTCCTTCTTCCCTTCCACTTTCTCAAGCCTCGTACCACTCTGCCTTTTTCCCTATTTTGTTGCAACGGAGGGGAAAAGGGAGGAAAGGGCCTGCGGGTTTGGAGGAGTGTACGCATTTGGAGTGACACGCTATATTATTGTGATAATATTACTAGCTTTTGAGGGAGGTGAGTGCTGCCGTGGTAGTAGTAGTAGTGGTGATAGTTTTGGTAGTGATGGTTGGTGGTGGTGGTAGTGGCTAGGTTTCTCGCTAGATTTTGTTATTTAGTTCCCTAGGCTCGTTTTTAGTGTGAGAAGTAATAAGCGTGTACTTCCTAACCTAGTATTATATTATTTCAGTGCTATTTTTCTATTTAATTTTGTAGATTATTTGAAAACCTGACGTAAAGTGGACAAAAAGAAAAAATAAACTGGTTTGACAGAAGGGATAATTTACGCTGTTGCATTTTACTTTTATTCACCTAAAAGGCAAAAAAAAAAAAAAAACATACATTCAGTGATGAGAGAAAAGTAGTTAGTGGTACATTAAATATACTACAAAGGAAAGACAAGAATTAGTTCTAAGCACTTGGGAAACACGATGAAGATAGACTAGAAAAGAATTTATCAACACTCGTCCAACGTGAGGTAAGTTGATTAGTGGAATATAAATTGCTGTACGTATTTAAGAACATTCATGGTGCGTACGATGGTGAGGGACCGATACGATGGCTCCATAGACAAACAACAGCCGTACGTCGTACAGTACAACGCCATCGTATACACCACGGATGTTCTTGAATACGGCCCATAATTTTATTGTGTTGGCTAGTCTGGATAATTAGGCTATTGCCTTGTTTGGTAAATCATTTAATAACTTATTTTAAACTCTAGGAAGTGTTATGTGATTTCCAGTAACGTTAAGTATTAATTATTATTTATTGTGGGTTGACGTAGAATCATTAATTACTTAGCGATGCTGTAGATGTATGTAGGCTATGTATGTTATGTACTGTATGGTAAACGGGTAAAGTGTTTTAGAGAAGGACTTTAGATCCCAAATTAATGAAAGCGAGACATTGTTTATGTTAGTACGGCATGATCAAATTAATACGTGTATTGAATATATGTCTGTTATGTTGAAATGGGAGGGGGGCTGAAGATGATAGTTGGATGGCATTTATGGTGGTTCTCATATTTTGAAAAAGTGATGGAGAAGTGGAAGTTGTGGAACATCCCTAGACTAGCCTACTGACTGACACGTACCACACCACGCACACACACACTTTCCCCCATGCACCTGCTGTATAATTATGTACACACCCCTACGCACTTATAAAATATATATATTACATTTACATCGCCTTAATGACCATTATGAAGTCTACAGGTATTAAGCCCCAACAATCAAATCTAACAAACCAAACCAAGCCTACTAAGACTGCCGGTATGTTGGAATTGAAAGGTGACAGGAAGAAGGGGGAGTATGAACTGTATGATTTTAAAAATTAATGTTGATGGTGTTGTCGGAGTGTATTAAAGGGTTTATTTTTTATAGTAATACAGGGTTTGCTGGAATGTCAAGTTGCCCATCAGTGTTTGAAAAAGGAAAATATGAAGCTATGGGTGTATCAATAGTCAAGTGACGTAGTTTAATGTATATGAATAGGAAGAGATACCGTAGTGTGTACTGCAGGTCTGAAGCCTATTTGAAGCTGACAAAATGTAATTTGAAGGATGATATGGAATGGGTAAAAATAAAGTACGGTAATACCAGTAGTAGCAAATTCTACCGATCGAGTTCGAGAAATATGGGCTTGACTCAGCTTTAGGCTAGGTAACTTCGGTAGCCTACACACAGGGCGGTATGCAAACTTGTAGAACTGTAGTTAGGAGTTAACAAAGTAATAAGTATGAAGAATGATGTAATTGCTGCAGCATGTAAGCTACATATTAGACCAGAGGATCAAGGCACACTTCATGGGCCATTAACTCATTAGATCCTCTGTATTATCCCCATATGTAGACTGTACAGTATAGCCCTGCTGATGAATAATGTAAGTGTGTGATATCCCGACGCCTGATGTGTCATTAATCGTCCATTGAGTTTATAGCTGCTGGACCGGGACACCAGTCTGTGAGAAATCTAGTATCATAATCAACTTCCAGGCCTAGGTCTGTCGTCTTTCATCTTCAATTCAGTTTTAGTGGGAGGAGCAGTTCCATTTATCCTTTAACTGTCGATTTGAAATACTTTTATTGTTGCCAGCTCTTACATTCGTCAGGATCATTGTTTGCTTCTCCTAGCGAATATCTGCCACTCCTACTTTTCATGCACGAGTTCATTTGCTTCAACCAAGTAGCCTATCTTAAGCCATTACAACTACGGAAGGTCTCATTACCCGAAAGGGTACCTAATGACCTTACTGAAGGTGAATTACTGAAGGTGAAGGTGAATTATAGCACGCACATAAACGCAGAATACACCACGAGGGAATGTTACTTAAACGGCTACAAACAACACAACAACGTGTAGAACGGTATGTGTCAGTCTGCTTATAGCCTACATCGATCATCATAACCCTCAACTTTTGGCCGAACTGCCCGTATGGCTAGCTAGGAATGATTAGAATACTTTTATTATTATTAAATAAGAATTATGATAATTTGACTTGCTTCTTTGATTAGCCTGAATCACATGCAGCCCTTTAAAATGGTGATGAAAGGGAAATAAATATATGAACAGATAAATACTGACACCGGCAGTAAATCGCGCATATAAATTCGCAGTAAATTCCGGTTTGTCAATCCTGTGTCTGCCTGGAGTTCATAGCTTCGTAGTTTGGACTTTCGGGGCGAAGTGTGGGAAAGGGAGGGAGTGGAGACCAAACTGGTGAGCGACAGTGTAAGAGTCCAGAAGGCTATTATTATTATAGGCGACTCTAGAATGGACAGAATCTTGGGAGGTGATAAAAGTGTTGGCAGCCTACTTTTCCTTCTCTGTACTATGACACGCCAAACACTGGATTGCACGACTATATTAGGTACCGTACCTCATCATATCCATCGTAGCATTAGTCAATGAATAGTTAGTTGGTTAACCAGTGTTAACTTTGATATTATTTCCCCTTTCCATTCCTATTCGATCATCTTTGCTAGCTGGTTATCCTAAAAGTATGCACAATAACTGAACACTTATTGAAATACTTTCGAAATATAAAAGTAGTTGCTGTAGTATAATTACTTCGGTACTCTTTTCTCATAAAAATGACTCGTGAAGAAATTAGGCCGTGTGCAGGTGCCAATATTAATTGTCTGTATCTATCTAGCTCTCTATTTTTTCGGTATGTCTCTGGATACAGGCTAACTTAATATGGTATGTAGACATCAACATCCGTATGGCGTTATTATAGTCGGACATCCGTAACTTTATCTACGAAAATCTATTATGACATGTTTAAATTTGGGTAACCCCTAAGTTTTTGCATCGCTACCGACTATCCTATAGGTAGCCTATGGGTAGCCTGTACGATAACCTAAATCCTTTTGCGGTAACCGAGGAATGTATATGTGACTTTTTTGTACTTATTGAAATATAGTTTGGTCGTGGAAAAATGTAATTAAGGAATCAGTCTATAGCCAATTTGAGACTGGTGAAGTGAACAGAGATATACTGTATATCGTGGTAGTCCTAGTTGTTATGATTAGCTTATGGTGCAGTAGTAGGCCTATGTCATGACGATAATGGAAGCTAGTTTCTATGGAAATTGTATTTAATAAAGGTCATTGTAGTCGATAATGATGATACCAGGCCATGGAAATAACGGGTGAGGGCCACGATGGTAATTGTATGGCAACAGGTCATGACAGTAATAGAGCCTAATGGTAGCATGTCATGATAATAGTGGTAGCATTAACGCTGACAAAACATGGCGGTATCAAGTAGCCTTACGGTGATATATGATGGATGTAACGGTATTGTATCATGAGAGTAGTGATGATGATGATGATGAATAAATGATAGCAATGATGATAGAGGAAATAGCGAGATGTCAAGATGACGTGCCTGCATATCAAGTGACTGGTGCACGTTAGCAGACAACACAGTTGGTGCCTTTGAAATATTATCCTAACCATTTTAATATTTCTGCAAAGGATAAATTTAGCAAAGATTACCTTCATATAATTTGTTTTTGTGTGATTTAATGTCATGTAAAATGTACCGTTAATGATCATGGGTTTTTATTTTCGCTTAACCTTTTTTAATTCCGACTCGGAGTTTCTCTTAATTGATAATAGCTACATTCAGAACTCAACAAGTGAGTGAATTTCTGGAAAACTAATGTCATGTAATCGTCATACAGGACTATTTATAGATGATTGTAAGAGGTTGTCATGCACAGTGAAATATGGGTGCCGATACAGCCCTGTATACCGGTAGCAGAACTTATAGCTAGAGGCAATTTTCTTTAGTATTACAATAAGAGTGTTAAAACAAAGTGCAGACCATTATGGTATTCAAAGTACACATGAAAATACAGGCTCTCAATAATGCGGGTAGCCTAGTAGGTCCTGACATAAGTATATATTTTTATGGCAGGATCTTGCAACTTAGGAAAGATACTTAACTGAGGGAAGAATAGAAGTTACCGGCGGGCCTACATTGCATTATTTTTAGCTGTGACGTCTTGCAGGTTTGTACTTTAGCACCTTCAGTGAGGTAGTAACTTTTTCCATTACGATACCCTGGCAAACGTTAGACAGTTTGACCACCATTGGGAGCCTTCCAGCTCCAAGGGGTTAAGATTGTCTCGATTAACTTTTTCAACCACATTTTATTTAACTTAGCTATCATAAAACTACTTTTCATAACATAATGATTATCGAGAATAGGATGTTTCCTTTTGAAGCAAGTTAACAACATTGTATGAATCAATATAGATATGCAGAGATACCGGTAATACGGTACGTAGTGGGTCGTCAAACCACAGTATTATAAAGGATAAGTATTATAGTCTGTAGATTATGGTACTTTATGGAGGTTATGCCAATGGGTTACTCATAATGATAGGCTACCTAGAATTAGGCTTAAGTTATGGGTTGGTCGAGAAGATGGAGAAGGCTTTGCATTAACTTATTTCTTTTTGGAATCTAGGCTAAGTTTTGATATTTGAATGTATTATTTATTCCTTGTTAACTCTATCCAGTATGGGTGACACATTCGATGTGTAGCATAGGACTGTGATGCGTCGGTCATCTGTTATTTACAGGATATGTAACGTGCATAAATTACGGGACGTTATTGAGAGTTTGGCATTCATAGTAGTTGAAATTCTGATATATGAAACTTTAACAAGCAGCAGTTTCCATTTCATGAGAGTTTAATGCAGCATTATTGGATCTGGTTGTATTTTATAAAGACCTGCAAAATATGGATCAACAACTTAATTGCCCATTCTTTAATTCTTTGTGTGTGTGTGTGTGTGTCCTTGAGATGAGTGTCCTTGGCAGGTTATTGACTGGTGTTGGCAGAGTTCAGGGTCAAGGTTTATTCTCTGTCTAATGCAATTTCACTTTTACAGTACACAGAGTAAGAAAAGGACAGTGAACATTTCCTTTGAAAACACAATAATTCATCAGTGTATTGTTTAAATATAAAATAGTTGAATTTGAAGTCATAGAAAAATTGCTAATGTGAAAGTGCAAAGATTATATGGCCACATGGAGAATGGTTTCAAATTAGCCTACGGTGTTATGTAGCTATGTAAACCCGACAGTGTGAGGCCAGTCAGAGACTTGAACAACTTGATCGAAAGTTCATCATCTGACAACATTGTTTAGTTGTTGCGATGGAAAGATGATGTAATGAGCTACTGGTATTATATTTTCCAGTAATCAAAATTTGTGGTGGATGGGTGAATGCCCAAAGCCTCCATTGGTTCAAGATGTGTGTGACCTCATTATGGTTTGAGTGGGCTGTCGTCCAGAAACCGCCTGCTTCAGATCTCAGACTTAGACTCAGGTGGGCTAGGAATTGTGGATTACGAGAGTACTCGCAATCCAAATATGCTTGCTTCAAATAGCCTGTTCAAGTAGTAAGTGAGCTCAAGCAAATATGAAACAGGATTAGATTTGTAATTGGTTCACTAGTACGGTATGTCAAATGATTCGAAACTTTAACCAGACCTGGATACAAATTTTGGATTGCGAGTGTAGGCCTACAGTCGGCGTCCAAAGTCGTGTCGCCATAACTGTCAAGTCATGAAGTACTGTATGGAAATATAAGCTGCACAGGCTCGTAAACTGATAACCAGAGATGTATATTTGTTCGCCCCCTGGATATTGTACTTATGTATTGTGAATGTGTTTGTTTGATTATTATCCTTTCTGTTATAATTTAAGAACAGTTGCGTGAGGCTATACGACTTTTGACGCAGACTGTATAGTATCCAGATGTAGTTCTAATACCTAGAGACAGTAAATAATTGCACAATAAGATCTCTACTGGAATTACTTCGTTTGTGAATTGTACTATTAAAATTTTCAACCAAAGCTGTATACTTATTAGTGATCGTGACTGTATACACTTAAGCTCTGCTGGCTAAAGCTATATTTGAATCTTCCTTAAGAAAATTATCTTATAAAATACCACCAGTGGACAATCAGCCCAATACCTTACTCTTCCTGTTTCAAGAAAGATAAATGTTTTCAAGACTCTTTCACTTTCGAGGTGTATGAGCATCTGATTCTTACTGCGTCAGGTTAGATAAAGAAGTTAAAAATATATCATAAAAGATTATTTACAACATAATGGTCACAGAGTAAAAAAAAACTATAGTAAACGTGTCCCGCTATTAGATGTCATTTGAGATGGGGATCATATGAATACAATTGCACATCTAAACCTTGGGTAACGTTGCAAGCGAACGGAGTCGGGGAAAAGTAAAAACTTATTTTAAGATCGGCTACACTGACAGTGGCCTTAGGATACCGTACCGTATTGTTGCCTGTAGAAAAAGTTGTTTTGCGTTCTTTTAATAACGGTACCTGTATCATAAAGGCCCTATTTGTGTTTCGAAGAGTTGTATGGTATACCGAATGTGTACGTGGATGTTCATTGTATTCTTAAGTTTACGAGCAGAACTGAGGGTATAAAGCGCGATATGTATTTTGAAGAGAGAGAGAGAGAGAGAGAGAGAGAGAGAGAGAGAGAGAGAGAGAGAGAGAGAGAGAGATTTGCAGAAGTGGCGCAGGTAGGGTGGGAAGGGGAGGGGTAGAAAGGGAGGGAACATGCACCGAGCCTGTCAAACTTGATTAAGTGATCATTAAATTAGTGTTTATCACAAATGAAATTTCTGGCTGTCGCCTGTACCTTAGTTATTATTGTCAGACAAACACATTATAGGATAACTTAAGGGGATAGTATATATTTGTTATATTAGAGCTCCTTGAATCCTCCAAAGTATGCCAGGGAACAGGACCAGATTAACAAAAATAATGGTGGATTATTGCATGGCATAGTTTGGAGGAATTAGTTGCTCCTGCTTTACCATCACTGTAGTTCCTTCCCCCTTCTGCGACCATCGAGTCTCTGCGATCAAAGTGATGTCTGTCTCTTTCGTTATGGTTATCCCCCTCCGCCCTGACATATGTTACAGTGAAAAGTTATGTACCATACAGTTGGGGCTGAAAAAAGCGAGACAATCAGTGTTGTCAATCCTATTTCATGAGGCATGAAGCGAAGAAGTATCGATTCATTGACTTGATTTTTTGTCAAACTCTGTCACTAATGAAAGTTTATATGTAATATGTATATTATCTTAGTTCATTATGGAGAGGTGGATTGACGTTGTCACCATCTTTAATCGATAATATTATTTAATGTATTGTCTTGGTGCTACAGATCCAAATAATTTTCCGTGCGTCGCGGACGGAATCTGGCCATGAACGCATCGCTAGCTAACCTTAAATTGCTCTTTGAGAAATGATGACATCATCCATAACTTGACTCAGAACACTGAACCTACAGCACACATTCCCATATTGTATATGTTTAAGCAGCATAACTAACCCCACTACCGACCATTCCTCCCATACCACAGCGTAATTCTGTAACATGCCTAAAGTAAGTAGCCTAACCTTTGCTGTACTGAAACCACTAAACCAACAGCACCCACTTTTAGGGATTTACCGTCTTTGTAGGATGTCGTGAGTCCATTACGGTACTTATCACTGAATATTATATCGTAGGCCTATAGAGAGTGTGTTAGGTTACGGCCACGATCAGGCTTCCGAGGGCAGGGAGTAAAACTGCTCTTTTGGGCTTGACTGGAGACTCATTCCTTAATCCTTATGGGGCTATCACACTGGCACGTATTTACTCCGTTTTTCGTCTTCCATCCTCCCATTTAAATTTGCCTCGCTTATTAGACTGGCCACAGAACGGAGGGAAATAAACCCGTGTGATACCGTAACCTACCTGCTTCAGTCAAAACCTACCGTCAACAATATAGCCTATTCATGTTATCCATACATTAATTAAGACTGGATTGAGAATGGTGTAGCCTAACTTTTCTGTAATTCTGTGTATGTTGGAGGGTGAGGGTTAATTTGTGGGTATTTGGGCCTCATGAGAGGTAGGTTGATTGGTTGTGTGGGTGTTGGTGTGTGGGATGGGAGAATTGGTGGGAAGATGAGTGGTTAGATTTGGTTGTGTGTGTGCTCAGAGGTTAGATGAATCGTTTACTTTTCTGGTCACCACACACCTTATAACAGAATCTTATATATATATAGTCACTCCTATTAATTAATTCTATACACGAATCTTGGACGTGCGGTTAAGGGAACTTCTAATTTATATCCAGGTGGAGGAACATTTTATAGAAATGCATTCTGCCGCCATGCTAGACTATGCATCACTGTGTGATGTGAATTGAATATAAAAATACATTCGCCCAGTGTGGTATTTAATGGGGATTGTTAATTATTGTTGTTGATGTTGAGAAAATCGCGAAGAATTTTTTGTGTAGCCTACTAGCCAACCGGACTCGTACTCAAGGAAGCTCCAATATGGGTTTTCTTTGTTCATGTTATATTCTTGGATGCATTCGGACCTACTTGGTAAAATGGCCTATTTGTATAGAACCCGGACTCGATTTTCCTTTAGGCTCTTTATGCATTATATTACCCGCGTCACCCGCTGCACCTGAAGCCATAAAGCCGGCCATTGGTCTCATTTCTGTGGAGAGTCTATAATTCTGTGCTTTGTGAGTGCAGTGTGTTTTCCTATAGTCGGAGAACGCTTTCGTATTTTTATGGCATTTTGATGTGCTAAATAAAATACTAATGATGCAGAATTCAATGCCAAAAACTATAATTGGTAACTGATATAGAACTGTCTCTAATTTCTTCTACATGATCATATAAATTATCTCCACAGCTGCCGTAAACAAGTTAAAAATGAACTGTAGCTTATTTAGGCCTAAATTAGGCTACTGAAAGGAGATAGGAAGAGAGAAACGTCAGGTTCACCATCATATGGCTTTATGCTTAGATACATCGAATGTGTAAAGTTAATCCATGCCAATTAATGAATATTTAATTAATATTTTCGTGTGTGAGAAAATTAATGTGATTTTTACTGAATACTGTGAATAAAAAGATAAAATGGTTCCTGTACGCCACGGAAAGCTTAAAAGCGAGTATTTTTCAGGTTTCGGCATCGGAGTTGAATATAAATAAACATTGCCACTAGAAATCATGCATTGGCTTTTCAGTATCAGTTGAAGCAAAACCAAACATTACAATTCCTATATATTTATGCATTTGATGGTGGGTGTATTGACGGCAATTTGTAACAAGCGATGTGATTGACCGTGAAGTGGCCAATCAGACGACACTTGGCCATTGGCAGGAGTCAATATACTCCTGATTCTATGTTTTGGAAGGTGTGTGTGTACGTATAGGAAATATATATGATTATTAAGAATGTCTCAAGTGATAGGGAACATTTATACTATACCTCCTGACTGCCACGAAACATGCTTCTTCCATATAGCCTATAGTCTAGTTCGTGTTTCGTGGCAACATCTGAAGGACTCATTTAGCTCCAATTTTCTGACTATAATATTACTGGTATATGTCCCTAAGGCGATGTAAGTATATAGAGGTATGCATGTAATATAGTGTGTGTGTATACAGATGGGTACATATAGGAAAGTGTTTACATGTGTGGCGTGGTGTCTGTGAATGTTGTTCATGTGTTGGTTGGTTGTGATGGATGAAACCAAAACAAATAAATAAATATTGCCCCTTCTGAGAGTCTAAGGGTATATTATAGAATTGGCAACACTACACTCAGCCCCAATGCAGTCACTTGTCATTCACTTTCCCCCTCCCTAATCACTATCCCAGCTGACATTCCTGTGTCTTATCTCTGGAGTTCTGTCTACCCCCTCCCCCTCCCTCTCCCACCGCCTCCCTCACTCTCCCTCCCTGATACTACACTTTTTCCGCCCTACCCTCTTACTCACAACCTCTCTACACTTTTTTCTTCACTCTCATGATGTCCTTTCATATTGCCAACCTCATATAATCCTTCAATATTCTTCCACTATCTATTACTTTGGTCAGATTTCCTTTTTTGACTTGGGTGGCAGTGACTAATTTTTTATTTAGTTTCAATATCTTTAGCCAGAAATGATGACCATGGAAATAGGAACGTGTGTGTGTGGTGTGTCAGAAATAATGACCATGGAATTGGAGTGTGTGTGTGTGTGTGTGTGTGTGTGTGTGTGTACTTAAGCAAGGAAATCACGTAGGCTAGTCAGTTTTACCGGGTTCAAACATGACTGCCATATTATTACCTCATTTTATATCATCATTCCCAGCCTACGTAGCCAGGAAGGAAGGTTAAGTTACGATTGGTTAGGTAACTTAGGTTAGATCAGTTTCTATACTTATCACCAACATAAATATTATTTCCTATATAAAATTAATATATTAGTTAGCAAAATGAAGCCTAAATTAATGCCAAGTTGAGCTCTGGCAAAATCTGACCCATTGGAACCTCATCCTTTCCTTCTCTTCATGGGTATGTCTATGTTCCTCCAACCATTTAATAGCCTATGTATACCCTGTCACCCTTAGACCTACACGTCATTATAATACATAGAGTCTGTATGTATTTATTCTATAATTATAAACTACTGTATACATATATATATATATGCTCTTTATTCACTTGTTCGTTCTGTTAATCGCATCCACATATTCTGAATTTATAGGCATTAATTTTGTTTTTTCTGCTTCCATACTCTTGTTGTTGTAGTGGTATTTTCCAGTGGTGAGCTTCCTTTGTGTTTCCTCATTGACCTTCCTTCCCTCCATCCCTCCACCATCGTTCATGTTGACAGTATTGCATCATTTTACACACATTCTCTCACCCTCCAACCCTCTCCTCACCCATCCCCCTCTTCTCCTACCCATCTCTTCTCCAATCCCCTCCTCTCCCATCCCCCTTCCTTCTCTCCCACCTCTCTCTTCCCCAATCCCCTCCCTCTCCTCTTCCTTCTCTCCTCCCATCCTCTCCCTCTCCTCTCCATCCCCCTTTCTCTTCTTCCTCTCTCCCTCTTATTAACACTTGCTCCCTCTCTTCACACCCACCTTTCCTTCCATCCCTATATTTCATCATCTCTCTCTCTCTCTCTCTCTCTCTCTCTCTCTCTCTCTCTCTCTCTCTCTCTCTCTCTCTCTCTCTCTCTCTCTCTCATTGGTTTACTATATAGGATATGCATTATTGAATATATTATGCACTTTTCCATTCCTCTCTTCCAGTCTTCACCATCTCTCCTCTTCACTTTTATTCCCTCAGTCCTTCCTCCCCATTGCTGTCTTTTCCCCTCTTCCCCTTTCCATCTCCCAATCAATCTCCCTCTCTCTTGCTTACTCTCACTTTATTCGTCCCTTTCCTTCCCCTCTCTTTCATCCCCCACTTACCCTTCCTCACTCTCACCTTGCCATCCTTGTTCTCAATCACCTCCTCCCTCTCTCTTGCTTATTCTCACTTTATTCCTTCCTTTCCTTCCCTCTCGTTCATCCGCCACTCACCCTATCTAACTCACCTTACCTCGTTCTCAATCACCCCTTCTTCCCTGCTCTCACTCACTCACACACATTCCCCCCCCCCCCCCCTCTCTCTCTCTCTCTCTCTCTCTCTCTCTCTCTCTCTCTCTCTCTCTCTCTCTCTCTCTCTCTCTCGCTCACACACACACACACACACACACACACACACACACACATACACACACACTACCATTTCTTTTTGTCATTACTTCCTATAGCTCCCTCCCTCATCTGTCTCTCTCCCACTTTCACTCCTCGCTTTCATGATTCCCCCCCTACCTACCTCTCCCTTTCTCCTCTCACCACCCCCCTTCCCCCCTCCCTTCCTACTCTCACTATCCCCCCTTCACTCCTTCCCCCCCCTCCCCTCCTACTTTCCTCCCTCACCGATAAAACCCAGATAGTGACTTTTTTTGTCTTTTTTGGTGCTTGTATATAGCGAGTGAGTGACCTTGACCCTCAAAGCTCTTTATTTCAGATAGCTTCGTTCTCTCTCTCTCTCTCTCTCTCTCTCTCTCTCTCTCTCTCTCTCTCTCTCTCTCTCTCTCTCTCTCTCTCTCTCTCTCTCTCTCTCTCTCTCTCTCTATTTCTCTCTCTCTCTCTCTCTCTTCACACATTCTTTTCTCTGTCATTCCTCTCTCTCTCCTTTCTCTTTGTCATTCCTCTCTCTTTCTCATTGTCATTCCTCTCTCTCTCTCTCTCTGTATATTGATGTACAGTTGGCGGCAAAAGTCGTGTCGCCTCACGCATCATTCATTAACTTGAAGGATAACATAATAGGCCAAAGTATTAACATGGGACAAACACATTCACCATACACAGTTACAATATCCAACATGCAGAGGTTGAAATGATTAGTAAACAAACTTCTCTTGTTCTTCAGTGTACGAGCCAATGAAGCTTATAATT